>JARQOC010000009.1:105670436-106114921 GCA_033576535.1 Allobates femoralis | reverse complement strand
TACCTCTTCAAATATGTCTACAAAGGTCATGATAAAGCCAATCTGGAAATTTGTGAAACCAACATCAGACACGATGAAACTCATAAATTCATGGATTCCAGATATGTCAGTGCACCAGAGGCAGCTTGGCGAATCTTTGTGTGGCACCCTGGCACCTGCTGGGCACCACAGAAATCCTTAGAGCACAAATGGAGTAAGTAACAGCACAGCAAAACCCACAAACACAACAACACTTAGAACACCTGGTTTCACCTCGAGCCTCTAGGGGGAGCTCCACTGGTCACTTTGAGCCAGTTCCCCCTATAAATAGAGTCTTGGAGGGAGAAACTGCAGAGTGTGGTAGACGCTACAAGAGCTGCCAGCCTGTGTGAAACCTCCACCGTATGAGGAACACACTAGGCCCAATCAGCCTGTTAGCAAGTGGAGGTCCCTGCAATTGGGACAAGAGGAAGAAGGAGATCACCTCTCAGGAACACAGAGTTATTCCGACTCTATCCTTGACAACCGGTTACTGGAACCGAAGCTGTGAGAGCCACCAAGCCATCACAGAGAACCAGCATACCTCACAGGGAGTCTAGCCCCCTGTTCACCTGTCGCACCTACCAACGAGAGCCCAGGGCAGAAGGTAGAATTATCATCACCCTTTTACAGTGCCCTCAGTGCTGACAACCAGGTGAAATCCGTTCTATTGAACAAACTGCCCGGTCCGGAGGGATTCCACATCCACCCGACCTTAGCACCAGAACTAGAGAAAGGAAGCCTAACACTGCTTGCTGTGAAACTCCAGAAGTGCCAACTTCACTATCCCGGTCCGAGTGTACCTGACTACCAACCAGTAAAGGTACCTAAAAGAGACTTTGTGTGGTTGTACATTATTCCTGGATTCAGCGCGCAGCATCCCGCAGCTGCCTCACAACATCTTGCGCAGCTCCCGGCTCCGGGGATTCCCGCTCATCCTGTGGGGAGCGTTCCATCTCGCTGTATAACATCCCCCCCGGAGACCCGAACAGCGCTGGTAAAGTTACCAGAACACCCGCAGGTGGCGTCACGAAGACAAATCACTCCCCACTGTTCCGCCATTCCCCTATTGATCTGGACCACCGGGCCTACACTACCGCAGGCGCGGTTCCGTGACAGAGGAGAAGCAACGCCCGCTACGTGTACCCCCCGGCTACGGTGAGTCATTTGCTTTCCCAATGCATAGACAATCTCACAGCATTATTCGTCTTGCAGTACATCTGCCTCATTCACAATCACTTTTTTTTCACGAGGGTGATTCTGTGGACAACATCAGTTATTCAATGGACAGACAATCAACACTCATGGCCTACTTTGCCCTCAATGAGAATGATCCCAATGCTCGGGAGTACTTATATCGTCAAATTCCTGAGCATTATGTTTGGAAAGAAGGTGCATGGGAAGTTAGAAGGAGAGGAGGTGCTTCAGTCATTGGTAGACTCTACACTGTTAGTATTCAAGAACAAGAACGGTACTATTTAAGGCTGTTGTTACTCCATGTTAAAGGAGCTACAAGTTTTGACAACCTTAAGACTGTTAAGGAAGTCACATACCCAACTTTTAAAGAGGCGGCATTAGCCCTTGGATTGCTCTTCGATGACACTGTTTGGAGAAAAACTTTATTGGATGCCTGTGTTCTCAATATGCCTGCACAGCTCCATGACATGTTTGCATATATATGTGTCTTTGGTCCTCCTAATCATCCCCTGGAGTTGTGGCAAGAATTTAAACAACACTTCGTTTAAGATTACTGCCATGCCTATCACCCCGACACTGATGATTGTGAGCATTGTGAAGGATACGCCATGACTGATGTCGAACATGTTTTAAAATTTCATGCAAAACATTTTAATGATTTTAATCTACCATGCCCAAAAAGAAAACCACACATTCGTCCTCAATACAACAAAGAAGAAGAGTTAGTAAGAGCACATGAAATGAAAGTTACCTTAAATGATCAACAACGTTTGGCCTATAATGCAATCCATAAAGCTTTAGAGGATACAAGTGATAAGCCAAAGTGCTTTTTCATTGACGGTCCAGGTGGAAGTGGGAAAACATATCTCTATCATCTATTGATTCATGAACTGAGAGGAGAAGGAGAAGTTGTGTCACCTGCAGCCAGTACAGGGATTGCTGCTAATCTATTGCAAGGAGGAAGAACTATCCATTCACTGTATGGCATACCAATACCAATTAATGAGACATCTGTTTCAAGAATCAAAAATGATACTGATGCGGCCCAACATTTGAAGACTACCAAACTCTTCATCATCGATGAGTCTACTATGTTGTCAAAATACGCTTTGCATGTAATTGATCAATTATTACGGGATGTCATGACAACTGATGTCTCCAAGAAAAATAAATTACCCTTTGGAGGGAAAGTCATTGTTCTGGGAGGAGACTTTCGGCAGTGTCTTCCTATCATCTCTCATGGAACAAGGACAGACATCGTAGAGAGCTGCATTAAATATTCACGACAATGGCAGCTTTTCAATCAATTGCCGCTCATTAACAACATGCGCTCCATTGATCCTGATTATAGCAATTGGTTAATTCAACTGGGAAATGGAGAATTGTCCAATGATTACAACCTTGGTGATGATGTCATTGAGATCCCGCAAGACATGATCTGCACTGGCTCTTTAATCTTGGACATATTTGGTGAAAACATTGTCATTGATGTGAATAATGACGAAAGTATTCAGAATGCTGCATCACATGCCATTCTTTGTCCCAAAAATGACGCTGTGGATTTGATCAATTCAAAAGTTATGGATTGTATTCCTGGAGAATACATTGAATATATGAGCGACGATTCCATTGATCCAGATGAGACGGAAAATACCGAACAATATCCCGTGGAATTTCTAAATTCACTAACACCAACGGGAATGCCTTCTCATCTCCTGAAATTAAAAGTTGGTACAATTGTAATGCTTTTGCGTAATTTTAACAGCAGAAAAGGACTTTGCAACGGGACTCGCATGATTGTTATTGCTTTGTTTGACAACATGATACAAGCAAAAGTAATTTCTGGCTCGGATGAAGGAAATGTAGTCTTCATTCCAAGAATTGATCTCTGTCCATCAGAGACTGGATTGCCTTTCAAACTAAGACGTCGACAATTTCCCGTGAAGCCTGCCTTTGCCATGACCATAAATAAATCCCAAGGCCAAACATTGGAGAAAGTGGGGATTTATTTGCCAGAACCTGTTTTTGGTGATGGACAATTATATGTGACTTTCTCACGTGTGAATAGACGATGCAATGTGAAGGTGAAAGTGGTGGATTCATGCATTCAAGGCAAATTGGTGCCTAACAGTGAGAAAGATGTGGGGGGTTGAGATAGTCTGCTGGTGGAGGCTGATGATGGAGGGGGGAGAGAGGCTGCTGGTGGAGGCTGATGATGGAGGGGGGAGAGAGGCTGGTGATGGAGGGGGGAGGGAGGCTGCTGGTTGAGGCTGGTGATGGAGGAGGGAGAGAGGCTGCTGGTGGATGCTGGTGATGGGGGGGAGAGGCTGCTGGTGGAGGCCAGTGATGGGGGGAGAGGTTGATGGTGGAAGCTGGAGATGTTGGAGAGGCTGCTGGTGGAGGCTGGTGATGGGGGAGGGGGAAAGGCTGCTGGTGGAGGCTCATGATGGGGGGAGGGAGAGAGGCTGCTGGTGGAGGGTTGTGCTGGAGGGGGAGAGAGGCTGATGTTGGAGACTGGTGATGGAGGAGGGAGAGAGGCTGCTGGTGAAGACTGGTGATGGAGGAGGGTGAGAGGCTGCTATTTGAGACTGGTGATGGAGGAGGGAGAGAGGCTGATGATGGAGGAGGGAGAGACGCTGGTGGTGGAGGCTGGTGATGGAGGGGGGAGAGAGGCTGCTGGTGGAGGCTGGTGATGGAAGAGGGAGAGAGGCTGCTTGTGGAGGAGGAAGAGAGGCTGGTGATGGGGTTTGAGAGAGGCTGCTGGTGGAGGCTGGTGATGGAGGGGGGAGAGAGGCTGCTGTTGGAGACTGCTGATGGAGGAGGGAGAGAGGCTGCTGGTGGAGGCTGGTGATGGAGGAGAAAGAGAGGCTGGTGATGGAGGAAGGAGAGAGGCTGCTGGTGGAGACTGGTGATGGGGAGTTGAGAGCGGCTGCTGGTGGAGGCTGGTGATGGAGGAGGGAGAGAGGCTGCTGGTGAAGCTGGGGATGGAGGAGGGAAAGAGGCTGCTGGTGGAGGCTGGTGATGGAGGAGGGAGAGAGGCTGCTGGTTATGGGGGGTTGAGATGCTGCTGGTGGAGGCTGGTGATGGAGGAGGGAGAGAGGCTGCTGGTGGAGGCTGGTGCTGGAGGAGGGAGAGAAGCTGCTGGTGGAGGCTGGTGATGGAAGAGGGAGAGAGGCTGCTGGTGAGGCTGGTGATGGAGGAGGGAAAGAGGCTACTGGTGGAGGCTGGTGATGGAGGGGGGAAAGAGGCTGGTGATGGGGGGGAGAGGCTGCTGGTGAAGGCTAGTGATGAGAGGAGGGAGAGAGGCTGGTGATGGAGGAGTGAGAGAGGCTGCTGGTGGAGAAGGGATAGAGGCTGCTGGTGGAGGCTGGTGATGGGCGGAGAGAGGCTGCTTGTGGAGGCTGGTGATGGTGGAGGGAGAGAGGCTGCTGGTGGAGACTGGTGCTGGAGGGGGGAGAGAGGCTGCTGGTGGAGGGTGGTGATGGAGGAGGAAGAGAGGCTTTTGTGGAGGCTGTTGATGAGGGGAGAGAGAGAGGCTGGTGATGGGGGGTTGAGAGAGGCTGCTGGTGGAGGCTGGTGTTGGAGGGGGGAGAGAGGCTGCTGTTGGAGATTGGTGATGGAGGAGGGAGAGAGGCTGCTGGTGGAGGCTGGTGATGGAGGAGGAAGAGAGGCTGATGATGGAGGAGGGAGACAGGCTTCTGGTGGAGGCTGGTGGTGGAGGCTGGTGATGGAGGAGGGAAAGAGGCTGCTGGTTGAGGCTGGTGATGGGGGGAGAGAGGTTGCTGGTGGAGGCTGGGGCTGAAGGGGGAGAGAGGCTGCTGGTGGAGGCTGGTGATGGAGGAGGAAGAGAGGCTGCTGTGGAGGCTGGTGATGGAGGAGGGAGAGAGGCTGCTGGTTATGGGGGGTTGAGAGGCTGCTGGTGGAGGCTGGTGATGGAGGAGGGAGAGAGGCTGCTGGTGGAGGCTGGTGCTGGAGGAGGGAGAGAGGCTGCTGGTCGAGGCTGGTGCTGGAGGGAGAGAGGCTGCTGGTGGAGGCTGGTGATGGAGGAGGAAGAGAGGCTGCTGTGGAGGCTGGTGATGGAGGAGGGAGAGAGGCTGCTGGTGGAGGCTGGTGATGGAGGAGGGAAAGAGGCTGGTGATGGAGGAGGTAGAGAGGCTGCTGGTGGAGGCTGGTGATGGGGGGAGAGGCTGCTGGTGGAGGCTGGTGATGGGGGGAGGGAGAGAGGCTGGTGATGGAGGAGGGAGAGAGGCTGCTGCTGGAGAAGGGCAAGAGGCTGCTGGTGGAGGCTGGTGATGGGGGGTTGAGAGAGGCTGTTGGTAGAGGATGGTGATGGTAGGAGGGAGAGAGGCTGCTGGTGGAAGCTGGGGATGGAGGGGGGAGAGAGGCTGCTGGTCGAGGCTGGTGCTGGAGGAAGAAGAGAGGCTGCTGGTGGAGGCTGGTGATGGAGGAGGGAGGGAGGCTGCTGGTGGAGGCTGGTGTTGGAGGAGGGAAAGAGGCTGGTGATGGAGGAGGTAGAGAGGCTGCTGGTGGAGGCTGGTGATGGGGGGAGAGGCTGCTGGTGGAGGCTGGTGATGAGGGGAGGGAGAGAGGCTGTTGATGTGGGGAGGGAGAGAGGCTGGTGATGGAGGAGGGAGAGAGGCTGCTGCTGGAGAAGGGAAAGAGGCTGCTGGTGGAGGCTGGTGATGGGGGGTTGAGAGAGGCTGTTGGTAGAGGATGGTGATGGAGGAGGGAGAGAGGCTGCTGGTGGAGGCTGGTGATGGAGGAGGGAGAGAGGCTGCTGGTCGAGGCTGGTGATGGGGGAGAGGTTGCTGATGGAGGCTGGTGATGGGCGAGGGAGAGAGGCTGCTGCGTATCTACCCTAGCCTGGGTAACTAGATCGTGGTGTGGTCAGTCTGGCTTGCAGCTTCGTGCCGGATAATTGGACCGCCCAGCCAGTGGGTCCGTCAGTGGTGGTTTCAGAGTAAACACATCCGGTTCATGCCACGAGCGCTTCCAGAATCAAGAGCGAGTTCTTCAGTTTCTCCAAAATTTATTTAGTATTACAAGATAACATACAACGCGTTTTGGCTAAAATATTAAAAGAAATAGCCTTCCTCAGGTATAGTTAGTGGTGTTTTCAGTGAATAAGCACTTCAAATAATTATGGCAAAAAAATATCACTTTATTGATTAGGTTTGCCCCTAAAAAAAAAACACGGAATCCCTTACATGCCAACTGTCAGGACCCTGAACTCCCTGTAGATCCGGCACCCTTCGTCTTGGACTACTGCTTACATTTAGAGGCTGCCTGAGGTGTCATTCTTCTTTCCATGCATAGTGATTCATAGCTTATGTTAGGAGTGGCTCTCAAGAGCTGCAAACAGTGCAAGTTTTTCAGGATTTCCTTAGCATTGCACAAGGTGTTAGAATCATCACCTTTGCAGGTGATTATGTTATAACCTGTGCAATGCTAATACCTGGTGCCAAAATGATCCCTGTGATAGATCGCTCCTTGGACCCCTGCTGCCACTGTGCACCTGCCACAATCCCACAGCCGACGTACGTTTCAAAGTTCAAAGTTCTTTCTTCAGGGCGTGCAGGGATCATTTTGGCACCAGGTATTACAATACTTTAATATCCAATTTCCATTTATATAATGGCAGCTGGTCTGCATGGAATTCTTTTTGATATGAGGAAAGGATTGAGGACATTACAAGTGTGATGGTGCTATAAGTATTTTTCTGTTCCCCTATAGATATTTGCAGCCATTAGTGTATTTTTTGCCTACCTTGAAATATTGTGCATGATTGGGACTGTGAGCCCTTTTTTTGACATGTTATGTATAGTAAAAAATGTTTTAGTATAAATCAATTTTAATCAATAAAGTGATATTTTTTTGCCATAATTATCTGATGTGCTTATTCACTGAAAATATCAATATAGACCTTGTGTCTGTGGTGATATTTTGTAAAGTATAACGTTTTAAGGTGAGGCACCTTATTTGAGAGGGACCCTTTTGATGTGTATAGTTAGTAGTGTGTAGAAACATATACATTACAGACCAAAAGTTTGGACACACCTTCTCATTCAAAGATTTTCTGTATTTTCATGACTATGAAAATTGTAGATTCACACTGAAGGCATCAAAACTATGAATTAACAAAGCAGAAAAGCACCATCACACCTCCTCCTCCATGCTTCACGGTGGGAACCAGACATGTAGAGTCCATCCGTTCACCTTTTCTGCATCGCACAAAGACACGGTGGTTGGAACCAAAGATCTCAAAGATCTCAAATTTGGGCTCATCAGACCAAAGCACAGATTTCCACTGGTCTAATGTCCATTCCTTGTGTTCTTTAGCCAAAACAAGTCTCTTGTGCTTGTTGCCTGTCCTTATCAGTTGTTTCCTAGCAGTTATTTTACCATAAAGGCCTGCTGCACAAAGTCTCCTCTTAACAGTTGTTGTAGAGATGTGTCTGCTGCTAGAACTCTGTGTGGCATTGACCTGGTCTCTAATCTGAGCTGATGTTAACCTGCGATTTCTGAGGCTGGTGATTCAGATGAACTTATCCTCCGCAGCAGAGGTGACTCTTGGTCTTCCTTTCCTGGGGCGGTCCTCATGTGAGCCAGTTTCTTTGTAGCACTTGATGGTTTTTGCAACTGCACTTGGGGACACTTTCAAAGTTTTCCCAATTTTTCGGACTGATTGACCTTAATTTCTTAAAGTAATGACGGACACTCGTTTTTCTTTACTTAGCTGCTTTTTTCTTGCCATAATACAAATTCTAACAGTCTATTCAGTAGGACTATCAGCTGTGTATCCACCAGACTTCTGCACAACACAACTGATGGTCCCAACCCCATTTATAAGGCAAGAAATCCCACTTATTAAACCTGACAGGGCACAACAGTGAAGTGAAAACCATTTCCGGTGACTACCTCTTGAAGCTCATCAAGAGAATGCCAAGAGTGTGCAAAGCAGTAATCACAGCAAAAGGTGGCTACTTTGAAGAACCTAGAATAGAAGACTTATTTTCAGTTGTTTCACATATTTTGTTAAGTATATAATTCTTGTTTTGATGCCTTCAGTTTAAATCAACAATTTTCATAGTCCTGAAAATAAAGAAAACTCTTTGAATGAGAAGGTGTGTCCAAACGTTTGGTTTGTACTGTATAAGGTATATAGAGAAGTGGGGTGTTTTCACTAATTATCTAATTAGATGACCCTGTGGGATCTCTCATTTGGTTAATGTGAATACACAGTTATTTTTGTTTTCAAATAGAGAAGGCATTTGTTTGTGGATACTTTTTTTTATAAGATCACTAGTAAAAAGGCCCGATGCAATTGCATCGGGAGCAGGGTGAAATTAATAGTGTGTATACAGGCGGGTCAGTGGGTAGCAGAGTATACAGGGGGCTCTGTGGGTAGCAGAGTATAGAGGCGGGTCTGTGTGTAGCAGAGTATACAGACAGCTCTGAGGGTAGGAGATTATACAGGCGGCTCTGTGGGTAGCAGATTATACAGGCGGCTGTGTGGGTAGCAGAGTATAGAGAAGGCTCTGTGGGTAGCAGATTGTACAGGCGGCTCTGTGGGTAGCAGAGTATACAGGCGGCTCTGTGGGTAGCAGAGTATAGAGGCGGCTGTGTGGGTAGCAGAGTATAGAGACGGCTCTGTGGGTAGCATATATACAGGCGGATGTGTGAGTAGCAGAGTATAGAGGCGGCTCTGTGGGTAGCAGAGTATAGAGGCGGCTCTGTGGGTAGCAGAGTATAGAGGCGGCTCTGTGGGTAGCAGAGTATAGAGGCGGCTCTGTGGGTAGCAGAGTATAGAGGCGGCTCTGTGGGTAGCAGAGTATAGAGGCGGCTGTGTGGGTAGCAGAGTATAGAGGCGGCTGTGTGGGTAGCAGAGTATAGAGGCGGCTGTGTGGGTAGCAGAGTATAGAGGCGGCTCTGTGGGTAGCAGAGTATAGAGGCGGCTCTGTGGGTAGCAGAGTATAGAGGCGGCTCTGTGGGTAGCAGAGTATAGAGGCGGCTCTGTGGGTAGCAGAGTATAGAGGCGGCTCTGTGGGTAGCAGAGTATAGAGGCGGCTCTGTGGGTAGCAGAGTATAGAGGCGGCTCTGTGGGTAGCAGAGTATAGAGGCGCTCTTGTGGGTAGCAGAGTATAGAGGCGGCTCTGTGGGTAGCAGAGTATAGAGGCGGCTCTGTGGGTAGCAGAGTATAGAGGCGGCTGTGTGGGTAGCAGAGTATAGAGGCGGCTCTGTGGGTAGCAGAGTATAGAGGCGGCTCTGTGGGTAGCAGAGTATAGAGGCGGCTCTGTGGGTAGCAGAGTATAGAGGCGGCTCTGTGGGTAGCAGATATACAGGCGGATGTGTGAGTAGCAGAGTATAGAGGCGGCTCTGTGGGTAGCAGAGTATAGAGGCGGCTCTGTGGGTAGCAGAGTATAGAGGCGGCTCTGTGGGCAGCAGAGTATAGAGGCGGCTCTGTGGGTAGCAGAGTATAGAGGCGGCTCTGTGGGTAGCAGAGTATAGAGGCGGCTCTGTGGGTAGCAGAGTATAGAGGCGGCTCTGTGGGTAGCAGAGTATAGAGGCGGCTCTGTGGGTAGCAGAGTATAGAGGCGGCTCTGTGGGTAGCAGAGTATAGAGGCGGCTCTGTGGGTAGCAGAGTATAGAGGCGGCTCTGTGGGTAGCAGAGTATACAGGCGGCTCTGTGGGGTAGCAGAGTATACAGGCGGCTCTGTGGGTAGCAGAGTATACAGCGGGAGAGCGGCTTGTGGGTAGCAGAGTATACAGGCGGCTCTGTGGGTAGCAGAGTATACAGGCGGCTCTGTGGGTAGCAGTAGTAAAGAGGCGGCTCTGTGGGTAGCATGTATAAGGACGGCTCTGTGGAGTAGCAGATATAAGGCGGATGTGTGGTAGCAGAGTATAGAGGCGGCTGTGTGGGGTAGCAGAGTATAGAGGCGGCTCTGTGGGTAGCAGAGTATAGAGGCGGCTCTGTGGGTAGCAGAGTATAGAGGCGGCTCTGTGGGTAGCAGAGTATAGAGGCGGCTCTGTGGGTACAGTCGAGGTAATATAGAGGCGGCTGTGTGGGTAGCAGAGTATAGAGGCGGCTCTGTGGGTAGCAGTAGAGTTACAAGGCGGATGTGTGAGTAGCAGAGTATAGAGGCGGCTCTGTGGGTAGCAGAGTATAGAGGCGGCTCTGTGGGTAGCAGAGTATAGAGGCGGCTCTGTGGGTAGCAGAGTATAGAGGCGGCTCTGTGGGGTTAGCGAGTGTAGAGAGTCGGCTCTGTGGGTAGCAGAGTATAGAGGCGGCTGTGGTAGCGAGTATAGAGCGCTCTGTGGGTAGCAGAGTATAGAGGCGGCTGTGTGGGTAGCAGAGTATAGAGGCGGCTCTGTGGTGGGTAGCAGAGTATAGAGCGGCTCTGTGGTAGCAGAGTATAGAGGCGGCTCTGTGGGTAGCAGAGTATAGAGGCGGCTCTGTGGGTAGCAGAGTATAGAGGCGGCTCTGTGTGGTAGCAGAGTATAGAGGCGGCTCTGTGGGTAGCAGAGTATAGAGGCGGCTCTGTGGGTAGCAGAGTATAGAGGCGGCTCTGTGGGTAGCAGAGTATAGAGGCGGCTCTGTGGGTAGCAGAGTTAGAGCGTCTGTGGGTAGCAGGTATAGAGGCGGCTCTGTGGGTAGCAGAGTATAGAGGCGGCTCTGTGGGTAGCAGAGTATAGAGGCGGCTCTGTGGGTAGCAGAGTATAGAGGCGGCTCTGTGGGTAGCAGAGTATAGAGGCGGCTCTGTGGGTAGCAGAGTATAGAGGCGGCTCTGTGGGTAGCAGAGTATAGAGGCGGCTCTGTGGGTAGCAGAGTATAGAGGCGGCTCTGTGGGTAGCAGAGTATAGAGGCGGCTCTGTGGGTAGCAGAGTATAGAGGCGGCTCTGTGGGTAGCAGAGTATAGAGGCGGCTCTGTGGGTAGCAGAGTATAGAGGCGGCTCTGTGGGTAGCAGAGTATAGAGGCGGCTCTGTGGGTAGCAGAGTATAAGAGGCGGACTCGTGGGTAGCAGAGTATAGAGGCGGCTCTGTGGGTAGCAGAGTATAGAGGCGGCTCTGTGGGTAGCAGAGTATAGAGGCGGCTCTGTGGGTAGCAGAGTATAGAGCGGCTCTGTGGGTAGCAGAGTATAGAGGCGGCTCTGTGGGTAGCAGAGTATAGAGGCGGCTCTGTGGGTAGCAGAGTATACAGGCGGCTCTGTGGGTAGCAGAGTATAGAGGCGGCTCTGTGGGTAGCAGAGTATACAGGCGGCTGTGTGGGTAGCAGAGTATACAGGCGGCTCTGTGGGTAGCAGAGTATAGAGGCGGCTCTGTGGGTAGCAGAGTAAAGAGGCGGCTCTGTGGGTAGCAGTGTATAGAGACGGCTCTGTGGGTAGCAGATATAAGGCGATGTGTGAGTAGCAGAGTATAGAGGCGGCTGTGTGGGTAGCAGAGTATAGAGGCGGCTCTGTGGGTAGCAGGTATAGAGGCGGCTCTGTGGGTGGAGCAGGTAAAGAGGCGGCTCTGTGGGTAGCAGAGTATAGAGCGGCTCTGTGGGTAGCCAGAGTATAGAGGCGGTGTGTGTGGGTAGCAGAGTATAGAGGCGGCTGTGTGGGTGAGCAGAGTATAGAGGGGCTGTGGGGTAGCAGAGTATAGAGGCGGCTCTGTGGGTAGCAGAGTAAGAGGCGGGCTCTGTGGGTAGCAGAGTAAGAGCGGCTCTGTGGGTAGCAGAGTAAGAGGCGGCTCTGTGGGGTAGCAGAGTATAAGGCGGCTTGTGGGTAGCAGAGTATAGAGGCGGCTCTGTGGGTGCAGGGTATAGAGGCGCTCTGTGGGTAGCAGAGTAAGGGCGGCTCTGTGGGTAGCAGAGTATAGAGGCGCTCTGTGTGGTAGCAGAGTAAGAGGCGCTCTGTGGGTAGCAGAGTATAGAGGCGGCTCTGTGGGTACGCAGAGTATAGAGGCGGCTCTGTGGGTAGCAGAGTAAGAGGCGCTCTGTGGGTAGCAGAGTATAGAGGCGCTCTGTGGGTAGCAGAGTATAGAGGCGGCTCTGTGGGTAGCGATAACAGGCGATGTGTGAGTAGCAAGTATAGAGGCGGCTCTGTGGGTAGCAGAGTATAGAGGCGGCTCTGTGGGTAGCAGAGTATAGAGGCGGCTCTGTGGGCAGCAGAGTATAGAGGCGGCTCTGTGGGTGAGCAGAGTATAGAGGCGGCTCTGTGGGTAGCAGAGTATAGAGGCGGCTCTGTGGGTAGCAGAGTATAGAGGCGGCTCTGTGGGTAGCAGAGTATAGAGGTGGCTCTGTGGGTAGCAGAGTATAGAGGCGGCTCTGTGGGTAGCAGAGTATAGAGGCGGCTCTGTGGGTAGCAGAGTATACAGGCGGCTCTGTGGGTAGCAGAGTATACAGGCGGCTCTGTGGGTAGCAGAGTATACAGGCGGCTGTGTGGGTAGCAGAGTATACAGGCAGCTCTGTGGGTAGCAGAGTATACAGGCGGCTCTGTGGGTAGCAGAGTAAAGAGGCGGCTCTGTGGTAGCAGTGTATAGAGACGGCTCTGTGGGTAGCAGATATACAGGCGGATGTGTGAGTAGCAGAGTATAGAGGCGGCTGTGTGGTAGCAGAGTATAGAGGCGGCTCTGTGGGTAGCAGAGTATAGAGGCGGCTCTGTGGGTAGCAGAGTATAGAGGCGGCTCTGTGGGTAGCAGAGTATAGAGGCGGCTCTGTGGGTAGCAGATATACAGGCGGATGTGTGAGTAGCAGAGTATAGAGGCGGCTCTTGTGGGTAGCAGAGTATAGAGGCGGCTCTGTGGGTAGCAGAGTATAGAGGCGGCTCTGTGGGTAGCAGAGTATAGAGGCGGCTCTGTGGGTAGCAGAGTATAGAGGCGGCTCTGTGGGTAGCAGAGTATAAGAGGCGGCTCTGTGGGTAGCAAGAGTATAGAGGCGGCTCTGTGGGTAGCAGAGTATAGAGGCGGCTCTGTGGGTAGCAGAGTATAGAGGCGGCTCTGTGGGTAGCAGAGTATACAGGCGGCTCTGTGGGTAGCAGAGTATACAGGGGGCTCTGTGGGTAGCAGAGTATACAGGCGGCTGTGTGGGTAGCAGAGTATACAGGCGGCTCTGTGGGTAGCAGAGTATACAGGCGGCTCTGTGGGTAGCAGAGTAAAGAGGCGGCTCTGTGGGTAGCAGTGTATAGAGATGGCTCTGTGGGTAGCAGATATACAGGCGGATGTGTGAGTAGCAGAGTATAGAGGCGGCTCTGTGGGTAGGACGGGCGTCTGTGGTGGTGGCGGCAGGGTACACGGGCGTCTGTGGTGGTGGCGGCAGGGTACACGGGCGTCTGTGGTGGTGGCGGCAGGGTACACGGGCGTGTGGGGTGGTGGCGTCAGGGTACACGGGCGTGTGGGGTGGTGGCGTCAGGGTACACGGGCGTGTGGGGTGGTGGCGGCAGGGTACACGGGCGTGTGGAGTGGTGGCGGCAGGGTACACGGGCGTGTGGGGTGGTGGCGGCAGGGTACACGGGCGTGTGGGGTGGTGGTGGCAGGGTACACGGGCGTGTGGGGTGGTGGCGGCAGGGTACACGGCGTGTGGGGTGGTGGCGGCAGGGTACACGGGCGTGTGGGGTGGTGGCGGCAGGGTACACGGGCGTCTGTGGTGGTGGCGGCAGGGTACACGGGCGTCTGTGGTGGTGGCGGCAGGGTACACGGGCGTCTGTGGTGGTGGCGCCAGGGTACACGGGCGTCTGTGGTGGTGGCGGCAGGGTACACGGGCGTCTGTGGTGGTGGCGGCAGGGTACACGGGCGTCTGTGGTGGTGGCGGCAGGGTACACGGGCGTCTGTGGTGGTGGCGGCAGGGTACACGGGCGTCTGTGGTGGTGGCGGCAGGGTAGACGGGCGTCTGTGGCGGTGGCGGCAGGGTACACGGGCGTCTGTGGTGGTGGCGGCAGGGTAGACGGGCGTCTGTGGTGATGGCAGGCAGTGTCGGTAAGTGGGAGTGATTGGGGGGTAATCAGGGGCAGCGTGGGTGGAGATGTCAGCCTCGCCTCCTCTGTAGCTTTAGTTGCAGACTGGAGCGCTGCCGTCCCTGCAGCCTACGGGTGTCACCTGTACATAGGTAATGGAAGGGAGGCAAACGGTCACTGACCCCATGGTGCAGAAGCAGGCAGCTGGCAGTGAGTATCGGTTGGACTGTGTGCGGTGTGGCGGGAGTGTGGAGCTCTCGCTTCAGCTGCTGTAAGTCCTCATGTGTCTCCGAGGCCGGCGGTTGGCAGCAGTGATGATAGCGGCGGAGCTCCGGGCGTCTGTGGGCGGGGAGGTAGAGGCTGGCGGGCGCCATTGTGTGCAGTCTGGTGGGGATTAGGAGCTGTCGCATCAGCTGCTGTGAGTCGTCATGTGTCTCCGAGACCGGCGGCTATCAGCAGTGATGAACGCGGCGGAGCTCCGGGCGTCTGTGGGCAGGGAGCTAGAGGCTGGTGGGCGCTGGCATGGCGCTCCTACAGGCGCGGATCTTTGGGGGGAGTCGCGGGCACGGAGCGATCTGGTGGCGGAGGAAGTGTGTAGGAAGTGATGGCGGATCGCACCTGCCTTCAGCAGCAGCGGCAGCGGCTCGTGATGACGCTGCGCGTCATCACTCGCAGTGCCGCGGGGGAGTCTGGGATTGGGCTACAACGCCAAAATTCCCAACTCCCGATTATATAAGTAGATTAAACTACAGAATGTACATTATGCACTTATTCCTGTATCTACTTTTCTGATTATTTATTTTGTTTTTACAGATAATCCTGTCTCTATGACTTATATATGTCAGATTCAAATCATAGCGTCTCGGCTATCATGACAGAGAACTATTGTACTGTCATGTACCAATGGGGATAAAATTCCTTTATCAGCTATTGAATATAAACTTGGAAGAGTCAAGAATAAAACATTTTGAATAAAACATAAAAACTGAATAAAAATTGCTCCAGTAATTAAAATATTTTATCCTCAAAAATAAGAATACGATGTACAAATTCATGTTTTTGCATATATATATATATATATATATATATATATATATATATATATATATATATATATATATATACGGTATATATATATATATAAAACAAGAAAAAAACTGCACAGCACTCAAAGACAAATGTGAACTGGTGCTAGCAAAGCTGCAGGATTATGTAATATGAAAAAGATCCTTGCAGCACACAGCTACTACCAATGATGTACATAAGCTACTAGCTATATAAATTTGAGGAAAAAGTTTAAAAACGTACGTTTTTTTAAAAAAACTCAAAAATCTCCAATTTTTTATTTAATTCTGAAGTTCTTGGTACATATATTGGCCAATGTCTGTTTGCTCATCAACTGCGACAAAGTGACTTCAGGTCTGATAAGTCCTATCTGACATCCCTGCCCTCCTTGTCCACCCCCCCACTTTTCAGTGGGCAGACACCATCTAGACCCTCGATCACCTGTAGGTAATGAGGGTGCACATTGCAGCATGGATCCTGCAACTCCATATGATAAATAACAAGAAAAAAATTGCACAGCACTCAAAGACAAATGTGAACTGGTGCTAGCAAAGCTGCAGGGTTATATAATATGAAAAAGATCCTTGCAGCACACAGCTACTACCTCAAATATATATAGCTAGTAGCTTATGTACATCATTGGTAGTAGCTGTGTGCTGCAAGGATCTTTTTCATATTATATATATATATATATATATATATATATACCTGGTATGTTTGTTCTTTTTTGCATTGTTTTCTCATTTTGAAATTCACAGAGAATCTCTTCATTTCTTTGTATTTCCATTTTTTCCATTTATATTATTTAGGTTATATCTAATATGTAAAGCTTTTCTAACAGTGCCAATACTTTTGTCCACCCCTTTTTTATGTTTGGTGTGGAATTAGATCCAATTTGGCTTTAGGACAATTCTTTTTGTGTTTTTTCATTGAAGACAAATTAAATGAAGATAATAATTCCAAAGAATTTGTGATTGCAATCATTTTCAGGAATAAACTGAGTATTATCTGACAGAATTGCAGGGGTGTCAATACTTTTGGCCACAACTGTATACATGTGGCCGTTTGTATAAGCATCCAGTAATGCATATAGTTCTGCATAGGTCATCACAAAGGATGTATTCCTTACCTGCTAGAGCTCACTTGATAATTCTCTCGGATGCTACCGCATAGCTATATATGATATCTTTATAATACTCTATAATATAGCACATAGGCAGTGACTACTTGACCACCAGTAGGATGATTTTTGTTGTTTAACACATTGTTACATTTATATACTAGATGTTGGTGTATGATGTCTAATATATCACGTCATATATAATGTACAGCTTATTACCACTATGTGAATCTAATATACAGTAACTTTATTTTTGTAAATGATGTATTAATTTTGGTTCTTTATATTCACTGTAGACGATGTCACTATGAAAATGACTCAGCTAGAGTTGGAATGTTGTGAAGCATACTATGCGTTTTTTGAGTGAGCAATTAACTGTACCTCCACAACGAACTACAAGTATTTCCATAGTGACCAGACACGGAAGTTCTGAGGCCAATACACAGAGTCATGCACATTCCTCATCTGCTGTCCTCCTTGTATGACATGCTTCTACTGCATTTGGGAACTGCTGCATATATCCTATGGATACATCAATGAATGTGCATTAATACTACTCTTAACCCTAGTGATGTATTATATATTTATCATGTCTATCAATAAATACAGTTTATAAACCATTATATATATTAGAAAGTGTTTAATGTAAATTACCATTAAAATTACTTTCCGTGCTATGAAAATTAATGTGATAATCCATATATATAAAATACAGTGCAAATAGAATTAATACACTAGTGTGGCACTCCACAGTTCGGTTGCTACAGGAATACCTGGAGCAGGGAAGGATTTCCACATCCGGTAAGCTTACGCACAATACTTTCCACCCCAGACCTTTATATACAACCCAGTAAAGACACCGGAAAATGAGCAAAAACAAGGCTTTAAACTGCCTATTGTAATAACATCTGCTCTTAGATTTGGTGCTGGTTCTATTTCTTCATAGATACCCCCTAAAATAGAAGCTTTTTAAAGCAACTATACCTACCAAATCATCAGATGTGGAGATCCTGAACTGCTCCCATCATAGACTGTCCACAACCCTAAATCCCCTACTGCCTCAGGGATCCTGCTTCACCTACGGGGAACGTAACCATCCTGCTGTTCCACCATCACCCCGGAGGACTGTCCCGCAGCGCCGCTAACATTACAGGAACCGTAGGTGGCGTCACGAGACACCTTTATTTTATTTTTACTGACTCTTTTCAGCGACCACCAGGGCCACGGGACCAGGCACAGGCCCCGTGATATCCCCCGCGAAACAACGCCTGGGACGGGTACCCCAAGACCCTGGGGAGGGTCAGCTTTTGGCATCACGAACAGGATCCCGTCCCCGATAAAACCAGGTACTGTGTGCCGTGTACTGACTGTATTGAAGTGTTAAATTGGGCCGCCGTTACTGCGCCACACAGAGAGCGGGAAGAGGAGGGGCGTAACTGCTGAAAGGGGGTGATGATAGGCCCCGCCCCGCGCTCTGCCGAGAGCTGAGGAAAGACAGCACTCCGATCCGGAAATACACGAAGCGCTCAACTTCCCGCCTGAGGAGCCGCCGACTGTTTTTCTTTTTGAGAGACTGGAGAAAGTTAACTAGGGGGGAGCGGGTATGTATGTGCAAGGGAACGCTAATGTCAGAGCAGCCGCAGCACCTAGAGCTGTGGCACCATCGCGACACTCGCCCTACCATATGTCACGGGGGCGGCATGGCTACCGTAATATGATGAACACCGTATACCCTGGATGGGTTTAGGAAAAAGATACATAATGTGCTGGATATGTATGCAATGACAGGTAAGCAAAGAGTGTCTGTTGTGCTAGGACAGTTAATGGGTGCAGCACAGCGTGAAGCTGAGTCTTTGTCTGATACAGATAAAGATTCATAATTCAAATATTTAATAATTAAAACGTGCTTTTGAAACCTGCACTGAGGTTGAGAATGAGGTTTTACCACTGCAGACAGAGGCCGCAGGATACCATATGGGACTACGCCTTGAACCACAGGAAGCGCTGCGGGTCTTAAAGCAGGTAGACCCTGAGAGTGTGCTGGAGGAGGATACAATGCTGACTGAACAGTTTATTCAGGGTTACATTCACCCAGCGATCGTACTCAGTTGTGCATATGGGCCTCAGAACACCCAGATGCAGACTTAGTAGTGCTATGCCAACCTGTGCAGAGAATGAATACCTACCTTTCTTACACATACATTGACCATTAGATGGCAGCAAAGTACAATGTAGAATGTTCATTCATCAGTCTTCAGTGTACAGACATCACGTGGCAACACAAATTGTATCTCTAACTCACAGTGCCCAAAGTTATTTCTGGCACACAGGAACAAACTGTCTGCCACACAACAACTGTTTCATTCAGCAGCAATAGAACAGGTAGTGCAATACCACACAGTGTACACAGAAAACTGTCAGTCAATAATGGAGTCGAATTCTTATAGACCTCATTGTGACAAATAAGTAGGAACTGAAACTGGTGATCTAAAATCATCCCACAACTGTGGAGTTATGGCTTCTACAGGAGACAGGAAGTGACCCAGGGCATGCTGGGAAGCAGTGTGTGTGTGTGTGTGTTTTGTCTTCATCAGTGCTTGATAAGACTAGTGTGTGTATCCTAATCAGTGACTCTACAGAGGCTAGCCAACCCAGGAAACAGACTGTCAGGAGTGCAGAATAGCCGGGACAGTTCAGGAGTTGTGCAACAGAAGGACAGTGGAGGGAACTGACCCAGCACGGATAAGGTACAGTGTGCTGTTTGTGTACATACACTGGGTAAGGCCACTTTCACATTTGTGTATGGTCCGCGTGTGTTTAGTCTGCAGATGCAAACACATTACTGAAGTGAATGCAGCATTGTTATCTGCATGCATTCACAGGTAAAACTCCATAGGAACTCATTATAAAGTTGGCTGGCCATAGGAAACCATTATAATGCGGTCAGAAGGAGAGAGAGAGAATGCAGCCTTTGCCTGCGCTTCAATCTGGATAGCACTGCATTACCATCAGCCTCCATGTATGGTTTGTACGCTTGCGGAGGCTTGCATACAAATCATACATCCTCGACGCACAGAAAATGCCACAAGTTGTGTTTTCTGTGCTCTGGGAAAAACACAAGCGGACGCAAACGTGTGCATCTGCATGCACTTGCATACATTTGTCCCCATGTTAAACATAGGGACACACAACGCATGTTTCGTATCACACGTTCGCCCAAACTCCAAACGCAGCGCAGATAAGCGCTAGTGTGAAACTGGCCTAAGGAAAGAGACCTGTAGGAAGATACGCTGTTCTGTGAACAGCCTGACATGTATGTTATTCTGGAAGTCTTGTGTAAAGATTTTTAAAGCCTTACCATCTGACTGGAACAATGTTATACAGCAGTGTGCTTACTGGATACAGTTACATCACCTAATGTATGGAAGATGCTGATTAGGCATGCACTTTTGATTAAGGCCTCCAAAATCCAAATAATTTATGTTTACCTTATACAGAGTGGTTGACATAATAAATATGAAGGACTACGTGGCAGAAGGTTTAATAGTCATCTAAAGCAAATGTCCTGCTGATAAAACTGTGATTTATCAAAACTCAAGTAATACATGTCCAGAATTTGCATTGGGGCCAATCTGAATTAGGCTATGCCATTGTTCACCCCTTGAAACTCCTCATTCACTATCCAGGGAGCATCATGAAGACACTTGATCCACTATTTCAAAGCTTTTCATTGGAGTTCCCATAGATACTTGATTACCCTCAAATCCTCTATGTGCATTGCTCAAATCCCTACTATAATATCTAACCAACTTCTTTTTAGGGTGGAGGCACACTGGCGTGAGACTCGCATGAGTGCGAGGAGAGAAAAACTCGCATTGCACACCTACCAATGTCAAACAATCTTCAGGTCAGATTGTTGCGTTTCTGCAGCACTGAACTCGCATTGCGAGTCAAATGCGAGTGCAATCACAGCATGTTGCAATTGTCTGCAGTGCCACACGCATGAGGCCAATGAAAGTCTATGGATGCGAGTAAAACTCGCACCCAGACAGCACACTAAGCAAGTTTGTAGCATGGGCTTTCCATGCTGGTAAAAGTTAGAATGGATACAATAGCTAGATCGGGCTTATTAGTCTCCCGCTGTTACTTCTGGGGCCACCTATTAAGCTCATTGCATATTCACTGCACTGTCAAACAAACAGCCAATCACAGAAGCTCACACTCTGTGATTGGCTGTTGTAGTCAGACTGGATTTCCTCAATCTGGAAAGTGATTCTGCTAGATTACCATACACATTAGTGTATTGCAAGCAACCTGCCATCATAGGGAGTTAATTAAATAATTTTAAAAAATGTGTGGGCTCTGCCCTATTTTTAATTACCAGCCAACGTAAAACTAGGCAGCTGAGGGCTGGTATTCTCAGTCAGGTGAGGGCCGGTATTCTCAACTGGGTGAGGGCCCATTATTTTAGGCTCCCCACACTAAAAAATGGCAGCCCGCAGCTGCCCCTGAAAATAGCGCATTAATAATAAGTGCCATTTCCAGGCTCTTCCAGCAGCCCTGGTGACGGGTGGCATGCTGGGTAATAAAGGGGTTAATACCAGCTTTGTTTAACCAGCTGGTATTAAGCCCAAGATTCTTAATGTCAGCCAAGTTTGACCCAGCCATTAAGAATCTCCAATAAAGGGTTAAAAAAAGACACCACACAGAGTAAAAAATACTTTATTAGAAATAAAGAGACAGTCATGCTTAGGGACTCCATTTGTATTACCCCACACAGCCCTCCAACGATCCTGGTCTTCTGAATTCTCTCTTCTGTCTTCTCCTTTAAATGATGCAGTCAGTTCTGCTACACCACACAGCAGGGGGCAGACGTCTGCTCCGCCTGCTGTGTGATCTGTAAATGAGAAACTGTGGGCTAGACTTAAAAAATGCTGTGAAGCCCTATGTGTTTTTTTGATTAATTAATTAATTAACCCAACCTATAATGCCAGGTTGGTTGCTGTGATGAATAAGCAGTATTGGTAAGGAATATTGCCATATTCCCCAGATTTCATTCCTCCCAGAAAGCAATTTGATAAGACACATCTCATTCATGAAGAGATAAGCCCCCACCCTTGGAATCCAGAGGTCATTCATCTCTGGCAAGTGGTAGATTAATTAGCATGTAGATGCCATCCAACAGACCACACAGAAGGGGCTCTTCTTCACCTATGATTTGCTAATCAGCTACGGAGATGTCATTTAGCCAGGTGTATGGACTTCCTAGGAAATGGAGATTAGATGACACTTTGTACCCAGCCATTATCCAAAGGATGACTCCCCACTGGGATTTGCAGAAGTGGCACATCTAATTTCCCTGTATCACAAGTGGAGGGGAAAATCCTTTCAGCCAGCTAGACTGTGAGGAGACGAGTTATAACTTTTAATATCTCATAAGCCGTCCATCCTGTGATAATATAGAATGTAAATATGAACTCTACATATCTAGACGGTCATAGGGCTTATATTTATATGAATGTAGGATGACTGTAAGCATCAAAACGTGATATGGGCTAGTAGGAATAGCCATGTTTCATATCCAGACGAAGATAAATCATAACTGAAAATATGAAAGCATTGTCTTCCGTCTCTGATGCCCACAGACAAAGGTAGGGCAGATTATAGAGTTTGGGTGTCTATATCTCCCCTCAGAGGGGTGCGAATTGTGAGACAGCCCAGAAGTGCGAGATGGGGGGAGACAGGGGGTCAGCCCCATAATGTATAAAAATCAGCTGCCCCATCTCCATATTGTATTTCTTCTGAAGAGGCATTATTCCACCAAAGCCAGAGAATACCCCGGGAACAGATTGGTGCCACGCCGCCCCTGTGGTGCCATCAGCATTAAGGTAACTGATTACATGTGTGTAACTCTGTGTATTCCAATTATCCTTGTGTTTGCATAACTGACTGTAATATTTCTAACATTTTAATAATAACTGTAAATATTAATATCTAGTGTACTATTAGCGTGATTAAATATATAAATTTAATCTTGAGTTGCTCTTTTTATCTTGATCACGATTCCCACATCCGTGTGCTCATTTAATGCTACCTGGGTTGGTTTCTGACCCAATATAAGCCCGACCACGGACCGGACTTATATTAAACGAGAAGCTGGTGGCAGCAACAGTGCTTGGTGTTTATCCAGGGCCTCTGGCAGTGACTGGGTGGAGGATATTATATGTGCTTCCGGCTGCGGACTAGAAGGCATATACCACACTCACTGAGAGGTGCCTTAATAAACCAGCACAGACAGGGCAGCTGCGGCCCTTCTTTATCCTCAGGCAGTTTTCTGACTGACCTGGGTTTAACAGGAGGCACTGTGGAGCTGCCAGGTTCGGTGGGCGATTCACCAACAGTTGACATACACTAATGTGCATGGCAAGCAAGCAGAATCACTGTCCAGACTTTGGAAATTCAGTCTGACTGCTACAGCCATTCACAGAGGCTCTTACAGAATGTGAGCTTTTGTGATTGGCTGTTTGTTTGACATAGCAGTGAATATGCAATTAGCTTAAGAGGCACCCCGGAAGCACAGCGGGAGACTGTTAAGACCGATCTATAGACCTAGGTATTCAATCTAGCTACTTTTTTCTCAGGTTTATACAGCATGAGAGAGACCATGTTTAAAAAAGCATTGCACATGGACGACACTTACACCATAGTCACACTACACGTATTGCTCTTGCATCACACTTGCACCTCACTCGTAGGACAATACGAAAAGCACTCACATGACTGTCATGCATCACACATGCTCCGATTTTCACGCTTCTAGTGTGCCTCCATTCTTACATAAAGACTCTACTTCTCTAACAAGAATCTTGCTAAAATAGACTAATAATATGATGGTTAAGAAGCAAAAATACAGCATTAACTCTGGAGATTATAAAAAAATCAGGTTTGTATTTGGAGGCAGCATTGCATTAATTTTCCTAAGTACCGTATATACTCGCGTATAAGCCGAGTTTTTCAGCCCAAAAATTGGGCTGAAAAGTCCCCCCTCGGCTTATACGCGAGTATATACCCAGTGGTAGTATACAGCCGCCTGCCCGCCACCCCCATCAGTATACAGGCCCCCCCATCAGTATCCAGGGCCCCCCCTCCTTGCTCCGCAAAACCTGCAAAGTAAAATCATTATACTTATCACTGTCCTGTCACCGCCGTCCCCGCCGCTGCCATCGCGATCCCTGGCTTCATCCGTCTTCTTCTTCATTGTCTGCGCCGACCACAGGAAGGCGGAAGACACTGGATGAAGACGGGGAGCGCGATGGCATCGGCGGGGACGGCGGCGACAGGACAGTGATAAGTATAATGATTTTACTTTGCAGGTTTTGCGGAGCAAGGAGGGGGGGCCCTGGATACTGATGGAGGGGCCTGTATACTGATGGGGGTGGTGGGCGGGCGGCTGTATACTACCTCTGGGGCTGCTGTATACTACCACTGGGGCTGTATATACCTTTGGGGCTGCTGTATACTACCACTGGGGCTGTTTATACCTCTAGGGCTGCTGTATACTACCACTGGGGCTGCTGTATACTACCACTGGGGCTGCTGTATACTACCACTGGGGCTGTTTATACCTCTGGGGCTGCTGTATACTACCACTGGGGCTGTTTATACCTCTGGGGCTGCTGTATACTACCACAGTGGCTGCTGCTGTATATACCACTGGGGAGGCTGCTGTAACACTGCTGGGGCCTGTATATACCACTGGGGAGGCTGCTGTATACCACACTGCTGGGGGCTGTATACCTGTGCTGGGGTCCACCCTCGGCTTATACACGAGTCAATAGGTTTTCCCAGATTTTGGGGGCAAAAGTAGGGGGGTCGGCTTATACACGGGTCGGCTTATACATGAGTATATACGGTATATAATTAGAAAAAAAAAAATAAAAAAAAACATTTAAAGCGTAAGTGACGTTTACATTTTTATTTAATAATAATGCAGAGCAAGTGATTTTAATAAACTTTCTAATATACTTCATAAGAAAATTATGGTTGAAAGCCATTCATAATTCTTCCACAAGGTGTCCCCACTGCACTGTGTGTGAAGCAGACACATGTTTATTATCACTGATATCCATCTTCAGTGAATACAGGGCATATATCTATATAAGGATTAAGGGGGCATTGTTTCATGAGGAAACAATGTATCATATTATCTCAGCCTACAACACAACACAGTTGATACGCAATGTTAGAATGTCAGGATCACTGAAAATTCCTCAGACGTTTGTGCCATGGAAAGATCTATCATCTGGCTCCACACAGCTCAGTCACAATCTCTGTTAACTCCTTGTCTGCTGGCTCCCCACACAGCTCACAATCTCTGATCTTGCCCCTTCTCTGCTGTCACATTGCACTGCTCCCTATCATCTGCTGGCCACACCCACAAAGCCATAACATGCAATTTTTAAAAGAGCACAGAAACATGTGAGTAAATAAGTCATTTTGCACAAAAAACATTATTTTAGCTGCTATGCGGCACATCATTAACCCCTTCCCGACCTGTGATGTGGAACGTCATAGGTTGCGGTGACTTCCCGACCTGTGACATTCCACAGTGTCATGGCGGGATCGCAACACTGTTGCTGTTGTAACCGCCATCGCAACCCAGTATTCTGTAATTCTTATCACAGAATACTGGAGTTTAATGTCAGGGGGGTGGATTTCCCTCCACCCCCATGATCGCTGTGATTGATTGTTGAACAGCCAATTCCAGCAATTGTCACTCCAGCTATGGACGAGGCTGTCATAGCCCCTTCCGTAGGATGGAGCGCTGGAGGGGCCGGGTATGATGGGAGTGATCTAATGGGAGTGATCACTCCCATCAGATGAGGCATGGCGGCAGTGCAGGACGCACGGGCATATCCATCCTGCCTGTGCCCGCTGCTCCTTCCACAGCCTGATCTCCCTGCATAGAGATCAGGCTGCAGTGGAGCTATGTGATGTCTAGGCAAAGCGATCGCTATGCGATGGCTGTGCCCTGGCTTTCTGTCACTCCCTAAGTGCTGCAATCTTAATGATCACAGCACTTAGATTCCGGGAAGAGGGAGCGCGTAGTGTCTTACCTCTCCCCGCGGTGATCAGCTTATTGTAATATAATTACGATAAACCCATCACCATGGCAACTTGATGTTGCCATGTAGACACGATGTTGCCATGACAATATCTGGTCACCTGATCCAAGTCTCAGAGGTCATGTGATCTCTGAGACTTGGATATGCCACACTGATGGTGCAGTGTATGGCAATGATCTGACATACAGTGCACTTATCACTGTGACCCCAGAGATTACAACAAGAGGACACTTGATCCCTTGTTGTAGTCTCTGGGGTCATAGTGATGGTGCACTGTATCGCAGATCATTGCCATACAACGCATCATCACTGTGACCTCAGAGACTGCAGCAAGGGATCAAACATCCTCTTGTAGTCTCTCAGGTCATAGTGATGGCGCACTGTATGTCAGATCATTGCCATACAGTTCACCATCACTGTGACCCCAGAGACTGCAGCAAGTGATCAAGCATCCTCTCGTTGTAGTCTCTGCGGTCACCTTGATGGTGCACTGTATGGCAGATCATTGCCATAGAGTTCACCATCAGTGTAAGCCCAGAGACTGCAGGAAGAGGACTCTTGTTTCCTTGCTGCAGTCTCGGATGTAGAAGTGGTAATTTAGTGTCGTGAGACCATCATTGTGGACTATGTCAGAAGGTATGGAGTAATAAAGATGTAGTCTAAATTTGTGTTTTTGTGTTTTTTTCTAATAAAAAGATTTTTTTTTGTGTGGGTTATTTGTTTTAACTATTTACTAGACATTCTTAATGGCTGGGTCTACCATTGCCCGACATTATGAATCTTGGGCTTAGCGTCAGCTGCAAATAAAAAGCTGGCATTAACCCCATTATTATTCAGTTTGCCACCAGGGCAATTTAGCGAGTCTGGGTGCAGTGCCAGAAAATGGTGCTTCAATGAATGTGCCATTTTCTGTGGCAGCTGCGGGCTGCAATTTGCAGCATCTAGAACACTTGGGCCTCTCCATTCTGAGGATTCCAGCCCCCAGCTTCCTAGTTGTACCTGACTGGAGACCGAAAATACAGCAAAGCTCCACCGTCGTTTTTTTTTTTCAATTATTCCTATAAATAAAAAAATGATGTCGGACTTTGCTGTATTTTTGGTTGTCATCCAGGTACAACTAAGCAGCTGGGGGTGGGTGGCAGTCCGTAGTTGCCAAGTTGTACCTGACTGGAAACCAAAAGTATGACCCCATGTCATTTTTTTTCAAAAATTATTTCTACAACTAAAAAAAATGACATGGAGCTTCGCCGTATTTTTGGTTGCGAACCATGTACAACTTGGCAGCTGGGGGCTAGAATCCTCAGTGTGGAGGGACCCAAATATTCTGGCCCCCCATGCTGTGTATTGCAGCCCACAGTCACCCCAAAAAATAGCGCATTCATTAGAGGTGCTATTTTCTGGTGCTGTACCCCAAATTCTCCAAGTTGCCCAGATGCCAGTGGCAAACTGGGTAATAAAGGGGTTAATGCCAGCTTTGTATTGGCAACTGCCACTAAGTATCATTATGTAGTGGAAATGCTGATGAGGGAATGGCAGTTACAGGTAGGGTGACCAGGGACAACTAGTCTCTCCCTAGACTAGGAACTCTGAATAGCCCTGATCCCAAAGGTATCTCTGATGGTGAGAAGATTCGGGTCTCCACCCTAAGCCTTAACTCCTCCACCAGCCTTGCGATATTCCCTCTCACCTCCCTCCACTGAACCAGGGTACAGGAACTCCAAAGCGAAAAGTTCTCAGCAACATAAACAAACAGGTCTGCAGACAATCTGACCCTAGTCTAGGAACCCTGAATGGCCCTGATCCCAACGGTATCTCTGATGGTGAGAAGGTTCGGGCCTCCAGCCTCTCCCTAAAACTCCTCAATAGCCCTGCGCAATTCCCTCCCCACCTCCCTCCACAGAACTGGGATACAGCAACTCCAAAGGAAAGGACATCAGCCACACAAACACACAGGTCAGCACAGCACGGTTTCCAGGTGTAGAGTGAAACTCTATCAGCAGCACCACCTAGTGGAAGGAGAAGCTACATTAACTTCACATCCACAGGACACGGCAGTAGAACTGGCATTAACTCATGTACTGGACGAAATTTCACACAGTTTAAGTTACTGCAGCATCAAGTATAGACCGCAGATAATCAGCGCTAGACAGCACATGACACTAAGTCCGAGATTCATAATGTTGGGCCAATGTTAGATCCTGCCATTAGTAAATAGTAAATAATACTCAACACCCAGAGAAAGATAATTTTATTACAACAAAAAACAAACATATCTCAACTCTATCTTTAGTACTCCCAAATAACCCTCCACGATCCTTCATCCAGAGTCTGCAGGGAAAGAACAAGTGTCCTGAAGAGTCTGCAATCACACTGACTGCAGGGACTCAGAGAGTTATGTCACCCGCAGCAGTCACAGACTGCCACAGGGGAGTGGTGTTGTCACTCACTGAGTCACCAGGTCTCTCCGCGCCAGAGAACTCAATATTGTAATTTGTACAGGTTTCCACTGTTCAGACACTTCAGGGTCTCTCCAAACAGGACATGACCCCCACAGACCATGCCATCAAAATCTGTGTTTCAAAAAGTCACTCCCTCTCTTCAGAGCCCTGCCATGCATTCAAACAGTGGTTTTCCACCACATATGAGGTATCGCAGTACTCAGGAGAAATTGACCAACAAATTTTTGGATCCACTTTATCCTGCTGCTCTTGTGAAAATTAAAAAATTGAGGCTATAAGAACATTTTTGTGGAAAAAAAATAACTTTTTCATTTTCACGGCTCAATATATGGAGCACCTGGGGGTTCAAAGTGCTCATCATGCATCTACATAAGTTCCTTGGGGGATATCATTTCCAAAATAGGGTCACTTGTGGGGGAGCTCCACTGTTTAGACACACAGGGGCTCTCCAAATGCGACATGGTGTCCGTTAACAATTACAGCTAATTTTCCACTTGAAACGTCAAATGTCGCTCCTTCCATTCTCAGCCCTGCCATGCTCCCAAACAGTGCATTTCCACCACTTATGAGGTATAGATGTATTCAAGAGAAATTGCTCAACAAATTTTACATCCATTTTATCCTATTGCCCTTGTGAAAATGAAAAAATTGAGGCTAAAAGAACATTTTTGTGGAAGAAAAGTATTTTTTCATTTTCATGGTTCAACGTGATAACATTGTGTGAAGCACCTGGGGGTTTAAAGTGCTCACCACACATTGAAATAAATTCCTCGGAGGGTCTAGTTTCCAAAATAGGGTCACTTATGTAGGGTTTACACTGTTGATAATGGGGGCTGCAGGGAGATGATAGGGATAATGGGGACTGCAATGGGATGATGGGGATCATGGAAAAATAAGATATCCCTTGAAAATAAGACATAGTGTATCTTTGGGAGCAAAAATAAATATAAGGTACTGTCTTATTTTCAGGAAAACAGGGTAGAGAAATTTCATGGGGTGTCTAGTTTCCAAAATAGGGCAACTTGTGAGGTGTTTCTGATTCACCCAGCAGAGGTCTATAGGAACTCGGAACCTGGGCGTGGAGTTGGAGGAATGTCACTGGTGGACCTCCCGAACCTTTAGCCCTGGTGGTCAACTGAAAATTGGGGAAAAGTAAAATGGAATAAAAGTCTTATGACGCCACCTGTGGTGCCTGGTGAAGGCACCAGCGCTGCTGTGGGCCTCCGGGGATGATGGGCGGGCAGCTGGGTGGTATAGCTCCCCACAGGCGGAGCAGAATCCCCGGGGCTGTGGTGAGGTGACAGGGATGGATGCAGGGGGGTGGCTATGCTGCCGGGCAGCCATGGCAGTCTGTGTAGCGGCCAGGGTCATGGACTGAGGAATCGACACACACATCATAAGTTGTTTCTGTACCTTTACTGGTGGAATTGCAGGTAATGTCCAGGGTACTCATTGGTGGTCTGGAAACACTTCTGGATCACCACAGTGAGTGATGGATAAGGCCTCCTCGTCTCTTTTCCTTTTGTGAAGCCCCTGATCTGTGTGTAACTTGGCCTGGCCTCATCTGCTCTTCTGTCACCTGTGTGTTGTAGTGGGAAACCTTTGTGTGGACTACCGCTATATCCTGCCCGGGAGACTGCTGGGCTAACTGCTCTCCTGTAGACTGGACTCCGTTGTCCGGGTGGCTTTCTCGGGTGAACCAGTATGGCTCCTACGCCCCCAGTCTGCTGTTTCTCTGTTACTTTACGCCTGGCCTTCAACCTCACTCTTAGGCTCCTGCACTGGCTAGGCTGGTAACTTCTTGGTTGTAAACTGGCTCGGGCCTAGCGTGGCTCCGACACACCAGGACATCTTCACAGTTCTCCTAGCGACTGCACACTCTAACTAACTCCGCCACTAGCACCGGTATTTATAGGGGATCTTGCTTAAAGGCAGCAAGTGGGGCTCCCCGTACAGGTCTGGGGTGGAAGATGTTATATGTGTATGGGGTACCAACTGTGGAAACCCATCCATGTTTTAGGTAGTCCTGTGGCTACCTGTACTGGCAGGGGGCCACATTTCCACTGTTTAGGTACATTAGGGTCTCTGCAAGCACGACATGGTGACAGTTAATGATTCCAGCTAATTTTTCATTCAAAATGTTAAATGGTGCTCCTTCCCTTCCAAGCCATACCGTGCGCCCAAACAGTGAATTTCGACCATATATGGGCTATCAATATACTCAGGAGAAATAGATCAACAAATTTTTGGGTCCATTTTCTCCTGTTACCCTTGTGAAAATGCAATTATTGAGGCTAAATTAACGTTATTGTTGAAAAATGTAATATGTTCATTTTTTCTTTCAACGTTGCTTTAGTTCCTATGAAGCACTTGAATGGTTAATAATCTTTTGGAATGTTGTTTTGAGTAGCTTAAGGGGTGCAGTTTTTGGAATGGTGTCACTTTTGGGTGTTTTCTGTCATATAGGCCCCTCACAGTCACTTCAAATGTGATGTGGTCCCAAAAAAAAAAGGCTTTGTAAATTTTGTCGGAAAAATTAGAAATTGCTGATGAAATTTTAACCCTTCTAACTTTCTAACAAAAAAATTTGTTCCAAAATTGTGCTGATGTAAAGTAGACAGGTGGGAAATGTTATTTGTTACCTATTTTGTGTGATTTAACTCTCTAGTTAACAGTATAAAAATGAACATTTTGAAAATTGCGAAATTTTCAAAATGTTTGCCAAATTTTATTTTATTTTTTTCAAAAAGAAAAGTGAAAATTATCAACCTAATTTAACAACTAACATGAATTCCAAAATCTCATGAGAAAACAATCTCAAAATCACCAGGATCCGTTGAAGCGTTCCAGAATTATAACCTCATAAAATGATACTGGCCAGAATTGCAATAAATGGCCAGGTCACGACGGTCAAAACAGTCTGGGTGGTGAAGAGGTTAATAACCAATGCAGTATTGTAGTATAGTGTTTTTTTTCTGCCACGAAATTACATTTACTCTTTAACCAATTCAAACATTCTACCATGTCACCAGGGCCGTATTTCCCATTAGGCACCCGTAGGCACGTGCCTAGGGCACCAGGTGTCAAGGGGACGACACCAGGGGCAAGTTAAAAAAATCAGATATAAATGTTCCATATGGTTATATATATCCAGCTATCAGGAAATCCCTATGCAGCTGAGCAGCTCAAACACTTAACAGATTATACATCAAAAGGAGAAAAATGTGGAGCCAAAATTTCTTTTTAAGAAGTTTGCATTTAAAAACTCAATTTATTATGGAGACAAGATTAAACACAGTTGTGCAGGAAAAATGATGCATGAATTGCAAGCACATAGCACATGGGAGTAGGTCAAGGCGGTACAGCACAGGATAACAAATAGCCGATATCCAAAACGGTCCTATGACCCCAGAACCAGGAGCCCCAGCAGCACACCTCCACCTGACGTGTTTGGACAACACCCAAACATACTCATTAACTCTCAGGTCTGGACCTGCACGTTTATTTCTAAATCTGCGGTCACATTTAGAGGGCACACATCCAGGACAGTAAATTGCAGCAGTGTCCCCCCGGGGCCCAGGGCTCCCTCCCCTGGAGTGCACAGCAGAAACTGCCGTCCCTCCCTGGCCCCTCCTCCTGGAACGACGCCTAAACCCACCATTGATCTGAGGCGTAGTCTGGACTCCACCCCCTTTTCCAGGCTCACTCCCAGTCACTTCTGGAAGTGGGGTAGGAGTCGGAGTAACCAGTACGGTAGAAATAGTTGTAGCGAGGCAATTGCACAGAAAGCCCCCAAGTTACAAGTTCTGGCCAGCCAGTCAATCACTGGGTTGTGTTTCTCCAGCTAGGTAAGGCCCAATAGAATGGGAGTGGGCAGGTTCTCCAAGAGGTGACAAGACAGAACATCCTAGTGGAGAGTTCCTATGCTCAAGTTCACATTACGCACCACTTGGGAGAGGATCTTCTGGCTGAGTGGAACTGAGTCGATCGAGGCGATCGGAATAGGTCTCACTAAAGCATTACTGGTGAGACCATGAGCCCGAGCAAAGCGAGAATCTTTCAAATTAACCCCCACTCCGCTATCGACCAGAACTGGCACAGTCTCGGTCTTACCATCCACCTCCACCTTGGAAGACAGTGTGAACGGAGACTTAGCGAGGAAGGAAAGGTAAACTCTCGTCGTCTCCTTCTGAACGACACGAGGTAGGCTGCTTCTGAGACTGCGTGGTCTTGGAGCGAAGTGGACAAACCTTAATAAAATGGTCTGATTTTCCACAGAAAAAACATGCTCCGCCCACTTGGTGAACAGTAGCCACAGGAGCTTTAACACGAGAACCTACTGCCCCCAACTGCATGGGTTCATCGGGTATAGTCTCGGCAAGGATAGGTACAGGAGACGAAGCAGGTCTCGGTCTCTTCCTTAGGCGTCTGTCAACCTGTATGGCTAGGGATATCGCAGCCTCCAATGACTCAGGTGCGATGTACTGAACCAGGGTGTCATGCAGTCTAGCTGACAATCCCAAGCAGAACTGACTCTGGAGGGCTGGGTCGTTCCACTGGGTGTCAGTCGCCCATCTCCAAGCTCCGAGTAGTACTCCTTCACTGCTCGTGTGCCCTGCTTGAGTTTACGGAGATTAGACTCAGCAAAGGTCACCCTATCAGGTTCGCCATACACCTGAGCCAGAGCAGCAAAAAACCTGTCCATCGACCGCAACGATGGCGAGTCAGCCGGGAGGGAAAAGGCCCAGGTCTGGGGGTCCCCTTTAAGACGGGAGACTATAATCCCCACCTGCTGTTCCTCACTTTCCAATGAATGGGGCCGGAGCCTGAAATAAAGCTTACAGGCTTCACGGAAAACAAAAGATTAGTCTCTTCCCCCAGAAAACCTATCTGGAAGAGAGACCTTGGGTTCTGGCATGGCCTGAGCATCAGCGGACGCCAGGTAACCCACGACTTGCTGCAGCTGTTGCACTACCTGAGTCCGCAGACCAGTTACCTCTTCAGAGATGGTCTCCATCAGGTGAGAAAATGCATCAGCTGAGGCAGTCTGAGACACAGTGACTCAAGGGAAAATGTAAAGGCTGCTGATAATGTCACAGTGTAGTGAATACTAATGAGGGAATGACAGTTGCAGGCAGGGTTACCAGGGCAGACTAGTCTGACCCTAGTCTAGGAACCCTGAATGGCCCTGATCCCGAAGGTATCTCTGATGGTGAGAAGGTTCGGGCCTCCAGCCTCTCCCTAAAACTCCTCCACCAGCTCTGCACTATTCCCTCCTCACCTCCCTCCACAGAACTGGGATACAGCTACTCCAAAGGAAAGGACATCAGCCACACAAACACACAGGTCAGCACAGCACGGCTTCCAGGCATAGAGTGAAACTCTATCAGCAGCATCACCTGTTGGAAGGAGAGTCTTTTTAAAGGCTAGGGGGAGGGCAGTTCTCAATCAGCATTTGAACCTAATAGTGAATGCAGTTCTGGAGCACAACACAGGAGGCCCAGGACCTTCACAACTATCAACCATGCAGCTCTTAAAGACAAACACATACACAGCAGAATCCAGCAATGTCAGCGCCATCTAAGTGCGTGACACTAATGGAATGCTGCCTGGGGTACAAAAACTTTGAGACTGTACTACTCTACCTAGATGACATCATAGTGTACTCAAAAACCTATGAAGAACATATCATACACCCGGCAGAGTATTTGAAGTGTTATCCAAGTATGGGATGAAGCTAAAACCATCCAAATGCCATCTACTGAAGCCAAAGGTCCAGTATCTAGGTCACGTCAGTTCTGAAGGAGTGGCACCAGACCCAGACAAGGTAGCTGTCATCAGGGCATGGCCGGAGCCAAGAAGCATCAGGAAAGTACGTCAGTTCCTGGGACTGGTAGGGTACTACAGGAGATTCATTAAGGAGTATACCAAGAAGGCAGTACCTTTACAAGATCTCTTAGTAGGCCAGCCCAAGAAAGACAAGTCCAGAGGTCCTCCATTCAAGTGTGGTAAGGAACAAGAAGAATCCTTCCAGCAGATGAAAGAGGCCCTGATGGGTGAAGAGATCCTGGCTTACCCTGACTACAATCAACCATTCTTATTATACACCGATGCAAGTAACGTGGAATTAGAAGCTGTCTTAGCGCAGAGGCAAAATGGCAGAGAAAGAGTGATTGCCTATGCCAGTAGGAAGCTTCGCCCTACAGAACGTAACCCTGAGAATTACAGCTCATACAAGTTGGAGTTCCTAGCCTTGGTCTGAGCCATTACAGAGCGGTTCAAGCATTACCTGGGATCTGCAAAGTTCACTGCCTTCACGGATAGTTATCCTTTAACACACCTGGACTCCACGAGGTTAGGTGCCATGGAACAACGCTGGATGGCCAGGTTGTCCAATTACCAGTTTACTATCAAGTACCGGGCTGGCCATGACAATGCCAACGCTGACACCTTATCAAGGATGCCTCACCTGGCAAATATGGGAGAAAATGTGGATGAACTAGAAGACGTAGAGCTACCCGCCTACCATCGCCACAGACTGTCCCAATGTCAGCAAGCCAACAGAAAATTCCCTGAAAGAACAATAAATCCATTGCCTCATTTCGGTTGGAAGGAGTCCCAAGACAGTGACCCGGCTATCAGTTTAGTTAAAGGATTGGTAATCCAGGAAGGTTCCTGTCTCGCTCCAGATGCTCTACCAGAGACAAAACACTTATGGAATGAAAGGAGCAAACTCTTCATCTACCAGGAAAAGCTTTGCAAAAGGTACATCAATCCCAGAACCCATGAAATGGTCTGGCAGATAGTGGTGCCCAAGAAGGATGTCCAGATAGTGCTGAATGCATACAACCAAACCGGACACTTTGGATGGAGGAAGCTCGAAACGTTGCTCCAAGACAGATTCTACTGAGTTGGCATGAGAGGATGCATAGAGAGATGGTGTAGAAACTGTGGACCATGCAGCTTAAGGAGGAAAGATCAAGAGAGTCAAAGAGCATCTCTCCAGCCAATTGTAAAAACTCAAATAGCAGCCTTAGATCATGTGAAATTGACGCCAAGCAGATCAAGTTACACCTATGCATTGACGATGGTAGACCACTACTCAAGATTGATGGTAGTTGCTCCAGTGAAAGACTTGACAGCTGGCAAAGACCTTTCAAACCTATTTCTGTAGACCACACAGGTATCCAGAACAGGTACTGACTGACAGCGGTTCTGCATTTGAAGCTGAAATTTTTCAAGAGTTTTGTCATCTTTATGGGTGCAAGAAGATAAGGACCGCGCTTGATTCCTAAGGGGTACACGTGTGGGGGGCTTACACGTGTGGCATTGAATGCTAAGTGGATGCAGTTACTTCATGGCAGTTAGTCAGGGCAGGAGTCAGGTAAGCCACTCCATTTAACAGGGAGAGGGGAGAAAGAAAAAAAAATATATAATTTTTTTTTCTCTTTTCCTTTCCCTATCACCATGTCCTTTACGTCAATATCTATTGTTCTATGTGCTTTTGCACTTTAGCTTCACTGCCCCATCCCCCCTCCATCACCCCAAATCCACATAAACCCCTCTCTCCTTCCTTCTACTTTATTGAACTCCCATACTCTCTTCACCATAGTGAATAATCTCGGACCACCATGCTCCAGGGTATTGCACCAAAAACTAAGTCACCATCACAAAAACTGTTTGCCTTTCCTCTTTCTACTGCTTCTTCTGTCAGGGGACATCTCTCCAAATCCTGGTCCACCCTCCACCAACTTCTACCCCTCTCCCACCACACATAGAAGCCCCACCAACCTTATAAACATTACTTGCACTTCTTCATCGCCCTCTTTTAATTGTGCTCTCTGGAATCCACGGTCTGTATGTAACAAACTTCCACTCATTCATAACTACTTTCTCACTAACTCCCTTAATCTGCTGGCCCTCACTGAAACCTGGATCCAAGATTCAGACACAGTGTCCGCGGCCGCTATTTCTTATGGTGGCTTGCATTTCTCTCATTCCCCAAGACCTGGGAACAGACATGGTGGTGGAGTTGGCTTACTCCTGTCCCCACAATGTACTTTCCAGGTCATCCCCCAGCTCCATCACTCTCATTCCCCTCTTTTGAGGTCCACACAATTAGGCTCTTCCATCCCCTCTCCCTTAGAGTAGCGGTGGTTTACCGCCCCCCAGGGTTACCCACCCAATTCCTCGACCATTTCTCCGCATGGCTGCCACATTTCATGTCCTCAGAATTACCAACCCTTATTCTGGGAGACTTCAACATCCCCACAAACAGCCCCATCTCCTCATTTGCATTTCAACTCCTATCTCTAACCACATCTCTTGGCCTCTCTCAGCTCTCAACCTCGATGACACACAAGGATGGTAACACCCTTGACCTGATCTTTGTCCGGCTCTGCTCAACCTCCTCCTTAGATAATTCAGAACTTCCCCTCTCTGACCACAACATTCTCTCCTTCACACTCACTAACCCTCGCCCACCCCAGCACATTCCTACATATCATTGTTTCAGAAATCTACAGGCCATAAACTCTCACACATTCACAGACTCTCTACACTCATCACTGTCCCCAATCTCCTCATTTTCCTGTCCCGATCTGGCAGTCAATCACTTAAATGACTCTCTCAGAAGGACCCTGGACCAAATAGCACCCCTCACCCTCAAAACCTCCATACACAGAGTAAAACAGCCCTGGCTCACATCACAAACTCGATTCCTCCAGCGATGCTCTAGGAGTGCTGAACGTCTATGGAGGAAAAGCCGCACTCCAGAAAACTTCATTCACTACAAATTTATGCTGAGAACTTACAATTCTGCCCTTCACCTTGCCAAACAAACCTACTTCACCACTTTGATCTCCTCACTATCCAACAACCCAAAAAAACTCTTTGACACCTTTCACTCTCTCCTCAGTCCTAAAGTGCAGGCCCCCATCACTGACCTCTGTGCTGATGACCTGGCTTCCCACTTCACAGAGAAAATAGAAAACATCCGTCAGGAAATCAACTCCCAACCTCAAATTTCTGTTACCCCTACCTCTCCCCACATTTCCTGTGGCTCACTCACTACTTTTGACCCGGTCACAGAAGAAGAAGTCTCCAGGCTCCTCTCTTCCTCTCGTCCCACCACATGCACTGCTGACCCCATCCCCTCACACCTACTACAGTCTCTTTCTCCGGTGGTCACCACTCACTTAACCAAAATATTCAATCTCTCCCTCTCTTCTGGTGTCTTCCCCTCCTCCTTCAAACAGTCTATCATCACTCTTTTATTAAAGAAATCTTCTCTCGACCCTTCCTGCACAAACAACTTCAGACCAGTTTCCAATCTCCCCTTCATCTCTAAACTCCTGGAGCGCCTGGTCTACTCCCGCCTCACTCATTACCTCTCCACTCACTCTCTTCTAGACCCATTACAGTCTGGTTTCCGCCCCCTACATTCTACAGAAACTGCTCTCACCAAAGTGACCAATGACCTTCTGACGGCAAAACATAATGGTCACCACTCTCTGCTTATCCTTCTTGATCTCTCTGCAGCCTTTGACACTGTTGACCACCATCTCCTACTCTCCATGCTGCACTCCAGCGGCATCAAGGACACTGCTCTCTCCTGGTTCTCTTCCTATCTTTCTGACTGCTCTTTCAGTGTATCATTTGCTGGCTCCACTTCCTCCCTTCTTCCTCTCACTATTGGAGTCCCTCAGGGTTCAGTCCTTGGACCTCTTCTCTTCTCACTCTACACAGCCCCGATTGGACAGACCATCAGCAGATTTGGTTTTCAGTACCATCTTTATGCTGATGACACACAACTATACACTTCTTCCCCTGACCTTACTACTGCTCTAATAAAGAACACCAATGACTGTCTAACCGCAGTTTCCAATATCATGTCTGCTCTCTACCTGAAACTTAATCTTTCCAAAACTGAACTACTTCTGGTCCCGCCCTCTACTAACCTCTCTAAATATGACATCTCTCTCTTAGTGTGTGGCACCACAATCGTGCCTAGTCAGCAGGCTCGCTGTCTGGGTGTTATGTTTGACTCTGATCTTTCCTTCACCCCATATATACAATCTCTCGCCCGCTCTTGTCGCTTGCACCTGAAGAACATCTCCAGAATTTGCCCCTTTCTCACCTTGGAAACCACAAAAAACCTCACTGTGGCTCTGATTCACTCCCTCCTTGACTATTGTAATTCTCTCTTAGTTGGCCTCCCCTGCACTAGACTGTCCCCTCTCCAGTCTATCCTTAATGCAGCAGCCAGGATTACCTATCTAGCTAATCGTTACTCAGACGCTTCTGCTCTATGCCAGTCATTACACTGGCTGCCTATATACTATAGGATCCATTTCAAACTGCTTGTTCTCACCCACAAAGCTCTTCACAGTGCAGCACCCCCTACATCTCCTCCCTCATCTCTGTCTATCACCCCACCCATTCTCTTCGCTCTGGAAGTGACTTTAGACTCACTTCTACATTAATCCAAACATCCCACTCCCGGCTCCAAGACTTCTTCTGAGCCGCACCAATTCTTTGGAATGCTCTACCCCAAGAAATTAGGTGTATCCACAACTTAAATAGTTTTAGGCGATCCCTAAAAACACATCTTTTTAGGGCGGCCGATCATGATCCCTAGTCAGTCATCTAGACATAGCCTATCCGCTCCATCTCAAGTGGATCACATATAACGGGTTGTGGCCACTTATTCTGCTCCTATCTGTTCCCCATCTCCTCAAGTTGACTATAGTATCATTGTAAATGAGCACCTGTACCTTGTCACCCCCACCTCATTGTTAGATTGTAAGCTCTTATGAGCAGGGTTGCCATTTTTTGCTCCAATTATTGTATTATGTTATGCTTTGTATTGTATTGTTTTTGGCATTGTATTGTATTTTCTAATTGTTTCTTATGATTGTTTAAATGTGAAATTTGTATTGTGAAGCGCTGCGGAATATGTTGGCGCTATATAAATAAAAAATGATTATTATTACCATCCACAAACAAACAGCATGTGTGAAAAGATGAACAACATCGTTATTGACATGTTAAAAACATTGCCTTTGGAAGAGAAAAATCAGTGGCCTGACAGATTGCCTGACTTAGTGGACATGTATAACAACATACCTGTGAGTTCCACCAATTGCACACCAGCTTATCTAATGAGAGCACGTCCTGAAAAGTTACCAGTTGACTTGGAAATGGGAATCGTGGAACCAGAAGCAGAAACATCCAATTCTGATTGGAACATCACTCCTCAAGAAAAGTACAAACTAGTCCAAGCCTGCGTTGACGATAATCTCAATAAAGGCAGAGAGAAACAGGAAAGAGACTTCAACAAAAATGCACAAGCTGATCCATTAACACCAGGAACAATTGTACTTAAAAGAAAAAGAAGACGACACAAGCTTGATGACCAGTGGGAAGAGCTCTATACTGTATTAGACTCCAACTTTGACAACACCAAAACCTGTTTAGTCAGTAAAGATGGAGGAAAAACAACCAATACCGTGTCAAGAAACCACTTGAAAGTTTGTCCAGAACCGTTGAGCATACAAGAAACCCAAGAAGAGGAAGTACCTTGTGAGCCTCCACCTCAACTAAAGGAAAAAGAGATTCATACAATCCTTGGAGACTTCCCAGAACATTGGCCCCAATGTGAAGGAGCAGTGATAGTCCCCGTTATTCACTTTTACCAACCTCAGGAAGAACAAAGTACACTGGAAGAAACTTCAAGAGTTCCAGAAGTACCAGTTCAAGAAGAAACACCCGTTGTCAGAGAACCAGAAGATCCTGCAATCGGTGCAACTGCCAGCCCTCTAGTGAGACTAAGGCCACGCAGACAGTTACCTGACTTACCTACATTCAGTACATCACCTGAAACACGAAAACTACTTAGATCCAGTCGTAGTAATCAGGGTCATCTCCCGTCCAGGTATGGAGATTGGATGCAGTAGGTACAACATGTCATTGCAGAAAGGTAACACGTAAATAGAAACCAGTTATGTACATAATATGTAACTAGTAGTGTACAGAAGGGTGTAGAAACTGGGCCCAGCCCCATGCACATTGCGTTGGTGTGGTGCAGTGGTTGACTGCTCCACAGGTGTCGGTGCTGGGTCTTGGGGAGTGGCTGTCTAACCTGGATCCTCCTGTGGGCATGACAGATCAAACACAAGCAGACTCCCTCTCAGTCACATGATCTGTGAGGTCATGAAAGGTCCTTGACCAGAGGAGATGGTGTGGGTTGCTTGAAAAACAGAGAGTCAAGAGACCTGGTCTCTGTGCCTGGGACGCCACTTGCCTTGGAAGGCCTGAGTACTGGAGAACAGGTGTACAGAGCCCTAATACTGTAAGCACTGACTGAGCAGAGCTGAGGCAAGCAGCTGCACCCGGCAAAGGTAAAAGACTGTGCTTGCTATGGACATTAATGTTATTACCTTGCCAAGGGATGTATCTGGAGCCAAGCAAGCATAGCTGCCTGCCATTGAAAGGTTCTAGGCTATTATTTGTGTACCATTCAGGGGTGCATCAAGACCCTCTGCCGCCTGAGCCCCATGCAGAGGAGCTGGGAAGGGGGGGGTGCTAGCAGCTGCCGGCCGCTAGTGAAGAGCGGGGGGGAATGCTAGTAGTTGCCGGCCGCTAGGGAAGTGCGGCGGGGGGAAGTATTGGTAGCTGCCGGCTGCAAGTGGGGGGGGGCTTGTGCTAGTAGCGGCTGCCAGTCCGCTGGTGAGGAGCAGGGGGAAGGTTTGCTAGCAGGGCGACCCCTCGATCTTGGATGGCAGCAGGGTGACAGGCTGCCTCTTACCGGCGGAGCCCATCATGCAGGGAGCCGCTGTGTGTTCCTGGCGCCGCCACCTTCTGCACAGCCGCTCCCCTGCCTGCCGCCTGAGCTTAAGGGCACACACTGTCCAATGGACGGTGCGGCCCTGGTACCATTCCTGCCGAGGCACTGACAACGACTATGTCATAAGTAATTTATGATGTGTAATAAATTGCTGGACTGTAGTTTACTGGAAAACGTTGCATGTGTACTTTACTTGACCTGGTAAAGTGAGTGCCCCTTAACAGAATCAATAGCGCTACCTCACATTGGGAACAGAAAGTGCCTGGGGTGGAGAGGAGATACCAGGTCTCCTAAGCTGAGACACCCGTATTGAAAATGTTTGGTTTATGTGTGTATAAAGGACATATTGCACTTTTGAAAGACTTTAACCCCTTTTACCCGGACAGTTTCCCCGGATTCTTCACCGTTTTCATTTTAAAAAGACCATAGTCACAGGACTGGTTGTGACAAAAGCTCTTTTTACAGCCTGCGGCGGATGGACTAGCGCCATATGGACTGCACCCTGCTTTGCCATTCTTTTTCAGTGTTTTTTGTATATTTTTCCTTTTAAGACTTTGTACGTAATACCAGGTATTGTTATTGAAAATGTTTATTGCTTGTTTGCAAAAATGTTTCTCAGTCCAGGAGTACTGATCTTACCTAGCGGAGAATGTGTCGCCCTGCCAGTACAGGTAACCACAGACCTAACTAAAACATGGATGGATTTCCATAGTGAGTACCCCAAACACATACAACACCTTCCACCCCAGACCTGTAGGGTGAGCCCAACTTGCTGCCTTTAAGCAAGATCCCCTATAAATAGCAGTGTTGGGGGCGGAGTTAGTTAGAGTGTGAAGTCGCTAGGAGAACTGTGAAGATGTCCTGGTGTGTCAGAGCCGTGCTAGGCCCGAGCCAGTTGACAACCGAGCAGTTAGCAGCCTAGCCAGGGCAGGGACCTGAGAGTGAGGTCGAAGGCAAGGCAAGAAGAATGAAGTGAGAGCAGACTGGGGGCAGAGGAGTCACACCGGTTCACCCCAGAGTCCGAGTCTGCAGGAGAGCATGTAGCCCAGCAGACAAACCTGTTCGCCGAGGAGACTCCAGTCTCCTCGGCATCTGTGTAGCAAACAAGAAGGGAGCCAGGCGCCGCAGGAGAGAATATAGCGGCAGTCCTTACCAAGGTTTCCGTCTACAACACACAGGAGACAGCAGAGCACAGGAGGCCAGGCCTAGTTTTACACGGGGCAGGGGCTTCAACAAGGGAAAAGTGACAAGGAGGCCTTAAACTCACCCACTGTGGAGATCCAGAAGTGTTTCCCGACCACCGGAGAGTACCCTGGACATTACCTGCAAGCCCACCAGTAAAGGTACAGAAACAACTTTCAGTTTGTGTGTGTCGATTCCTCAGTCCCTGACCCTGTCCGCTACAGAGACTGCCACAGCTGTCCGGGAGCACAGCATCAATCTCTGTCACCTCACCACAACCCAGGGACCCTGCTCCGCCTTTGGGGAGCTATACCACCCAGCTGCTCGACCATAATCCCTGGAGGCCCACAGCAGAGGTGGTGCCATCACCAGACACCATAGTTGGCGTCATGATAAACTTTATTCCCTTTTTCACAACTCCCCCAATTTTTAGGCTGACAACTAGGGCCACTGCTCCGGGCGGGCCACCGGTGACATCCCTGCGGCTCTACGCCCGGGTACCGAGTCCCCATCGGGAGGGGGGGAACAAGCAGACTGGGACATGGGGGAGGGGGGAACGAGCAGACTGGGACATATGGGAGAGGGGGATGAGCAGTCTAGATCATATGGGGAGGGAGGCAAACGAGCAGGCTAGATCATATGGGGAGAGGGGAAAATGAGCAGACTGGGATATATGGGGAGGGGGGAAATAAGCAGACTGGGACATATGGGGGAAAGGGGTAAACAAGCAGACTGTGTCATATGGGGAGGGGGGAAATGAGCAGGCTTGGTCATATGGGGGAGGAGGGAATGATGAGCAGGCTAGGTCATATGGGGGAGGGGGGAACGAGCAGGCTGGGTCATATGGGGGAGGGGAAACAAGCAGACTGGGTCATATGGGGGAGGGAGGAGCCAGCAGCCTGGGTCATATGGGGGAGGGGAGGAGAGCGAGCAGCCTGGGTCATATGGGGGACGGGGGAACCAGCAGCCTGGGTTATATGGAGGAGGATGCCAGGGTGCCAGATGCCTGGTGTCAGGATGCCTGATGCCAGGGTGTCGGTTACCTGATGCTAGGGTGCCTGATCCAAGGATGCCTGGTGCCAGGGTGCCGGATGCCAGGGTACCTGGTGCTGCCAGGTGAATAGTGATGCCTGTTGCCGGAGACCAGGAGCCGCAGAGGAAGAAGCTGCCTGATGCTGGGTGCCTGGTGCCGGAGATCGGGAGCCGCAGAGGAAGAAGCTGTTGAGTGATTGGTGCCGGAGACCGGGAGCCGCAGAGGAAGAAGGTGCCTGGTGCTGTCGGGTGTCGGAGACTGGGAGCCGCAGAGGAAGAAGGTGCCTGGTGCTGTCGGGTGTCGGAGACTGGGAACCGCAGAGGAAGAAGGTGCCTGGTAAGCTGCCGGGTGACTGGTGCCGGAGACCAGGAGCCACAGAGGAAAAACCTACTGGTTGCTGGGTACCTGGAGCTGGAGACCAGAAGCTGCACAGGAAGAAGCTGCCAGGTGCCTGGTGCCGTAAACCTGGAGCCGCAGAGGAAGAAGATGCCTGGTGCCAGGTACCTGGTGCCGGACACCAGGAGCCGCAGAGGAAGTAGCCGCCGAGTACCTGGTGCTGGAGACAGGGAGCCACAGAGGAAGAAGCTGCCTGGATCTGGGATCAGGAGCGTGGAGTCAGGTAAGATGCTGTTACAGCCGAAGATAGCAGCCTGGGGGGACAGAATGGGATGGATGGATGGATGGGGCAGCCTGGAAGAGGGGGCAGAATGGGATGGATGGATGAATGGGGCGGCCAGGAAGAGGGGGCAGAATGGGATGGATGGATGGATGATGGGGTGGCCTGTAAGAGAGGGCAGAATGGAATAAATGGATGGATAGATGGGGCGGCCTGGAAGAGGAGGCAGAATGGGATGGATGGATAGATGGATGGGGTGGCTTGGAAAAGGGGGCAGAATGGGATTGATGGCTGGGGCAGCCTGAGAAAGTAGGCAGAATTGGGATGGATGGGGTGGCCTGAAAGAGGTGGCAGAATGGGATGAATGGGTGGGGGACATCATGGAAAGGGGGCAGAAGATGGATGTGAAGCGACCGGTGGTAAGGCCGCGGGTGTGTGTGTATGATCTTTCTCAACAGAATCCCCATACTCAGGTTTAACCGGTAGTAACATTTCTTTACTGTAAAACATATTTATCTCACAGTCAACCGAACTATATGCGCACTTGTATATATTAGAGTCTCTGGATCTTCACTTCTTCCAGGTACGCAGCAAGAAAAGAAAAAAACACAACAATAAAGGTATCTTTCCCTAACTTTCCCTAAAATCACGTACCAGTCTTTCACAGAAGAAGATGTCGCTCCCACGTCGCAGGCCTGGGGATCTCCTCACTCTTCTTCTTTGGTCTCCTTCTGCAGGTAACAGTCTGTCTCTCCCAGTCTCAGGGCACACAGAGCAGCAGCAGAAGGGAGATCACAGCAGCAAAAATGGCTCCCTTATGTCGGTCACGGCCCCAGCACATGCACTCTGGGTGCTCGGCGGGCAAGGTTTTGCAGAGCGGCCAGAGTCACAGCACCAAAGTCCAGTGGCCCAGGATCAGTCACAGGGGCTTCTGCGGGGTGATTTTTCCGGCAAGGTGTTGCAAAGTAGCCCTCTTTCAACAGACATCCACAGGTAGATGTTCTCTTGTTCAACTCTGTGTCTGTACTAAGCTCTTTCACTTCCTGGGTAAACAAAAGAGATGGCTGGGAGTTTCCCAGCTCTGTGATTGTACAGTCCACTGATGCCCCCTGGTGGACAAGTGCGGACTGTGCACAGTTCATTTCACTGTCAATTTCGATAATACAATCTGAATTGTACACCTCATTACATACCCCCCCACTTAAAGGTTGACAGTCCCTGTCAACAACCATCGGCTCCAAGGCAGTGATGGCCGTTGATATCACAGGGATTGATCTCCGGCGGAGTAGGGACCTCTGTTGGGGGAAACCGTCATCCCCCCGTTCACCTTCGCTCCCTTGTTCAGGGTTCACAATATCTCCAATAAACTCAGTCACGTTTTCTACCTGGGGAGAGTAGGATCGCCGGCGGTAGCGGCGCCGGTTGGGGGCAAATCTGCTTCCTTTAACGGGAACACCCCCGGGACCGGTGACGTCGGCGGCCTCTGTACCCCTCTCTCCCTTCACAACATCAAACTGTACCACCTCCCCATCACCAACGCTGCGGAGGCACTTACGAGGATTGTTACGCTTTATGGCAGTCTGATGTACAAACACGTCATCCTTTGTGTCATTCCTGTTGATGAAGCCATACCCATCGCGGACATTAAACCACTTCACCGTCCCCTGGACCCGAGTGGCCAGCACTTGCTTATCGGTCTGGCTCTGTCTCTTCACACCCTTTTCCCTGATCTCCCCTGCCGAGCGAACCGCTTTGGCTGGGGCGTCTAGTTTAAAGGTGGCTGCTGTTGTGGGGCATGACTTGCTGGTTCTGGTATATCGGACCACGGGTGGAGGATGCGGACAACGGTTTGCCCTATGGCGGGGGTCGCCGCATGTCCAGCACCTTCCCATAGGCCGACTGGGTTGTTGTCTCGCTTGCCTGTCCGCCTGTTGGTCTAGCATGAGCTGCAGCTGTAGTATCTGTTTCTGCAACTCTGCTACTATCTGCTTCAATTCTTCCGTGTCACTGCTCGGACTGCTGGCACCGGATATGGACCTGCAGGCCGTAGTATAAGTCTGGTTATAAGCTACTACCGGGAGGAGATTCTGTTGATCACACATCCTGCCGACTACGCCAGATGAAGCGACCGGTGGTAAGGCCGCGGGTGTGTGTGTATGATCTTTCTCAACAGAATCCCCATACTCAGGTTTAACCGGTAGTAACATTTCTTTACTGTAAAACATATTTATCTCACAGTCAACCGAACTATATGCGCACTTGTATATATTAGAGTCTCTGGATCTTCACTTCTTCCAGGTACGCAGCAAGAAAAGAAAAAAACACAACAATAAAGGTATCTTTCCCTAACTTTCCCTAAAATCACGTACCAGTCTTTCACAGAAGAAGATGTCGCTCCCACGTCGCAGGCCTGGGGATCTCCTCACTCTTCTTCTTTGGTCTCCTTCTGCAGGTAACAGTCTGTCTCTCCCAGTCTCAGGGCACACAGAGCAGCAGCAGAAGGGAGATCACAGCAGCAAAAATGGCTCCCTTATGTCGGTCACGGCCCCAGCACATGCACTCTGGGTGCTCGGCGGGCAAGGTTTTGCAGAGCGGCCAGAGTCACAGCACCAAAGTCCAGTGGCCCAGGATCAGTCACAGGGGCTTCTGCGGGGTGATTTTTCCGGCAAGGTGTTGCAAAGTAGCCCTCTTTCAACAGACATCCACAGGTAGATGTTCTCTTGTTCAACTCTGTGTCTGTACTAAGCTCTTTCACTTCCTGGGTAAACAAAAGAGATGGCTGGGAGTTTCCCAGCTCTGTGATTGTACAGTCCACTGATGCCCCTGGTGGACAAGTGCGGACTGTGCACAGTTCATTTCACTGTCAATTTCGATAATACAATCTGAATTGTACACCTCATTACAGGTGAATGGGGGAGAAGGTACATGGATGGATGGTCTGATGGGGAGAAGGTACATGGATGGTTTGGTGGATGGGGAGAAGGTACATGGATGGATGGGTGGATGGGGGAGAAGGTACATGGATGTATGGGACATAGAGAGAGAAGGTACATGGATGGATGGGGAGGAGAAGCTACATGTAACGTGGGGGGAGAAGCTATATAGAACGTGGGGGAGAAGCTGCAAGGATGGAGGGAGAAGCTATACGGGGGGAGAAGCTACATAGATGAGGAATGGGGAAAGGCTGCATGGAACATGGGAGGAGAGAGGCTGTGTGGAACATGGGGGGGGGATGGGGGAAGGATGAACTGCATGAGACATATGGGGGGGAGGATAAGCAACATGGGATTCAGGGGAATGGGGGTGAGAAGGAGCTGCATGGAACATATGTATGGAGGATAAGCTGCATGGAACAAATGGGGAGTGAACAGTATGGGACATGTGGAAGGAGGATGAGCAGTTTGGGACATTCAGTCTTCATACACATTTATATAGAGAACATACTGTTCTGGTGATGTATTGACGGTGGTTCTAGTGATGTGTTATTGTATTGCCGGTGGTTCTGGCGATTTAGTCATGTGAATGTTGTAACCTTTAACTTAACAGACTTGATCCTAAAACATTATAGGGCAAGTGTGCTTGACTAAAAATACTGTACAGCTGAATGCCAGCCAAACAATTCACTAAGCCCCTAAGCACTATAGATAGCTGTCCGATCACTCAGCTGGCAGCGAGCTTGCTTGTCTCTCCTATATACAGGAGCACTCATTCTTCCCAGTTTCCCTGTATACCGTATGGAAGCTGCTGTTAGGCCTCTTGCACATCAGCGGTTTGCTGATGTCTCCATCCGATCTGGCAGATGGGCCACCTAACGGCCGACTTACGGCACCGATCCGGCAAGCCCCGTGCCTTGTCTATGGGGCTTGCGGTCGGGGGTGCAGCAAGTGCGGGTCTGCTTGATCCGGCAGATCTGGCACTTGCTGTGGCAAAAAAACCCACTGCTAACCGCAGGTTTTTTGCGGCCGCAACTGTTGTATCGTGGCAAAACCACAATTGCCAAAAGCTCCACAGAGAATGAATGGGGGCTTGCTGCAAGTGTACTGCAAGTCTGCCGTTAGGCAGCAGATGCGGTAAATCTGCCGGATCCGGACAGAACTGCTGATGTGCAAGGGGCCTTAGACATTTCTGGCTGCAGATTACCAGTTAGAGGACAAAAGGATCTACAGCCTGTAATCAGACATGCTGGATCCTTATTTCCCTTGACCAATCAACAGTTAGAGCCCCAATACATATTAGACTGTTTAGCCAACTTTAGTCCCATGTGTATGGAGGTCTTCACTACTATCTGAAGGCTACGGGCACTGACATCTGTGAACTCCCTGAGTTCTGGAATTCAGATAAAAGATAGGACACACAGTTAAAAAGAAAAAAACCTCAAAAGACTGAACCTATGAACAGCAATCCGTTTATACATTGCTGTGCATGAGTTCATTCCTCTTAACATTTATTTGTTGCTTTTTCAGGCGGAATACTGAGCGTATCTGCCTGTAAAATAAAATGCTGTGGGCACGTACACTTAGGCCAGCTTCAGACTGCATTTGAGATCCGATCCGTAGCTGTCCTCTTGAAGCAGACAGCCGCGGACCGGATCAGCACACAGGACTGGGGGGCTATTATGCCCTCCGATCCTGTGTGCAGCCGCACGCAGCTGCAGCCGCTGACAGGTCAGGACCGCGGCGCCCGCGGTCCTCACCTATCAGTAGTGGGAACTGCGTGCGGATGCACACAGGATCGGAGGGCATAATAGCCCCCAAGTCCTGTGTGCTGATCCGGTCCGCGGCTGTCTGCTTCAAGCGGACAGCTACAGATCGGATCTCAAACGCAGTCTGAAGCCGGCCTTAGGCTGGCTTCACACTGCAGTTTTTCAATGATCAGTGTCCATCAGTGTTTGGGTGCCAGAACCAGGAGTGTCTCCAAAACTCAGAACAGGTGTCAAGCTTTCAATTATAGTTTTTCTCTGCAAGTTCCTCTCCTGGTTTTGGCACCCAAAGACTGATGGACACTGATCAGTGAAAAACTGCAGTGTAAAGCCAGCCTTAGGGTACCTTTACACGCCGCTACGGCAGGATGGATGCATCCCGCTACTTCACGTGCACGAGCACGCTCAAACGGTTACAAACGCTCAACGCATTACCTTTACACGCCGCCATAAGGTGCGCTACGCTACGTGACATCTATAGCTAGATACATCGCCGGTTGTCTCAAGTAGCCATCTGTAGCTCATTTACACACCGCTATAACCAGCTACTATGGGCGTACCTGGTGCAGCAGGGCCAGCACATAGGCGTGCCACAATTGTGGATTACGAGCCGTCCGTACGCTGATAGGACAAAGCAATAACATCCTAATTGGGCAGGCAACGCAGGAGGCTGAGTAATACAGCACGCTCGAGCGATTGTGTAGTGTGACTCGTCAGCTCCTTAAATATGCCTCCCTATGCAGCGACTACCAATCGTCATGCAGCAGCTTCCACCAATGATCGCACATGGGGCGCGGTAACACGGAACCAGGGTCACGCCTTAGCTACATTGCAGCTACATCGCAGGGTGTCCAGAGTTCCCTTCCGTAACGTCTTTACACGCCGATGCATCTTGCTACCATCGGCTTTGTAGCTCTCTGTTTTCGAGCAGAGGTCGTAAACAGATGTATCTGTTGCCAGCTGTATCGTCACGTCTTGAGACGCCGCTACGACGGGCTATATTGGCGCTACAAGCTACATTTGTAGCCTGTAGCGGGATGCATCCATCCTGCCGTAGCAGCGTGTAAAGGTACCCTTAGGCTGCGTTCACACATTGCGTATTTTGCCGCGCTTTTTTACGCGCGCTTTTCAAAATACGCAATGTGTTTTGTGTCTGCCAGCAAATGGGAAATTCACTTTGCCGCGCAGACAGTGCGTAAAAATACGCAGTGATTTTTTGGGAGAAAGCGCAGCTGCGTAAAGAATTCAGATGTCAATTCTTTACGCAGCTGCTCCTGCGTTTTCTCCCTGTGATGTCACAGAGGGGAGGAAGAATCCTGCTCCTCCTCCCCTCTGTGACATCTGTGACCGCCCACTAGATTTCGCAGTGTATTAATATACACTGCGAAATCTAAATTAAACAAAGGCATGTGAATGAAAAATAAAATAGAATGAAATACTTTACCTCTCCGACGCCTTTTCCCGGTGTCCGGTGCCAAGCGAGGTGTCTTCTGCCAGGACCTGCGGTGACGTCAGAGGGTGTTCCCGGCGCGGATTGGGCGCTCGTGGTCATGTGATCACATGACCACGAGCGCCCAATCAGCGCCGGGAACGCCCCTCTGACGTCACCGCAGGTCCTGGCAGAAGACACCTCGCTTGACACCGGACACCGGGAAAAAGTGTCGGAGAGGTAAAGTATTCATTCTTTTTTATTTTTCATATACTTGCCTATGTTTAATTTAGATTTCACAGTGTATATTAATACACTGCGAAATCTAATGGGGCTGTCACAGAGGGGAGGAGGAAGCAGGATTCTTCCTCCCCTCTGTGACATCACTGCGCTTTCTGGGGTAAAGAAAGTGCAGTGAGTGAAAGACCCTGCGTATTTTGTTGCGCTTTTTTGCGCGGCTGAAAAACACAGCAAAAAACAGTGCGCAAAAAAGCGCAACAGAATACGCAATGTATGAACGCAGCCTTAGTATGACTAATTGGGGGGGGGGGGAAGGGCGCAACTGCTGAAAGTGCCTAGGGCAGCAGGAACTCCAAATACGGCCCTGCATGTCACACCATATTAACCTTAACTTCTTAACGCCTACTGTTGCGTATTTGCATCATACCAGTCCAACTTATTTGTATGCATATGCATATTCAGGCAATGAGATGTTAAGATTAAATCTACAAATCTGAATTTACTAAAGGTATTGTTACACGGCACTACGTTGGAACGATGTCCACAATGATCTCGTGGGCGCACGGTCGTTGCAGACATCATTTTGACATTGTTGGTGAGATGTCACAAGTCTAGATATCGTGGACAGCTCACCAATGATGTGATTATATATCGTTCACACAACCCAGAGAACGATCCCTGATCATTGCTGTGAATGACATAGTTATCGCGGTGTCAAACACAACAATATACGAGGTTGGCTGATCGTTGATCGTGTGGTTTGAGAACATGTTCTCAAACCTGCGATCAGCGATCCAACAATTTATCATTACAACATGCCAGAGCCACACGCAACGAGGTCGCAACAATGTCACTGGAACGTCTCCAAACCCGTGACGTATCAGCGATGTCGTTAACGATGTTGTTCCCTGTAATGGGGCCTTTAGATCCAGTACTAATATATTTGAAATTCAAAAATATACAACAGACACATTAATACGATCACGAGACATTAGCTACTACAGCACAATGTTAGAAAACAAAGCAGCACAAAGAAACGGATCATCCACAAACAATTATTCAACCACAAGCACGTTCTGACAAATAGAGGATTTAAGTGTTCATCTGAATTCATTTTGTTCTCATTCTTTCTCCAATTATCTTCTATGGCTCATAAACAAGTTTTGGCCAAAGGGCTGAATTATGTGTCTACATGCCAGGTTGATTTGTTCAGAACGATCTTTAATGTGAGATTTGCCAGAATAGTGACGATAAGAAGGCATTTTGCAATAGCTGGTCCTTTTAGTGATTGTTTACTATCTGATAATGTCGTATGTGCTCTGTACCTTAGAACCATGTTATCTTGTTTTTATAATTTGGATTATAAAAACACCAATTGTAAACTTAGTTTCTACATTGGCATTTAAAGATATTCTAGAGAAATTATTAACAGGGAGCAATAAGTAAAAATAATCTGAATATTTATTGGCAAAGTGTTCGGTTACTGCTGTATCTTATAGGTTTCCAAAATACACATGGGTATTATTTTCCCCTCCCCTACTTAAAGGAAGTCTATTAGGTCAAAAAGCCATATGTAACTGATATCATTTTCTAATTCCTCTGGGGAAGCTTTATTTATTCATGTATTTCTTTTATTTTTACTCTCCCACCATCCTCTTTAAACTGCACAAAAAAAATAAATAATTCCATCTGTCAATCACAGTGAGTGATCACTTAATTCTCTGCTGCACACTCCCCAAGGATTAATATTCATGTAATGACTACAGATGAGCGAGCACCTGAGTGTTCATATTCGGATTTGCTCACCAAATGCCAAGTGTTTGTTGACTTGTAAATAGCAATAAGTAGTAATAGTAAACAAGACACAACACAGAGCAAAAATATTTTATTAGAAATAAAAATACGAAGACATTTAAGGACTCCATCTTTATTGACCCTCCTCAATCCTCTGCGACGTCTTCTTCATTGGAGGCTGTGGTGAAGAATACAGCATTCTGTCACCACAGCCTCCAGTCACTGAATGAATGAGCTGCGAGCCTCATCTGTAAGCGGTGACTTGTTGAGGTCACCCAAGGACAGCTCAGGCTACCACGGTATCCACTATGATCAGCGGCCACCATAGTTACCTGAACGGTGACCTCAGTGAGTCACTGCACACCTGAAGTAGGGCTGGTAATGAGTAAAGTGTGCAGCAGCTCATCTGGTCACCATAGTAATTAAGTCAGATGACCAGATCATTTGAAATAATCTGATCACATGACGCGGTTGCTATGATGATCAGATCAGCTGACCGCGGACGTTACTCACCGCCAACTCGGATGTGGAAGTGAGAGGGAAAGCGAGAAAGCAGACCGAAACAATCAAGCGGTGTGACCCGGCAAGATGATCTGTGTATGTCTGTCTGTGTGTGTAGGATAACACAAAATTCAATGGAAATCACTGACTCGCTCAGCATAAGGCTTAAATCAGTGTGCCCATTCCAAGGTTTCCCAGTTTATATGTATTGCACAGAGTAACAGGAACCAATTTACCTAACAATTACTAAGAAAAACATCTATTAAGTTGATTACAGGTAGATGTAAAACAGGTGGGGGTGTTCTATGGGAACCCCCGAAATGGCACACTGAGTATAACTTAACGCAATTAATCATGCAGGTGCACGTAACTACAACAGGTGTTATTGTACCCCTAACCTTAGGATACCAGGGGTATCTTAAATCACGGTAACGTTAACCGATGGTGGAGTCCCACACAGGCCTGCGATTCACTTTGGCTGCAGCCAGTCCCAAAAATTCTTAAGCGCCAATAACATCTATTGCGAAAACAAAGATCCGTGTCTTGTCAGTCAATGCTGAGCACACACGCCGGGGACTTGTAGTTCTGTATCCTCAGGGTATGGTTCAGGGGGAACACTTCACCAGGGCTTGTCAGCATCTCCTCAATATGGATGGCACAGGATCCCGTCTCTCCTCCCGTGGTCACAGTTTCCCTGGCAGCAGACCACCTGTTACTTCACGGGAAAGATGTCCTCTGTCCCTTTCCAGATACTGGCAGCCTGACCCGTTCAGTACATAGTCTCTAGCCAAAAACAGCATGGACTTCCACAAAACTCCAAGGAGTCACAAAGCTCTCACATGCCCTGCACTTGGCCTAAAGCAGAGACACAGGTACGCCAGGGCAAGGGATTATTATCCCCCACACACAAACTTGCAGAGCAAAAGTTTTATGAGAGTTCAGTGTTCACACTCCTCAGCAGCATCTGCAGTCATTGTCTCATACATCAGACTCTAATCCTCCCTTTCCTTCACCTTGATTCTGCTTCCCAGCACCCAGGGTTTCCCAGGCTCCCCCTGCTCTCAGCTCAGGCAGGAAAACCGCAGGATCCTAATGCTCTCTTGATGCTGTTACAGTCCACACTGTTACAGCACAGAAATTAAAATGAAAGCTGCACTACACTAGCAGGAGACAGAGCAAAGAGGGTAGGGACAGAATAACAGCTTCCGTGTGTGTGTACATTTAAATAACATTTACGTACCGTGGACTATTCGGCTATGAAAGTTATGTGCTGGTCTAGTGCACCAGCTAACTGCAGGATGTGCAAAGGGTACAGTAATGATTTTTACATGTTTTTTTAAAGGTCTGCCCAGGCACTATTCAAGGATACAATTAATATCATACTGAAAAATGACCTGACAGTGTCCCTTTAAATCTATTATTTCAAGCATTTGGTCTCTGAATTCTGGACTCTGAGATTCGCAGCTCTTGGTCTGAAGAATTTTCTTCGATTAGAATTGTTTGCCAATTTCAAATTCGACCTGTTTTGGGCTATGTTTGAGTCATTCTACGAATGCTAACAATTTGCTAAAAATCCGGTAATTTGAGGTTATGTTCGATAACGGTTCGTTGACCAAGAGCGCTACTGACTTTTCACAGTAATGCTTTTGTTCAATGTTATTATGAGTTTCAGTGTCTAGGAATAGTGGGCGGGATGGGGAATTTGGGGGTCTGTAGTAAAATAATGCAGACCTCCATTTTTCTTCCTTCCCGCACTCACTGCAGGCCGGCGGCATCTCTTCTGAGCTGACACGGCCGCATGTCTGGCAGGCTGACTTCCGGGACTGCAGGCAGCATGGAGAAGAATATCTTTCAGTAGGGGACATGGCTCCACAGCAGGTGAGTGGTCGGTGTTCTCTGTATAGATGTGTGTCCCTGCACAGGACTGGTAATGGTGCATTGCACTGGGCTGGTGATGAATGATGCCCTGGCCTGGTACTGGTGTCCTGGGCTGGTACTTGAGCCCTGGGCTGGTACTGGTGCACTTGACTGGTACTGGTGAACTGGGTTGGTACTGGTGCACTGACCTGGTCCACTGGGCTAGTACTGCTGCACTGGGCTAGTACTGGAGCCCTGGGCTGGAACTGGTGCACTGGGCTGGTACTGGTGCACTGGGCTGGTACTGGTGCCCTTGGATGGTGATGGTGCACTGGGCTGGTACTGGTGCACTGGACTGGTACTGGTTCACTAGGCTGGTTCTGGTACACTTGTGGCGCCCCGGATGGTCAGGCGTCACACCATGGTATTACACTCATAAAAGAAGTGTAATCTTCCCCAACTGCAAGTGGATGTTAGGCTGGTGGGAGGGCCCCATTCCTGCACTCCCACACTAGAGTAGTGGTGGGAGGTTACTCCTGGGAGGGAGATAGTCACCTCTAGGAGGAGAAGGAGTAGGAGTCGGAGAAGGAGTAGGAGTCGAGGAGGAGTGTGGAGCGAGTCGGGAGGTCTAACAGGACAGCTCCAGCCTGATTCTGAGGAAAGATGAAAGGGGATCCTGAGGGGATCCTGAGAGAGGGCGCCTGACATGTGAGTCTGGGCCCGAGAGAGAAAAGGGGAGCCCCAGCATGGAGCGACCATACTCCAGGGAGCTTTCACAGTCCACCACGGGAACGCCAGAATCGAGGACATGGCCAGAATCTAGCTCTAAGGTTGTCAACCGGCTGCTGCGGTCTGTTCACCGGCTGCAGCACTCTGCCACACGGAGCGGTCCACTTGCTTCTTCACTGCAAGGGCGGGGAGCACCAAAATTACTTTCAAGGAATAATTGGGTACGGACTAAACCCAGGCGGGGAAGAAAGGACACGGGTTCGTCAACTAAGGCATACCACGGGTACCTCCATACCACCTGGCATCCACTTGCAGCCACCCGTAGGGCTACCTGTTTGTTTAACATCTTGCTGAACTGTGGATATTGTATTCTGCTGCTGACTGTTTACAGTAAAGTACCCAGGAGAGAGTGACAACGATTACCTCCACATTTATAATTGCCCTTTGTCTCAAGCCATGTCTGTGAGTTTTTACTATTTTGGAGAAAAGACCACTCAAAAAGAGAATGGGCGAGCACCTGTCTGCGGCAAATCCGGTGTATGTTTGATGATTTATAAATATTAATATATATTCTATCACTGTTTTTCTTCCTTGTAAAAGAAAGCGCATATGAAACTGTTGTTGTATAAAATACCTAAAGAGAAATTTTAATATATCAGTGCATATGTTGCTATAATCTTATTTGTGTGATTAGCTTTGTTTTATAACATGCCTTTTTTTGTATAGCTGTCTTGTGAGGTTCTCTTCAAACCTTGCACTAATTGTATAATTACCATCACATGTATACATTATGGGGAAGGTGGGATTTTGAATGCTATATATATGTATTGGGCTGGTACTGGTGCACTGGGCTGGTACAGGTGCACTGGACTAGTACTGGTACCTTGGTCTGGTACTGGTGTACTAGGCTGCTACTGGTGCACTTGGCTAGTACGGTGGGCTGGTACTGGTGCACTGGGGTGCTGTAGTGGGCTGGTACTGGTGCAGTGGCTTGGTACTGATGCCCTGGGCTGGTGATGGTGCACTGGGCTGGTACTGGTGCACTGAGCTGGTACTGGTGCACTGAGGTGGTACACTGGGCTGGTACTGGTGCACTGAGCTGGTACTGGTGCACTGAGCTGGTGTACTGGGCTGCTACTGGTGCAGTGGCCTGGTACTGATGGCCTGGGCTGGTGATGGTGCACTGAGCTGGTACTGGTGCACTGAGCTGGTACTGGTGCACTGAGCTGGTACACTGGGCTGGTACTGGTGCACTGAACTGGTACTGGTGCGCTGAGCTGGTACTGGTGCACTGGGCTGGTACTGGTGCACTGGCCTGGCACTGATGGCCTGGGCTGGTGATGGTGAACTGGGCTGGTACTGGTGCACTGGGCTGGTACTATGCACTGCCCTGGTACTGATGCCCTGGGAGGGTGATGATGCACTGGGCTGGTACTGGTGCACTGGGCTGGTATTAGTGCTCTGACGTGGTACTAGTGCACTGGCCTGGTACTGTTTCACTGGGCTGGTGCACTGGGCTGGTACTGGTGCACTGGGCTGGTACTGGTGCACTGGGCTGGTACTGGTGCAATTGGCTGGTACAGTGGGCTGATACTGGTGTACTGGGCTGCTGTAGTAGGCTGGTACTGGTGCAGTGGCCTGGTACTGATGCCCTATGCTGGTGATGGTGCACTAGGCTGGTACTGGTGCACTGGACTGGTACTGGTGCCCTGGCCTACTACTGGTGCACTGGGCTGGTATTGGTGCACTAGGCTGGTACTGGTGCCCTGGTCTACTACTGGTGCACTGGGCTGGTATTGGTGCACTGGGCTGGTACAGGTGCACTGGACTGGTACTGGTGCCCTGGCTTACTACTGGTGCACTGGGCTGGTATTGGTGCACTGGGCTGGTACAGGTGCACTGGACTGGTTACTGATTGCAGGAAGGGGGGATGGGAGACCTGCAGCCAATATACTCACAAGGCTACTCCACTGGATCTAGTGGTTGGCGTCCACCTCAATAGTCATAAGAAATTGTAGAGATGATCCAGTGGAATGCTTCATAATCCTTTTATTGTGCAATCATAAAATCATCACAGCGCACAGGGGGTGCCGCTGGACGCATTTTGGAGGAACAGACCTCCTTAATCATCATTTAATCTGATGATTAAGGAGGTCTGTTCCTCTGAAATTAGGATTATGAAGCATGCCACTGGATCATCTCTACAATTTCTTAGCACTGGACTGGTACTGGTGTACTGGGCTGCTACTGGTGCACTTGGCTGGTACCAGTGCCCTGGCCTGGTACTGGTGCACTGGGCTAGTGATGGTGCACTGGGCTGGTACTGGTGCACTGGGCTGGTTTACTGGGCTGGTACTGGTGCACTGGGCTGGTACTGGAGCCCTGGGCTTGAACTGGTGCACTGGGCTGGTACTGGTGCCCTGGCCTACTACTGGTGCACTGGGCTGGTATTGGTGCACCTGTCTGGTACAGGTGCACTGGACTGGTACTGGTGTACTGGGCTGCTATTAGTGGACTGGGCTGGTGATGGTGCACTGGGCTGATACTGGTGCACTTGGCTGGTGATGATGCATTGGTGCAGTGGGCTGGTACTGGTGCACTTGGCTGGTACAGTGGTCTGGTACTTGTGCACTGGGCTGCTGTAGTGGGCTGGCACTGGTGCAGTGGCCTTGTACTGATGCCCTGGGCTTTTGATGGTGCACTGGGCTGGTACTGGTGCACTGAACTGGTACTGGTGCACTGAGATGGTACTGGTGCATGAGCTTTTACACTGGGCTGGTACTGGTGCACTGGCCTGGTACTGATGCCCTGGGCTGGTGATGGTGCAGTGGGCTAGTACTGGTGCCGTGGGCTGGTACTGGTGCACTTGGCTGGTACAATGGGCTGGTACTAGTGCACTGGGCTGTTGTAGTGGGTTGGTACTGGTGCAGTGGCCTGGTACTAATGCCCTGGGCATGTGATGGTGCACTGGGCTGGTAATGGTGCACTGAACTGGTACTGGTGCAGTGGGCTGGTACTAGTGCACTGAGCTGGTGCACTGGGTTGGTACTGGTGCACTGTTCTGGTACTGATGCCCTGGGCTGGTGATGGTGAACTGGGCTGGTACTGGTGCACTAGGTTGTTGCAGTGGGCTGGTACTAGTGCACTGAGCTGGTGCACTGGGTTGGTACTGGTGCACTGTTCTGGTACTGATGCCCTGGGCTGGTGATGGTGAACTGGGCTGGTACTGGTGCACTAGGTTGTTGTAGTGGGCTGGTACTGGTGCAGTGGCCTGGTACTAATGCCCTATGCTGGTGATGGTGAACTAGGCTGGTACTGGTGCACTGGACTGGTACTGGTGCCATGGCCTACTACTACTTGTGCACTGGGCTGGTATTGGTGCACTAGGCTGGTACTGGTGCCCTGGCCTACTACTGGTGCACTGGGCTGGTATTGGTGCACTGGGCTGGTACAGGTGCACTGGACTGGTACTGGTGCCCTGGCTTACTACTGGTGCACTGGGCTGGTATTGGTGCACTGGGCTGGTACAGGTGCACTGAACTGGTTACTGATTGCAGGAAGGGGGGATGGGAGACCTGCAGCCAATATACTCACAAGGCTACTCTACTGGATCTAGTGGTTGGCGTCCACCTCAATAGTCATAAGAAATTGTAGAGATGATCTAGTGGAATGCTTCATAATCCTTTTATTGTGCAATCATAAAATCATCACAGCGCACAGGGGGTGCCGCTGGACGCATTTCGGAGGAACAGACGTCCTTAATCATCATATAATCTGATGATTAAGGAGGTCTGTTCCTCCGAAATTACGATTATGAAGCATGCCACTGGATCATCTCTACAATTTCTTAGCACTGGACTGGTACTGGTGTACTGGGCTGCTACTGGTGCACTTGGCTGGTACCAGTGCCCTGGCCTGGTACTGGTGCACTGGGCTAGTGATGGTGCACTGGGCTGGTACTGGTGCACTGGGCTGAAATTGGTGCACTGGGCTGGTACAGGTGCACTGGCCTGGTACTGGTGCACTGGGCTGGTATTGGTGCAGTGGGCTGGTACTGGTGCAATTGGCTGGTACAGAGGGTTGATACTTGTGTACTAGGCTGCTGTAGTGGGCTGGTACTGGTGCAGTGGCCTGGTACTGATGCCCTGTGCTGGTGATGATGCACTTGGCTGGTACTGGTGCACTGAACTGGTACTGGTGCACTGAGCTTGTACTGGTGCACTGAGCTGGTACACTGGGCTGGTACTAGTGCTCTGGGTTGGTACTGGTGCACTGGCCTGATACTGATGCCCTGGGCTGGTGATGGTGCACTGGGCTGGTACTGATGTACTGGACTGGTACTGGTGCACTGGGCTGGTACTGGTGCACTGAGCTGGTTTACTGGGCTGGTACTGGTGCACTGGGCTGGTACTGGTGCAATTGGCTGGTACAGTCGGCTGATACTTGTGTACTGGGCTGCTGTAGTGGGCTGGTACTGGTGCAGTGGCCTGGTACTGATGCCCTGTGCTGGTGATGATGCACTTGGCTGGTACTGGTGCACTGAACTGGTACTGGTGCACTGAGCTTGTACTGGTGCACTGAGCTGGTACACTGGGCTGGTACTAGTGCTCTGGGTTGGTACTGGTGCACTGGCCTGATACTGATGCCCTGGGCTGGTGATCGTGCACTGGGCTGGTACTGATGTACTGGACTGGTACTGGTGCACTGGGCTGGTACTGGTGCACTGAGCTGGTTTACTGGGCTGGTACTGGTTCACTGGGCTGGTACTGATACCCTGGGCAGGTGATGGTGCACTGAGCTGGTACTGATGTACTGGACTGGTACTGGTGCACTGGGCTGGTACTGGTGCACTGAGCTGGTTTACTGGGCTGGTACTGGTGCACTGGGCTGGTACTGGAGCCCTGGGCTTGAACTGGTGCACTGGGCTGGTACTGGTGTACTGAGCTGGTACACTGGGCTGGTACTGCTTCAGTGGCCTGGTGCTGATGCCCTGGGCTGGTACTGGTGCACTGGGCTGGTACTGGAGCCCTGGGCTGGTACTGGTGCACTGGGCTGGTATTGGTGCACTGTGCTGGTACAGGTGCACTGGCCTGGTACTGTTACAGTGGGCTGGTACTGGTGCACTGAGCTGGTGCACTGAGCTGGTGCACTGGACTGGTACTTGTGCCCTGGCCTACTACTGGTGCATTGAGCTGGTATTGGTGCACTGGGCTGGTACAGGTGCACTGGACTGGCACTGGTGTACTGGGTTGGTACTGATGCACTGGGTTGGTATTAGTGCCCTGGCCTGGTACTGGAATACTGGGCTGGTGATGGTGCACTGGGCTGGTATTGGTGCAGTGGGCTGGTACTGGTGCACTTGGCTGGAACAGTGGACTGGTACTGGTGCACTGGGCTGCTGTAGTGTGCTGGTACTGGTGCAGTGGCCTGGTACTGATGCCCTGGGCTGGTACTGGTGCACTGGGCTGGTACTTTTACACTGAACTGGTACTGGTGCACTGAGCTGGTACTGGTGCATTGAGCTGGTACACTGGGCTGGTACTGGTGCACTGGGCTGGTACTGGTGCACTGGGTTAGTACTGGTGCACTGGCCTGGTACTGATGCCCTGGGCAGGTGATGGTGCACTGGGCTGGTACTGATGTACTGGACTGGTACTGATGCACTGGGCTGGTACTGGTGCACTCAGCTGGTTTACTGGGCTGGTACTGGTGCACTGGGCTGGTACTGGTGCACTGAGCTGGTTTACTGGGCTGGTACTGGTGCACTGGGCTGGTACTGGAGCCCTGGGCTTGAACTGGTGCACTGAGCTGGTACTGGTGTACTGAGCTAGTACACTGGGCTGGTATTGGTGCGCTAGGCTGGTACTAGTGCACTGGACTGGTACTGGTGCCCTGGCCTAGTACAGGTGTACTGGACTAGTACTGGTGTACTGGGATGGTACTAGTGCCCTGGCCTGGTGCACTGGCCTACTACTGGTGCACTGGGCTGGTATTGGTGCACCTGTCTGGTACAGGTGCACTGGACTGGTACTGGTGTACTGGGCTGCTATTAGTGCACTGGGCTGGTGATGGTGCACTGGGCTGATACTGGTGCACTTGGCTGGTGATGATACATTGGTGCAGTGGGCTGGTACTGGTGCACTTGGCTGGTACAGTGGTCTGGTACTTGTGCACTGGGCTGCTGTAGTGGGCTGGCACTGGTGCAGTGGCCTTGTACTGATGCCCTGGGCTGGTGATGGTGCACTGGGCTGGTACTGGTGCACTGAACTGGTACTGGTGCACTGAGCTTGTACTGGTGCACTGAGCTGGTACACTGGGCTGGTACTAGTGCTCTGGGTTGGTACTGGTGCACTGGCCTGATACTGATGCCCTGGGCTGGTGATGGTGCACTGGGCTGGTACTGATGTACTGGACTGGTACTGGTGCACTGGGCTGGTACTGGTGCACTGAGCTGGTTTACTGGGCTGGTACTGGTGCACTGGGCTGGTACTGGTGCAATTGGCTGGTATAGTCGGCTGATACTTGTGTACTGGGCTGCTGTAGTGGGCTGGTACTGGTGCAGTGGCCTGGTACTGATGCCCTGTGCTGGTGATGATGCACTTGGCTGGTACTGGTGCACTGAACTGGTACTGGTGCACTGAGCTTGTACTGGTGCACTGAGCTGGTACACTGGGCTGGTACTAGTGCTCTGGGTTGGTACTGGTGCACTGGCCTGATACTGATGCCCTGGGCTGGTGATGGTGCACTGGGCTGGTACTGATGTACTGGACTGGTACTGGTGCACTGGGCTGGTACTGGTGCACTGAGCTGGTTTACTGGGCTGGTACTGGTTCACTGGGCTGGTACTGATACCCTGGGCAGGTGATGGTTCACTGGGCTGGTACTGATGTACTGGACTGGTACTGGTGCACTGGGCTGGTACTGGTGCACTGAGCTGGTTTACTGGGCTGGTACTGGTTTACTGGGCTGGTACTGGAGCCCTGGGGTTGAACTGGTGCACTGGGCTGGTACTGGTGTACTGAGCTGGTACACTGGGCTGGTACTGCTGCAGTGGCCTGGTGCTGATGCCCTGGGCTGGTACTGGTGCACTGGGCTGGTACTGGAGCCCTGGGCTGGTACTGGTGCACTGGGCTGGTATTGGTGCACTGTTCTGGTACAGGTGCACTGGCCTGGTACTGTTACAGTGGGCTGGTACTGGTGCACTGAGCTGGTGCACTGGACTGGTACTTGTGCCCTGGCCTACTACTGGTGCATTGAGCTGGTATTGGTGCACTGGGCTGGTACAGGTGCACTGGACTGGCACTGGTGCACTGGGTTGGTATTAGTGCCCTGGCCTGGTACTGGAATACTGGGCTGGTGATGGTGCACTGGGCTGGTATTGGTGCAGTGGGCTGGTACTGGTGCACTTGGCTGGAACAGTGGACTGGTACTGGTGCACTGGGCTGCTGTAGTGTGCTGGTACTGGTGCAGTGGCCTGGTACTGATGCCCTGGGCTGGTACTGGTGCACTGGGCTGGTACTTTTACACTGAACTGGTACTGGTGCACTGAGCTGGTACTGGTGCATTGAGCTGGTACACTGGGCTGGTACTGGTGCACTGGGTTAGTACTGGTGCACTGGCCTGGTACTGATGCCCTGGGCAGGTGATGGTGCACTGGGCTGGTACTGATGTACTGGACTGGTACTGATGCACTGGGCTGGTACTGGTGCACTGAGCTGGTTTACTGGGCTGGTACTGGTGCACTGGGCTGGTACTGGTGCACTGAGCTGGTTTACTGGGCTGTTACTGGTGCACTGGGCTGGTACTGGAGCCCTGGGCTTGAACTGGTGCACTGAGCTGGTACTGGTGTACTGAGCTAGTACACTGGGCTGGTATTGGTGCGCTAGGCTGGTACTAGTGCACTGGACTGGTACTGGTGCCCTGGCCTAGTACAGGTGTACTGGACTAGTACTGGTGTACTGGGATGGTACTAGTGCCCTGGCCTGGTGCACTGGCCTACTACTGGTGCACTGGGCTGGTATTGGTGCACCTGTCTGGTACAGGTGCACTGGACTGGTACTGGTGTACTGGTCTGCTATTAGTGCACTGGGCTGGTGATGGTGCACTGGGCTGATACTGGTGCACTTGGCTGGTGATGATGCATTGGTGCAGTGGGCTGGTACTGGTGCACTTGGCTGGTACAGTGGTCTGGTACTTGTGCACTGGGCTGCTGTAGTGGGCTGGCACTGGTGCAGTGGCCTTGTACTGATGCCCTGGGCTGGTGATGGTGCACTGGGCTGGTACTGGTGCACTGAACTGGTACTGGTGCACTGAGATGGTACTGGTGCATGAGCTTTTACACTGGGCTGGTACTGGTGCACTGGCCTGGTACTGATGCCCTGGGCTGGTGATGGTGCAGAGGGCTAGTACTGGTGCCGTGGGCTGGTACTGGTGCACTTGGCTGGTACAATGGGCTGGTACTAGTGCACTGGGCTGTTGTAGTGGGCTGGTACTGGTGCAGTGGCCTGGTACTAATGCCCTGGGCATGTGATGGTGCACTGGGCCGGTAATGGTGCACTGAACTGGTACTGGTGCAGTGGGCTGGTACTAGTGCACTGAGCTGGTGCACTGGGTTGGTACTGGTGCACTGTTCTGGTACTGATGCCCTGGGCTGGTGATGGTGAACTGGGCTGGTACTGGTGCACTAGGTTGTTGTAGTGGGCTGGTACTGGTGCAATGGCCTGGTACTGATGCCCTGGGCTGGTAATGGTGCACTAGGCTGGAACTGGTGCACAGGGCTGGTCCTGGTGCTCCAGACTGGTTATAGTACACTGGGCTGCTGCCAGTGCTCTGGACTGGTGATGGTGCTCTGGACTGGTAATGATGCTCTGGGCTGATGCTGGTGCTCTGGACGTGATGGTGCTCTGGGCTGGTGATGGTGCACTGGGCTGGTGATGATGCACTGAGCTGGTGATGGTGCACTGGGCTGGTAATGGTGCAGTGGGCTGGTGATGGTGCTCTAGACTGGTGGTAGTGCTCTGGACTGGTGATGGTTCTCTGGGCTGATGCTGGTGCTCTGGACTGGTGATGGTGCTCTGGGCTGGTACCGGTGCACTGGGTTAGTACTGGTGCAGTGGACTGGTACTGGTGCACTGGGCTGGTACTGGTGGCCGGACCGCATATCAAATATACGGGTTGGAGGTCACTTGGGTAATAGTGATCATAACTTAATAAGCTTTCAAGTATCCTTTACTAAGATGTGTAGTAGAGGGGCTACAAGGACACTAAACTTCAGGAAGGCAAATTTCCAACGGTTGAGAGATGATCTTAGTGCAATAAACTGGGACGATGTCCTGAGACATAAAAGTACACAACACAAATGGGAGATGTTTATTAGCATCCTGAATAAGACCTGTGCACAATATATACCCTATGGGAATAAGCATGCTAGAAATAGGAGGAAACCACTATGGCTAAATAAAGCGGTAAGAGGTGCAATATGTGACAAAAAGAAAGCATTTAGGGAATTAAAGCAAGTAGGTAGTGATGAGGCACTAAATAAATACAGAAAATTAAATAACATTTGTAAACAGCAAATCAAGGCAGCAAAGATTGAGACAGAGAGACTCATTGCCAGAGAAAGTAAAAAGAATCCCAAAATATTTTTTAACTACATAAATAGTAAATAACTAAAAATTGATGGTGTTGGCCCCTTTAAAAATAGTCTGGGTGAAATGGTGGGTGAGGATGAGGAAAAAGCCAATAAGCTAAATGACTTTTTTTCAACAGTATTTACACAAGAAAATCCCATGACAGACAATATGATCAGTGATAACAAAAATTCTCAATTAAATGTCACCTGCTTAACCCAAGAGGAAGTACGGCATCGTCTAAAAATCACTAAAATTTACAAATCCCCGGGCCCGGATGGGATACACCCCAGAGTGCTGCAGGAATTAAGTACTGTCATAGATAGACCATTATTTTTAATATTTAAAGATTCCATAATAACAGGGTCTGTACCACAGGACTGGCGTATAGCAAATGTGGTGCCAATATTCAAAAAGGGGACAAAAACTGAACTTGGAAATTATAGGCCAGTAAGCTTAACCTCTACTGTGGGTAAAATCCTAGAGGGTTTTCTAAGAGATGCTATACTGGAGTATTTGAAGAAAAATAACCTCATGACCCATTATCAACATGGTTTTACGAGGGACCGTTCCTGTCAAACTAATCTAATAAGCTTCTATGAAGAAGTAAGTTCTGGACTGGACCAAGGAAAAGCAGTGGATGTGGTGTATATGGACTTTTCAAAAGCTTTTGATACGGTGCCACACAAAAGGTTGATACATAAAATGAGGGCAATGGGGATAGGGGGAAATATGTGTAAGTGGGTTAAGAACTGGCTTAGTGATAGGAAACAAAGGGTGGTTATTAATGGAGCACACTCAGAATGGGTCACAGTTCACAGTGGGGTACCACAGGGGTCAGTTTTGGGCCCGCTTCTATTTAATATATTTCAAGATATGTAGAAGTAAACGAGCCGCACTCACCAGTAGTTGATCTTGTATCTTTTTTATTCCAAGTTCAATCCAGTTCGGGACATGAACACAAGCAAGGGAGGGGGTGCAGGGATGGAGAACAACGACCGCGAAACGGCAGGCCGTTGTTCTCCATCCCTGCACCCCCTCCCTTGCTTGTGTTCATGTCCCGAACTGGATTGAACTTGGAATAAAAAAGATACAAGATCAACTACTGGTGAGTGCGGCTCGTTTACTTCTACATATCTTGATTGTGAATTACGTGTGGAAGCTGGCACCGCCAGTATACGGCTGCATATATCACAGGAGTGATAGCCCGTGCCAGCAAACACGTTAAGTGCCCGGTGTCTCCTTTGTAGTTTTATTTAATATATTTATTAATGACCTTGTAGGGGGCATACAGAGTAGAATCTCAATATTTGCGGATGACACTAAACTCTGCAGGGTAATCAATACAGAGGAGGACAATTTTATATTACAGGAGGATTTATGTAAACTAGAAGCTTGGGCTGCTAAATGGCAAATGAGCTTTAATGGGGATAAATGTAAAGTCATGCACTTGGGCAGAGGAAACAAAAGGTATAATTATGTGCTTAATTGTAAAACACTGGGCAAAACTGTCACTGAAAAAGACCTGGGTGTATGGGTTGATGACAAACTCACATTTAGTGGCCAGTGTCAGGCAGCTGCTGCAAAGGCAAATAAAATAATGGGATGCATTAAAAGAGGCATAGATGCTCATGTGGAGAACATAATTTTACCTCTATACAAGTCACTAGTGCGACCACACTTAGAATACTGTGTCCAATTCTGGTCTCCGGTGTATAAGAAAGACATAGCTGAACTAGAGCGGGTCCAGAGAAGAGCGACAAATGTCATTAGAGGACTAAGGGGTCTGCAATACCAAGACAGGTTATTAAACTTGGGGTTATTTAGCTTGGAAAAGCGAAGGCTTAGGGGTGATCTTATAATAATGTATAAATATATGAGGGGACAGGACAGATACCTTTCTAATGATCTCTTTACTCTTAGGCCTGAGACGGGGACAAGGGGACATCCTCTACGTCTGGAGGAAAGAAGATTTAATCATAATCACAGACGCGGATTCTTTACTGTAAGAGCAGTGAGACTATGGAACTCTCTGCCACATGATGTTGTAATGAGTGAGTCACTACTAACATTTAAGAAGGGCCTGGATGCCTTTCTTGAAAACTATAATATTACCAGTTATACATACTAGATTCTTTGATAGGGCGTTGATCCAGGGAACTAGTCTGATTGCTGTACCTGGAGTCAGGAAGGAATTTTTTCCCCCAATGTGGAGCTTAGTGTTGCCACATGGGTTTTTTTTGCCTTACTCTGGATCAACATGTTAGGCTATGGGTTGAACTAGATGGACTTAAAGTCTTCCTTCAACCTTAAAAACTATGTTACTATGTTACTATGGTGCACTGAGCTGGTACACTGGGCTGGTACTGGTGCACTGGCCTGGTACTGATGCCCTGGCTGGTGATGGTGCACTGGGCTAGTACTAGTGCACTGGACTGGTGCCGGTGCTCTAGACTGGTGATGGTGCTATAGACTGATAATGGTGCTCTGGGCTGATGCTGGTGCTCTGGACTGGTGATGGTGCTCTGGGCTGGTAATGGTGCGCTGGGCTGGTGATGGTGCACTGAGCTTGTTATGGTGCTGTAGCGATCGGTGGTAAGGCCGCGGGTGTGTGTGTATGATCTTTCTCAACAGAATCTCCATACTCAGATTTAACCGGTAATAACGTTTCTTTACTGTAAAACATATTTATATCACAGTCAACCGAACTATATGCGCACTTGTATATATTAGAGTCTCTGGATCTTCACTTCTTCCGGGTACGCAGCAAGAAAAAAACACAACAATGAAGGTATCTTTCCAAAACTTTCCCTAAAATCACGTACCAGTCTATCACAGAAGAAGATGTCGCTCCCACGTAGCAGGCCTGGGGATCTCCTCACTCTTCTTCTTTGGTCTCCTTCTGCAGGTAACAGTCTGTCTCTCCCAGTCTCAGGGCACACAGAGCAACAGCAGAAGGGAGATCACATTAGCACAGATGGCTCCCTTATGTCGGTCACGGCCCCAGCACATGCACTCTGGGTGCTCGGCGGGCAAGGTTTTGCAGAGCGGCCAGAGTCACAGCACCAAAGTCCAGTGGCCCAGGATCAGTCACAGGGGCTTCTGCGGGGTGATTTTTCAGGCAAGGTGTAGCAAAGTAGTCCACTTTAAACAGACATCCGCAGGTAGATCTTCTCAGCTCTGGATTTATACTGCTCTGATCCTCTGCTTTCACTTCCTGGTTAAACAACAGAGATGGCTGGGAGTTTCCCAGCTCTGTGATTGTACAGTCCACTGATGCCCCCTGGTGGACAAGTGCGGACTGTGCACAGTTCATTTCTATATCCATTTCTATGATACAGTCTGAATTGCACACCTCATTACATACCCCCCCACTTAAAGGTTGACAGTCCCTGTCAACAACCATCGGCTCCAGGGCAGTGATGGCCGTTGATATCACAGGGATTGATCTCCGGCGGAGTAGGGACCTCTGTTGGGGGAAACCGTCATCCCCCCGTTCACCTTCGCTCCCTTGTTCAGGGCTCACAATATCTCCAATAAACTCAGTCACGTTTTCTACCCGGGGAGAGTAGGATCGCCGGCGGTAGCGGCGCCGGTTGGGGGCAAATCTGCTTCCTTTAACGGGAACACCCCCAGGACCGGTGACGTCGGCGGCCTCTGTACCCCTCTCTCCCTTCACAACATCAAACTGTACCACCTCCCCATCACCAACGCTGCGGAGGCACTTACGAGGATTGTTACGCTTTATGGCAGTCTGATGTACAAACACGTCATCCTTTGTGTCATTCCTGTTGATGAAGCCATACCCATCGCGGACATTAAACCACTTCACCGTCCCCTGGACCCGAGTGGCCAGTACTTGCTTATCGGTCTGGCTCTGTCTCTTCACACCCTTTTCCCTGATCTCCCCTGCCGAGCGAACCGCTTTGGCTGGGGCGTCTAGTTTAAAGGTGGCTGCTGTTGTGGGGCATGGCTTGCTGGTTCTGGTATATCGGACCACGGGTGGAGGATGCGGACAACGGTTTGCTCTATGGCGGGGATCGCCGCATGTCCAGCACCTTCCCATAGGCCGACTGGGTTGCTGTCTCGCTTGCCTGTCCGCCTGTTGGTCTAGCATGAGCTGCAGCTGTAGTATCTGTTTCTGCAACTCTGCTACTATCTGCTTCAATTCTTCCGTGTCACTGCTCGGACTGCTGGCACCGGATATGGACCTGCAGGCCGTAGTATAAGTCTGGTTATAAGCTACTACCGGGAGGAGATTCTGTTGATCACACATCCTGCCGACTACGCCAGATGTAGCGACCGGTGGTAAGGCCGCGGGTGTGTGTGTATGATCTTTCTCAACAGAATCTCCATACTCAGATTTAACCGGTAATAACGTTTCTTTACTGTAAAACATATTTATATCACAGTCAACCGAACTATATGCGCACTTGTATATATTAGAGTCTCTGGATCTTCACTTCTTCCGGGTACGCAGCAAGAAAAAAACACAACAATGAAGGTAGCTTTCCAAAACTTTCCCTAAAATCACGTACCAGTCTATCACAGAAGAAGATGTCGCTCCCACATAGCAGGCCTGGGGATCTCCTCACTCTTCTTCTTTGGTCTCCTTCTGCAGGTAACAGTCTGTCTCTCCCAGTCTCAGGGCACACAGAGCAACAGCAGAAGGGAGATCACATTAGCACAGATGGCTCCCTTATGTCGGTCACAGCCCCAGCACATGCACTCTGGGTGCTCGGCGGGCAAGGTTTTGCAGAGCGGCCAGAGTCACAGCACCAAAGTCCAGTGGCCCAGGATCAGTCACAGGGGCTTCTGCGGAGTGATTTTTCCGGCAAGGTGTAGCAAAGTAGTCCACTTTAAACAGACATCCGCAGGTAGATCTTCTCAGCTCTGGATTTATACTGCTCTGATCCTCTGCTTTCACTTCCTGGTTAAACAACAGAGATGGCTGGGAGTTTCCCAGCTCTGTGATTGTACAGTCCACTGATGCCCCCTGGTGGACAAGTGCGGACTGTGCACAGTTCATTTCTATATCCATTTCTATGATACAGTCTGAATTGCACACCTCATTACAGTGCACTGGGCTGGTAATGGTGCAGTGGGCTGGTGATAGTGCACTGGACTGGTGCTAGTGCTCTGGACTGGTGATGGTGCTCTGGGCTGATGCTGGTGCTCTGGACTGATGATGGTGTTTTGGGCTGGTGATGGTGCACTGGGCTGGTGATGATGCACTGAGCTGGTGATGGTGCACTGGGCTGGTGATGGTGCACTGAGCTGGCTCAGGATTACCGTATTTTTCGCTTTTTAAGACGCACTTTTGTTCCCCCCAACTTTGGGGGGGAACGGGGGTGCGTCTTAAAAAGCGCAAGTAAAAAAAAAACTTTAAAAATTTAAATATTACCAGATAAGTGGGGTACGGGGTGCAGCTGCCCAGTGTGGGTGCCGGAGGCAGGTTCCGGTGGGTGGGGGGAACCGCTGCAGGACCGAAGCAGCGGAGATTTACCGGCGGCAGCAAGCGGTGGGCGCCGCCATGTTTTTTGTGGCAGTCGGCCGGTAGAGGTAGAGGCTTCAAATTGGCCGCGGGTCTCCATTATGGCCGCGGCCATTTTGTTGAAGCCTCTACCGCTGGCTGCAGTGTTAATGAATGCAGCCAGCCACAAAAACATGGCGGAGCCCACCGCTTACTGCCGCCGGTACATCTCCGCTGCCCTGGTCCTGCAGCTGTGTCCCCCACCCACGAGAACCTGCCTCCGGCACCCCCGCTGAGCAGCTGCACCCCTCCTCGGTGAGCCATGGGGGCCTGGGGGGAAGATGGGGGCCATATACCATAATCAAAGAGTTGGAGATGGGGGCATATACACAGGATGGGGGGCATATATACAGCATGGGGGGCATATACACAGGATGGGGACATATATACAGGTCGGGGGTATATATACAGGATGGGGGTACATATGCAGGATAGGGGCCATATATACAGGATAGGGGGCATATATACAGAATGGGGGGCATATATACAGAATGGGGGGCATATATACAGGATGGGGGGCATATATACAGGATGGGGGGCATATATATAGGATGGGGACATATATACAGGATGGGGGGCATGTATACACGATGGGGGGCATATATACAGGATGGGGGACATATATGTGGCGCCCCTGCGTACAGGTGGCCACAGAAGGGTACTGCAGCCAGGCAGTTAGGACACAGTAAAACACTACACCCTCACAGCCCACATCCCCACGTATAGAGAGGGTTCACATCCAGCTCTGAGGTCGGACACTGTATGAGACCAGAAGGAGTGGTGGATGAGGAGTGGGTTGGGCACACCAGGAAGTCAGGTGACTGACAGTATATAGAGAGGGGGAGGAGTGAAGGAAGTTAGTAGGCTGAAGTAGCTGAGAAGCAAAGACCAAGAGCAGAGTGAGCTGAGATAGAAAGGCTACAGAACAGCAGGAGGTTGAGCTGAAGCTGAGCAGGAGAGAGCCATACGTCCTGGAAGAGCCTAAGCTGAGGAGCGCTGACCCGTACTGAGCCAATGCGAGCCAGATGGGGGGGAAAAGCCCATCCAAGATGCTGAAACCACCAGGAGTGTGAGAGAGCCGAGAGGGACGGTGTAACCCGGGGCCCTAGTATTACAGCTCAAGCAACCAACTGCAGGCGGAGTAGCCCTCATATATACTGGAAGGAACACAGAGGAAGGAGCCTGGTAGTTTCATGTTGTGGACTACTGCAGGCTGGGCTAAGGCAGAGTGTCAGCTCTGAAGGGGACCGACGATTCACCCGGTATCCCCAGATTCACTGACGGGGAGCTTTAGTTTCAAGCTGGAGTTCCTAACCCAAAGAACAGGCAGCTCAGTGACACACTAGGACTCACAGAAGCCCGAGTCACCGCTATACTGTTCAGCGTCCGCATACACCCGTGTAAGACGGAGAAAGAGAGTAATAGCCCGGAAAGGCACACTTACAGACTGTGTGAGGGGTCACAAGGAGAGAGGAGCCTGGCTGCAGGAGGAAAGGGAACCCGGAGAGGGAGAATGCAACTGAATGTTAAGAGCTGTGTAACAACTAACTTGTAAGCTGACTGAAGGAACTAAGTAAAGCTTTGGAAACCCTGCATTGTCTCCTGCCTGCTTCCATCTGCAGAACCTTTCTCCCATACAGGCTTGCACCAAGAAGATCTCAACCTGCAGAGCTACAGCCTGTCAGCACCAGCACAGGAGGAGAGATCCTTGCAGCTGCAAAGTAAGTGTGCTCCAACAGCCTCACACAGACAAATAGACTTTAACTCCTTACTGCCCCGGGGGATACAGTTCTCCCCACTAGAACTATACCATCCCCGCTGCCATTCCATCACCCCCGGAGGTTCTGCAGCAGCGGCGGCCCCATCGCTGGCCGCACCAAGTGGGTGGCGTCACCCGTGACATATCCCTTGTAAATAAATCCCCTTTTATTGTGCTGAGCCAGGGACACGGTCCGGACCAGGCCACCAGTGACATCCCCAGCAGCAGATCGGTCCGGTACCGAGTACCCCACGTCCCTTGGGGCTCCACAACCTGGCGTCACGAACAGGATCTACCCGGTCCAAAAGAATTGGACCTTGTGCGCCAAAAGAACTGTTTCTGGACTTTTCCCGCCAAAATCTGACCCCAATGGCGGCCACCAGGGACTAGCGCCATGTGCAGAGGGGGCGTTCCTAAGCCTCCCATCGTGGGCCGGTCCGGTCCACGGCGCGAAAAGAAGGTCCCGCCCTGGCTCTCCTTAACTCCGGGAGAGCCAGCTGTCACTCTAAAAGAAGAGCCGCCGCCCCTAGACCCTCCTACCAAGAAGCTGGCGCGAATGAAGAAGGAAATCGTCATCAGGAGGGGGCGGAGCAGGCAACCGGAAGAGAAGCAGTCGCCATTCAGAGACACGAGGACGGAAGCGGAGGACGCAGCAACCAGCGCTCTGTGCGAGAGACCACGAGTGATCCCGGAGGGCCCACAGATTGAACCAGTGGAGGAACCCGGCCGAGGAGAGACCCCGTGTGATCGCGTAGAGATGGCGGAAGGCGGAGAAGAGCGCCCTCGCATCCTAGACACCCGGAGGGGTGTATTGCGGCTGCTGCCCCCGAGGATGACACGGGTTCAAGAAGCAAATAGAACCCGGATTCAAATCGACATCGACCGCAGCCCGAACTATGAAGTCCGGCTGCAGCGACCCGGCTGGGTCGAAGAGCACGGGCGTGCCGCGAGCGACGCCGAAGGCCATACAGCGATACTCGTTGATGTGACTACCCCGCCGCCCATAGTGAATCCGCCATGGAGAGAAGTTGACCCGCTCGGAGCCCTGCCAGAAGGATTTCTGAAGCTGCCGGAGCCCCTGATCCCAGCACCGCAGCCGCTGCCGTGGAAACGACCGGAGAAGAAGGAGTGAACACGGGTCCTTAAAGAAGTACAGATGAAGACTTGTAAGTGTGAATGTACATTGCTCCTTATTGCTCCCCCAACCTTACCTGAATGAATGTTAGCATTCCCCTGTTTGTCTTATATGTTTTACATGAACATTTGCTATCATGAACAATGACTTGATGCGAACTTTCTCTTGTAAATAGTTAAGCACACTTGTGTGCTCCCCTTTGGTTTTAAGACCAGATGCAAATGCGAAGTAATGCACGAACTCTGCATTTTGAACTTTGAAGCTGCTTTTTGAGACTTTTGCACTTTTTGAGAATTTTTGAAAGTTTTAGCACTTTTTGAAAAGGAAAGAGATTTTATACTTTTATACGAAGCAATGTCTTATAATGTCTTTTACAGAAAAGAGGGTAATGACGAGTATATACCCATGCACTTATGTTTATAGTTAAAGCAACGTTCAAGAATCGTGCCTCCCGGATGGGAAGAAACAAGAATCCATAATGTTTATTGTTATATAATATAAAAATGTTTTCAGGGTAACCAATGTCGAGTCGCGCGCGGACGCGCTGTTTAACTCCGGGAGAATGTGGCGCCCCTGCGTACAGGTGGCCACAGAAGGGTACTGCAGCCAGGCAGTTAGGACACAGTAAACACTACACCCTCACAGCCCACATCCCCACGTATAGAGAGGGTTCACATCCAGCTCTGAGGTCGGACACTGTATGAGACCAGAAGGAGTGGTGGATGAGGAGTGGGTTGGGCACACCAGGAAGTCAGGTGACTGACAGTATATAGAGAGGGGGAGGAGTGAAGGAAGTTAGTAGGCTGAAGTAGCTGAGAAGCAAAGACCAAGAGCAGAGTGAGCTGAGATAGAAAGGCTACAGAACAGCAGGAGGTTGAGCTGAAGCTGAGCAGGAGAGAGCCATACGTCCTGGAAGAGCCTAAGCTGAGGAGCGCTGACCCGTACTGAGCCAATGCGAGCCAGATGGGGGGAAAAGCCCATCCAAGATGCTGAAACCACCAGGAGTGTGAGAGAGCCGAGAGGGACGGTGTAACCCGGGGCCCTAGTATTACAGCTCAAGCAACCAACTGCAGGCGGAGTAGCCCTCATATATACTGGAAGGAACACAGAGGAAGGAGCCTGGTAGTTTCATGTTGTGGACTACTGCAGGCTGGGCTAAGGCAGAGTGTCAGCTCTGAAGGGGACCGACGATTCACCCGGTATCCCCAGATTCACTGACGGGGAGCTTTAGTTTCAAGCTGGAGTTCCTAACCCAAAGAACAGGCAGCTCAGTGACACACTAGGACTCACAGAAGCCCGAGTCACCGCTATACTGTTCAGCGTCCGCATACACCCGTGTAAGACGGAGAAAGAGAGTAATAGCCCGGAAAGGCACACTTACAGACTGTGTGGGGGGTCACAAGGAGAGAGGAGCCTGGCTGCAGGAGGAAAGGGAACCCGGAGAGGGAGAATGCAACTGAATGTTAAGAGCTGTGTAACAACTAACTTGTAAGCTGACTGAAGGAACTAAGTAAAGCTTTGGAAACCCTGCATTGTCTCCTGCCTGCTTCCATCTGCAGAACCTTTCTCCCATACAGGCTTGCACCAAGAAGATCTCAACCTGCAGAGCTACAGCCTGTCAGCACCAGCACAGGAGGAGAGATCCTTGCAGCTGCAAAGTAAGTGTGCTCCAACAGCCTCACACAGACAAATAGACTTTAACTCCTTACTGCCCCGGGGGATACAGTTCTCCCCACTAGAACTATACCATCCCCGCTGCCATTCCATCACCCCCGGAGGTTCTGCAGCAGCGGCGGCCCCATCGCTGGCCGCACCAAGTGGGTGGCGTCACCCGTGACATATCCCTTGTAAATAAATCCCCTTTTATTGTGCTGAGCCAGGGACACGGTCCGGACCAGGCCACCAGTGACATCCCCAGCAGCAGATCGGTCCGGTACCGAGTACCCCACGTCCCTTGGGGCTCCACATATATATAGGATGGGGGCTATATATACATGATGGGCACATGTATAACAGGATGAGGGACATACCGTATGCCATGATGGGGGGCATATGTTCCAGGATGGGGGCATATATACCAGGATGAGCAATATACATACCAGGATGGGGGCATTTATACAGGATGGGGACATGTATACGAAGATGAGAGACATATATGCCAGGATGAGGGATATATATACCAGGATTGGGGGGTTTATGTACCAGGATGAGGAACATATATACTGATTGTAAGACGGACACTGGCATTATAAGACGGACCCCATTTAACATTAAAAACTATTTTTTTCTCATTTCCTTCACCAAATTTGGGGGTGCGTCTTATAATCCGGTGCGTCTTATAAAGCGCAAAATACGGTATATCAGTTGCAAAATTGTGAGTAAATGTGGGGAACTTGCTAAAAAAATACTCTCCTATTCAAGCCCCCATTGCTCCAATATCACCAGGCTGCAATATGCTATACGGAGGATAATAGAGGCCACAGATTGCTATTTGGAGGATGGGATAGGGAGACTAATAGTGGCCACAGTATGCTATATGGAAGATAATTGAGGCTGCAGTATGCTATACGGAGAGTACTAAAGGCTACAGGATGCTATATGGAGTATAGTAGAGGTCACAATATTCTATATGGAGCACAATAGAGGCCACACAAACATTAAATCACCATGATTGAGAGAACATCTCTATGGCTCCTGCCTGTAGAGCTCAGTTCCCTCCCTCAATAGGTGGGGGCCCGGAGAGAGGGGGGGGAACATACATCCCTGTGGCTCCTGTAGAGATCATCTCACCCCCTAGTCCTCTGCAGTACTTTATATGCCCTCAGTGTCTCCTGTGTGACGTATATACAGCAGTCTCCTATATGATATATATATATATATATATATATATATATATATGATTTACAAAACTTATTATGACAGAGTTAATTGTGGTACAGAACAATGCACGCCTAGCTATGTTTGTAAGTTATCTGGTGTTTGGTGGGAACTATTAATGTGTAATAGGTTTGTACATCGGTCATGAGTGGAGTTTTTCTAATTGTGGGGGGGTGGATCTGTGGCGGAGGTGGAGCTAGGGTGAAGGCAGAGCTGGGGCAGAGTCTTGCGGGGCCCTAAATGTTTGCCAGTGAGGTTCCCTGAAATTCCTTGCAGCAGCCCTGAAAAGCGTGATTTTTCACAATAATGCTTTTGTTCAACATTATTATTAATTTCAGTGTCTAGGAATAGTGGGCGGGATGGGGGGAGAGGTCTGTGGTCAAATAATGTAGATCTCCATCTTTTTTTACTTCCTGCACTTATTGTGGGTGGTCCGGTCTGTCAGCCTATCAGAACGCATAGAGCAAAGTGCACTTTTTGCACACAAGGTCTTCTGTCATTGGCTGAGTATGTCACATGTCCTTGCCATATAAGAACCGCCCATTTTCCCTCCTCGCCATTTTTTGGAGCCATTTTTCCCTCCTCGCCAGTGTTGGAGCTGAGTGTCAGACGCCGCCACTGCTGCTGTGTGCACTACAAAGATAGTTAGATAGCGATTTCATTCCAAGTTAGATAGAGAAAATAGAATTATTCCTACTGTTAATTCGGTTTCTAGGGCCCTTCCACGACAGCATAGGAGGAGGTTGCCTCTCCACGCCCTATTAGGGACAGGAAGCACAAGAGAGGTTAAAAGAACCCTCCTACCTCCCACTAGCCAGTGTCTTACTAAGAACCATAGCATGACCATAGCAAACAGTCAAAATCCAGGCTAACAAACCCCTGGAAGAGGGAGGGAAATAAGTGCTGTCGTGGAAGGGCCCTAGAAACCGAATTAACGGTAAGAATAATTCCATTTTCTCTAGGCCCCTTCCACAACAGCATAGGAGGAATACCAACGAATACAAACCTAGGGTGGGACTACAGCCTGCAGGACTTTCCTGCCAAAGGCCAAATCCCTGGTATAACCCAGGTTCAAACAATAATGCTTCGTGAAAGTATGCAGGGAGGACCAAGTAGCAGCCTTGCAAATCTGCTCCGGAGAAGCCCCTGCCTTTTCTTCCCAGGAGACCGAGGTAGCCCTGGTGGAATGAGCAGTAAACCCCAAAGGCTCCGGTAGCTGCTGAGCGCGGTAGGATTCAGCAATCGCGTGTTTGATCCAGCTGGCAATGGTACTTTTAGCCACTTTCTTGCCCTTATTCCGACCGAAGGGCTGGACGAAAAGGTTGTGATCAATGCGCCAGGGCGCCGTGACCTCAAGGTAACGAAGCACTGTTCTGCGAACATCCAAGGCATGAAATTCTTCCTCCCGCAGAGTCCGAGGGCACTGACAGAAGGAAGGCAGAACGATGGATTGTGACCGATGAAAGTCCGAGACCACCTTGTGGAAAAAGGAAGGATCCAGCTGCAGCACGATGCAGTCATCACGGACAGTCAAATACGGCTCACTGATGGACAACGCCTGAAGTTCCTCCCACTAGACGAGCAGAAGTAATAGCAACAAGAAAAGCAGTCTTGTGAGACAACAAGCAGAGATCACAGGAGTCGAGAGGTTCATATGGGGAGTGTGACAAGCCGGTCAAAACCACGTTGAGATCCCAGGCAGGAGCAAGAATCTTCAGACGTGGGCAAAGTCTAGAAGCAAACACCATAAATATGCAATTCCAACGGTGATGTGCCAAATCAGTATCAAAAACAGAGCTGAGGGCGAAAACCTGCACTTTCAATGTGCTGTGTTTAAGTCCCAGGTCCAACCCTGATTGTAGAAAATCTAAAATCTGGGAAACATCAGGACTGAGTGGGTCAGGAGGACGAGACCCACACCGGGAGGAAAATTTCTTCCACACTTTATCATAAATCTGATTGGTGACCGGTTTATGATTTTTTTCCAATGTAGCAACTACCCGGACAGACAGGCCCTGAGCTTTCAGCACCCTGGCCTCAGAAGCCATGCAGCTAACTGGAGCTTCCCCGGGTCCGGATGAAAGAGCGGACCCTGGGACAGCAAGCTGGGGTACGAGCCCAGAACATCTGGACCGAGACCAGAGACATAATCAGATTGTACCAGCTTCGACGTGGGAGGAGCAACTAGGATGGCCTGAACCCTGTCTTCCCTGATCTTCCGCAGCGTCCGAGCCAGGAGGGGAACTGGAGGGAAGGCATAGACGAGGGGAAAGTTCCACACCTGTGAAAAGGCATCCACCCCTACCGAGTCGTCCTGAGGGTTCAGGGAGAAATATGTTGCGACCCATTGATTGGCGCTGAAGGCGAAGAGGTTGATGGCCGGGGTACCGCATCTGGCGACCAGTGAGCAGAACACGACTGGGTCCAGACTCCACTCTCCCAGGTGTACATCCCGGCGACTTAGAAAATCTGCCTGAAGGTTCAGAGAACCCTTCAGGTGGACAGCGGAAAGGGACAGTAGGAACTGTTCCGCCCAGAGAAAATCCGAAAAGAAACCAACAGCAGGGCGGCAGATTTCGTGCCCCCTTGATGATGTTGGTGGGCAACTGGCGTGATGTTGTCGGAATATACTCGAACATGCGAACCCCTGGGCAGATCGCAACCCGCAAGGAGGGCTTCTTCCACCGTTCTCAGCTCTTGGTAATTGGAGGACCAGGACCTGATGGAGCGACTCCAGACCTCCTGAAGCAGAGTACCGGAAACTAACGCCCCCCATCCCCTCTGGCTGGCATCCGTTGTAAGGATGACTAGCGTAGACTGAGTCCAGCAAACGCCCCTCCGTAAGTTCTGGGGGTTCAACCACCAGAGCAGAGAGGAGGAGACGAAGGCCGGGAGGCGGTACCCCCAGTTGAGGGAGGACGGCCGTGAAGAACCCGAGAGTGAGCCTGAGCCCACATCACCGACGGAATGCAGGACGTCATGGAGCCCAGAACCGACATGGTCACCCGCAGGGTGGGGAGGACTGATAACGCAGAGTCGAAATCTTGGATAGGAGAGTCAGTCTGTGGTCGTCTGGGTGGAAAGAGGTCTGCCGGTCGGAGTCCAATAGGACTCCGAGAAACTGCCGCCTAGAGGAAGGCTGGAGATGCGACTTCTGGAGATTGGGGATCCACCCCAGAGACCACAGTACCAGGAGTGACTCCTCCACGCTCCTCCGGAGGGCCAGAGCAGACGGAGCAACGAGAAGGAAGTCGTCCAAATAAGGAACGATGCAAACACCCCGACCCCTCAGGAAGGCCACCACCTCCGCCATAATCTTGGAGAAGACACGGGGAGCTGAGGACAACCTGAACGGAAGCACTTTGAACTGGAATTGGAGGATTACCCCATCGCGCAGCACCGCAAATCTGAGGAACTTCCTGTGCAAGGATGAATCGGAACATGGAAGTATGCATCCTTTAAATCAATGGTTGCCATCTGGTCGTGGAGACCTATTAACGGAACCGCAGACGAGATGGACTCCATCTTGAAACACCGGTAACGGACATGGTGGTTGAGACGTTTCAGGTTCATGATAACCCTGGAATCCCCAGAAGATTTCCGGACCAAGAAGAGGCGGGAGTAGTGACCCAACCCCTCCTCCTGGGCCGGAACCGAGGAAATGGCATTTGCGCGAAGCAGATCCTGCACTTTTGCGTGCAAGAGAGACTGAGCCTCTTGAGAAGGCAGGGCAGAGTCCCGGTGGAGGGGGCGACTCGAATTCTATGAGAAGACCCTCTGTAATAACCCCCGCACCCACTGAGAGGTGATGATGACCTGCCACTGGGGGAAGAAGGCCGCCAGTCGCTTCCCCAACCGGGCCGAGTCACTGCTTGTCAGGGAGGGACTGCTGGGAGGGGACAAGGATATTCCTAGCATTTCCCTTCAGGTAACCCCACCGGTCCGACTACCCCTTCCCCCGGGGCTGGGAGGCCTGAGGCACCGAGGGACGAAAGGGCCTTTTCCTGGTGGGTGTTTGTTCAGGAAGGGCCTTGCGGTCTGTCGCCTTTTCAAGGATCTCCTCTAATGCTGACCCAAATACCAAATCCCCTTTAAAGGGGAGGGAGCAGAGCCGCATTTTGGAAGTGGAATCACCACTCCACATTCTTGACCATAAGGCCCACCTGGCAGAATTGGATAGGACAGAAGTCCTGGCGGCCAGATGGACCGATTCCGCAGAAGCATCTGCAAGAAAACAGGTAGCTTTCCGGAGCAAGGGGAGAGCCCAGAAGCTCCTACGTAGGGGTACCCATCAAAATATGGGACTCCAGCTGGTCCATCCAGTTAAGGAGAGACCGAGACACACAGGTGGAGGTGATGTTTGCCTATATCGTAGCTGAGGAAGCTTCCCATGAGCGTTTGATAAAACTCTCAATCTTCCGATCCAACTGATCTCTGAACTGGGACGTGTCCTCAAAGGGGAGTGCAGTCTTCTTAGCCACACGAGCCACCTGCACGTCCACCTTCGGGACATCCCACTGGATCTCACTGGGGTCAAGAGAGAATCGCCGACTGAGATCGCTCTTGAATCTTTTCTTAAGGAATTCCCATTCCTGTGAGATAAGTCAGCATGGTGGAATGAACTGGAAAGACCTGTTGTTTAGAAGTTTGAAGCCCAGCAAACATCTCATCCTGGACTGAGGAGAGGACCTGTTCCTCCTCCAGCCCCATGATGCTTCGAACAGCTCCGATAAGCTCCCCAATATCATCGGAGGAGAAGAGAAACTTGTGAAGATCCGCCTGTTTAGCAGAGGAGGCGTCGTCAAGCACATCAGAGTCTGATCCAGGGTCCTCCGAGCCCGAAGGTGCAGCTGAAGTCTGAATCTTCCGTCTCTTAGGGAGGAGGGTCCCGCAATAGGAGCCGCAGGAGAAAAGGAGGCCAGGGACGCCTGGAGTTCCTGCTGCACCATGGACCTCAAATCGTCCACCAGACTCGGGTGCTCAGCCCTAACAATCTTGCCCGTGAAGGACTGGCACAGCTTCTTATCCCACCCTGAAGGCAGTTTCTTCGCACACACCTTTCATTTAGGAGCCTTCTTAGGGGCAGCCTTATCCTAGAAAAAACACATAGGATAAGGGACCATCAGTACAGCCCCCAATAAGACATAAAGGACCCCCCCACTCCATATTCCCCAGCTTACTGAGGCAGGGGAACACTGAGCTCTGCAGATGCAGGGGAAGACATGTCAGCACACCACCATAAAGCTTACCGTGGCTCTGCTGTCTTCAGGCAGCCTTTAATCCTGAAAGGCCTGCCCCACCCAGCATTCTAATGGAATTCCCCACCTCCTGCGCCGGGTCCTGGGCAGGTCCGCAAGTAACGTGCCCGCCTGCCGCCACCCGAATCCCGCAGTTGGGTCTGGAAGCGCCGCTCTCCCGCTGGAGGAGCGCGCAACTGGAAGTCCCTCCTACCCAGTCACAAGGGCGGCCGCTTGCTCCCCTCCAGGAGGCCACCGACCGGGGATGCCTTGGCCCGCATCACCCCCACCAGGGATCCAGAGGGCCAGGACGCGGTCCCCCAGCAGCCCAGCCAGGGGGGCAGCCCCGGCCAATGCAGGTATGCTGCAGGATGCCAGCCACCACAACACAGAAGCAACAACCTCTCCATGCCCCATGGGGACAGGAAAGACACTGGCTAGTGGGAAGTGGGAGGGTCCTTTTAACCTCTCTTGTCTTCCTGCCCTAATAGGGCGTGGAGAGGCAACCTCCTATGCTGTTGTGTAAGGGGCCTAGAGAAATAGAAGGTTTAGGGACTACTTCCAAGAGCAGCCCTCTTTAGGACTTAAAAGCACTGTGTGCCAGGCAGGTCTGTTCCAGTGCTGTGCAAGCGTTTTTTTACAGCTCTTTTTACAGCTTCTGGCCGAATCTAGCCAAGTAAAATCCTTTTTGGCTAGTAGCAGTGTATACCAGGCACTGGTGTAGCACTGTTGTGAAGAAAACTACACCTCCTGTGTTTACTAGCCTTTTTTTACTGCATCTAGCCAAGCAAATCTTTTTTGACTAGTAGCAGTGTTTGACTAGGTACCTGTGGTCGAGTGTTGTTTTGAAAATTACCACCACACAGCGCAGAAAACGCTTTTGTATTCCATCTGCCCAAACCTACTTACCAAAACCTATTTGGGGTAGTACCACTTTTTGACTAGGTAGCTGTGGTCCAGTGTTCTTTTGAAATCTACCGCCACACAATGCAGAAAACGCTTTTGTATTGCATCCGCCCAAACCTACTTACCAACCTACCTACCTGACTCGTTTTTATGGTAATAATCCACAAAACTGATAGTGGTCCCACCTGTGTATGGCGGGGCATAACACTGATGGGAACGCTTGCATGAGCTTTGAGTTTATCCAGCCCAGTAGGCCTAAACAGCTCACTGACCTACCTGACTAGTTTTTACAGTAATACTCCACGAAGGGGTATATCATTGATGGGAGCACTTGCATGAGCTTTGAGTTTATGTGGCCCACTAGGCCCAAACAGGTCTCTGACCTACCTATTATTTAATGTAATACTCCACGACATAGATAGTGGTCCCACCTGTGTGTGGCGGGGCATATTATTGATGAGAGCACTTGCATGAAGTTTGAGTTTATGTGGCCCACTAGGCCCAAACAGGTTTTCTGACCTACCTCTCTATTATTTCCTGTAATATTCCACAAAACTGATGGCGATCCCATCTGTGTGTGGCGGTGCATAACATTGATGGTAACACTTGTATGCGCTTTGAGTTTATGCGGCCCACTAGGCCCAAACAGGTCTCTGACCTACCTATTTATTATTTACTGTAATACTCCACAACACAGATAGTGGTCCCACCTGTGTTTGGCAGGGCATATCATTGATGGAAGTGCTTGCGTGAGCTTTGAGTTTATCCGGCCCAGTAGGCCTAAACAGGGCAGTGACCTACCTTTCTATTCTTTCCTGTAATATTCCACAAAAAGTATACTTGTCCCACCTGTGTGTGGCAGGGCATAACATTGGTAAGTGCGATTGCATGAGCTTTGAGTTTATCCGGGCTACTAGGCCTAAACAGGTTACTGACCTACCTGACTAGTTTTTCCTGTAATACTCCACAAAACCTATAGTTGATGAGCAATGTTTAACATTGAAATGCTAGGCCAGGTCCTGTTCCAGACCCTGTGCTATGCATGCAGGCTGGGCCATTCAGCAATATTTGGTCTGGGACAATTGACGCCATTTTGCTGTTGTGTGACCCTTTGGGAAGAGTGAGGACTCTTGTTGGGATCCCCTTGCTGTGTTTTACATGATTTGAGAAGGGCGTGACATGCCTATAATCATCCTTCTTTTACTCCTCTACCTTTTTTTACTTAATGTAGAAAGTAATGCCACTTTTCCCCTGACTATTTGTACTGTGGTTGGATTGTTGTCACTTTTTCTGGTATTAGTTGTCTATTCTGAGTAGTTTGGCAGTTTTTGGAGACCTCTGAAGGTGTTTTCTATGTGTTTGCTGTAGCCTGCCATTGATTTCAATGGGGTTCGTGGTGTTCGACAAACATTTGACAAACAAATTCCTCCATCCTCTGCTGACCACTGAGCCTCCATCCTCTGCTGACCACTGAGCCTCCATCCTGTGCTGACCACTGAGCCTCCATCCTCTGCTGACCACTGAGCCTCCATCCTCTGCTGACTACTCTGTCTCCATCCTCTGCTGACCACTGAGCCTCCATTCTGTGCTGACCACTGAGCCTCCATCCTCTGCTGACCACTGAGCCTACATCCTCTGCTTACCCCTCTGCCTCCATCCTGCGCTGACCACTGAGCCTCCATCCTGCACTGACCACTCTGTCTCCATCCTCTGCTGACCACTAAGCCTCCATCCTCTGCTGACCACTCTGCCTCCATCCTGCGCTGACCACTAAGCCTCCATTCTGCACTGACCACTCTGCCTCCATCCTGCGCTGACCACTCTACCTCCATCCTGCGCTGACCACTCTGCCTGCATCCTGTGCTGACCACTCTGCTTCCATCCTGTGCTGACCACTATGCCTCCATCCTGCGCTGACCACTCTGCCTCCAACCTGGGCTGATCACTCGGTCTCTATCCTGCGCTGACTACTCGGCCTCCATCCTGCACTGACCACTCGGCCTCCATCCAGCACTGACCACTCGGCCTCCATCCTGCGCTGACCATTCGGCCTCCATCCTGCGCTGACCACTCTGCCTCCATCTTGCGCTGACCACTGAGCCACCGCGCAGTGCTAACCACTGAGCTGCCGTACTATGCTAACCACTGAGCCACCGTACTGTGCAAACCACTGAGCCACCGTACTGTGCAAACCACTGAGCCACCGTACTGTGCTAATCACTGAGCCACCGTACTGTCCTAACCACTGAGGCACCGTACAGTGCTAACCACTGAGCAACTGTACAGTGCTAACCACTGAGCAACCATATACACTGCTAACCACTGAGCCACCATACTGTGCTAACCACTGAGCCACCATATACATTGCCAACCACTGAGCCACCATAAAGTGCTAACCACTGAGTTACCGTATACAGTGCTAACTACTGAGCCAGCGTATACTGTGCTAACCACTGAGCCACCATATACAGTGCTAACCACTCATCCACCAAATACAGTGCTAACACTCAGCCACCATAGAGTGAATCACTGAGTCACCATGTACAGTGCTAACCACTGAGCCACCATACAATGCTAACCATTGAGCCACCATACTGTGCTTACCACTGAGCCACCGTGCAGTGCTAACCATTGAGCCACCATACCCTGCTAATCATTGAGCCACCATACGGTGCTAACCACTGAGCCACCGTACAGTACTAACCACTGAGCCACCGTACAGTGCTAACCACTGAGCCACCGTACTGTGCTAACCACTGAGCCACCATACTGTGCTAACCACTGAGTCACCATATACAGTGTCAACCACTGAGCCACCATAGTGTGCTAATCACTGAGTCACCGTATACAGTGCTAACCACTGAGACACCATATACAGTGCTAACCACTGAGTCACCATATACAGTGCTAACCACTGAGTCACCATATACAGTGCTAACCACTGAGTCACCATATACAGTGCTAACCACTGAGCCACCGTATACAGTGCTAACCACTGAGCCACATTACTGTTCTAATTATTGAGCCACCATATACAATGCCAACCACTGAGCAACTATAGAGTGCTAACCACTGAGGCTCCATATACAGTGCTAACTACTGAGCCAGCGTATACAGTGCTAACCACTGAGCCCCTGTATACTCTGCTAATCACTGAGCCCCTGTATACTCTGCTAACCACTGAGCCGCCATATACTCTGCTAACCACTGAGCTGCCGTAAAGTCTGCTAACCACTGAGTCTGATAAGTACTCTGCTGCGGGCAGGAGGGGGCGCGGAACAGCTTCCGGGTAGGAGGGGTCCCCTTTTGCCCGCACCCGGCCACTGTTCCCCGGCCCCCTCCTGCTCACACCCGGCCGCTGTTCCCCAGTCCCCTCCTGCCCGCACTAGATCACTGTCCCCCGGGCCCCCTCATGCACGCACCCGGCCGCTCTTCCCCGGCCCCCTCCTGCCCGCATCCGGCCACTCTTCCCCGGCCCCCTCCTGCCCGCTGTTCCCCGACCCCTCCTGCCTGCACCCGGCTGCTCTTCCCGGCCCCCTCCTGCCCGCTGTTCCCCGACCCCCTCCTGCCTGCATCGGGCCGCTGTCCCCCAGCCCCCTCCTGACCGCACCCGCCCGCTGTCCCCTCCTGGACTCCGACACACTGCCACCGCTGCACACCGGTACTGCTTTAGGTATCTATAATACAAAAGCCGAAGGCCACTTCCGGAAAACCCGAAGGGTACCTCCGTGATGGCCTTCGGACCCATGCTGGTGACGTCACCAGTCCTCTGTAGCCGGGCGGTGCCCGGCTACAGGGACCGGTGCAGTAACGTTCCGCCCAGGAACGTTTCCGTCTGTCCCAGCCGCCTCTGCCGCCTGCCCGCTCCAGCCGCCTCTCCCCTGTGCCCATTGCCCGTCACCTGGGGGGGCCCCGGACCCCCTGGGGGGCCCCGCGCTGAATTAGCCACCCGCCGCGCGCCCGGAGAGGAGGGAGGACGGGACTTCCTGTCCTGCACCTCTGCCCGCCCCTCCTCTCCTCCTACAGCTGACGCACGCCGCCCGATGTGAGTCTGCACCCCCCCCACCCAGCTACGCCTCTGCCCTCCAGCCTATCCAGCTTCCGCTCTGCCCCTCCAGCCTCTGCCCCTGCAGCCTCTGCCCCTCCAGCTTCCCCTCTGCCCCTCCAGCCTCTCCAGCTTCCACTCTGCCCCTCCAGCCTCTGCCCCTCCAGGCTCTGTTCCTCCAGCCTCTGCCCCTCCAGCCTCTCCTTCTTCCCTCTGCCCCTCCAGCCTCTGCCCCTCCAGCCTCTGCCCCTCCAGCCTCCGCTCTCCCCTCCAGCCTCTGCCCTCCAGCCTCTGCCCTCCAGCCTCCGCTCTCCCCTCCAGCCTCTGCCCTCCAGCATCCGCTCTCCCCTCCAGCCTCTCCCCTCCAGCCTCCGCTCTCCCCTCCAGCCTCCACTCTCCCCCCCAGCCTCCGCTCTCCCCCCCAGCCTCCCCTCTCCTCTGCCCTCCAGCCTCCCTTCTCCTCTGCCCTCCAGCCTCCGCTCTCCTCTGCCCTCCAGCCTCCGCTCGCCCCTCCAGCCTCCGCTCGCCCCTCCAGCCTCCGCTCTCCCCTCCAGCCTTCGCTCTCCCCTCCAGCCTCCGCTCTCCCCTCCAGCCTCCGCTCTCCCCTCCAGCCTCTCCCCTCCAGCCTCCGCTCTCCCATCCAGCCTCCGCTCTCCCTTCCAGCCTCCGCTCTCCCTTCCAGCCTCCGCTCTCCCCCCAGCCTCCGCTCTCCCCCCCAGCCTCCCCTCTCCTCTGCCCTCCAGCCTCCCTTCTCCTCTGCCCTCCAGCCTCCGCTCTCCTCTGCCCTCCAGCCTCCGCTCTCCCCTCCAGCCTCTGCTCTCCCCTCCAGCCTCTGCTCTCCCCTCCAGCCTCCGCTCTCCCCTCCAGCCTCCGCTCTCCCCCCCAACCTCCCCTCTCTTCTGGCCTCCAGCATCCCCTCTCCTCTGCCCTCCAGCCTCCGCTCTCCTCTGCCCTCCAGCCTCCGCTCGCCCCTCCAGCCTCCGCTCTCCCCTCCAGCCTCCGCTCTCCCCTCCAGCCTTTGCTCTCCCCTCCAGCCTCCGCTCTCCCCCCCAACCTCCCCTCTCCTCTGCCCTCCAGCATCCCCTCTCCTCTGCCCTCCAGCCTCTGCTCTCCTCTGCCCTCCAGCCTCCGCTCTCCTCTGCCCTCCAGCCTCCGCTCGCCCCTCCAGCCTCTGCTCTCCCCTCCAGCCTCTGCCCTCCAGCCTCCCCTGTCCTATGCCCTCCAGCCTCCCCTGTCCTCTGTACTCCAGCCTCCGCTCGCCCCTCCAGCCTCCGCTCTCCCCTCCAGCCTCTGCTCTCCCCTCCAGCCTCTGCTCTCCCCTCCAGCCTCCGCTCTCCCCTCCAGCCTCCGCTCTCCCCTCCAGCCTCCGCTCTCCCCCCCAGCCTCCGCTCTCCCCCCCAGCCTCCCCTCTCCTCTGCCCTCCAGCCTCCCCTCTCCTCTGCCCTCCAGCCTCAGCTCTCCTCTGCCCTCCAGCCTCCGCTCGCCCCTCCAGCCTCCGCTCGCCCCTCCAGCCTCCGCTCTCCCCTCCAGCCTCAGCTCTCCCCTCCAGCCTCAGCTCTCCCTTCCAGCCTCAGCTCTCCCCTCCACCCTCCGCTCTCCCCTCCACCCTCCGCTCTCCCCTCCACTCTCCCGTCCAGCCTCTGCTCTGCCCTCCAGCCTCTGCTCTGCCCTCCAGCCTCCCTTCTCCTCTGCCCTCCAGCCTCCCTTCTCCTCTGCCCTCCAGCCTCCCCTGTCCTCTGCCCTCCAGCCTCCCCTGTCCTCTGCCCTCCAGCCTCCCCTCTAGCCTCCCCTGTCCTCTGCCTTCCTCACCCCTCCAGCCTCCCCTGTCCTCTGCCCTCCTCACCCCTCCAACCTCCCCTGTCCTCTGCCCTCCTCACCCCTCCAGCTTCCGCTCTCCTCACCCCTCCATATGCAATGTACAGTATGTGTATTTATGTGTGTATGTAGTCACTTCCTTCACTTTGTCCGCACTTCCCTCACTTTGTCCGCACTTCCCTCACTTTGTCCGCACACATACACACACGCACACACACACACACCGCTATAGTTAACACCAGCCCTGCATCAGCCCCCTGGATCCTCAGTCGACATGTCGCCACCCCCCAACTACTGGATCCAAGATAGCGTCCAAGAAGTCTCGCCAAACTTCCCGGACGCCGTATTGGATCCAGTCATCCGCGGGCGCCGACATGTCGACTCAGGATCCAAGCGGCGGGGAAGACCCAGGGTCGGTGCTAACTATAGCGGAGTGTGTGTGTGTGTGTATGTATGTATGTGTGTGCTGACCACTCTGCCCACGGCGCTGCGCTGACCACTGCCCACGCCGCTGTGCTGAGCAATCTCACCGCACTCACTGCCAACCACTGAGCCACCGCACTCACTGCTAACCACTGAGCCACCGCACTCACTGCTAACCACTGAGCCACCGCACTCACTGCTAACCACTGAGCCACCGCACTCACTGCTAACCACTGAGCCACCGCACTCACTGCTAACCACTGAGCCAGCGCACTCACTGCTAACCACTGAGCCAGCGCACTCACTGCTAACCACTGAGCCAGCGCACTCACTGCTAACCACTGAGCCAGCGCACTTACTGCTAACCAATGAGCCAGCGCACTCACTGCTAACCACTGAGCCACCGCACTCACTGCTAACCACTGAGGCACCGTATACTCTGCTACCCACTGAGCCACCTGTATACACACAATTCATTTCACCGCACTCCCCAAACTATTAGTAAATAAACTATCTATGGATTCTAGACTACCCGATTCTTTAGAATCGGGCCGCCATCTAGTCTACTATATAATTGTCTACTTCTGTCTGTTTGTCTGTAACGCAAATCCTGCGTTGCTGATTGGTTGTGGGCGGCTGGCGTGTCCAATCAGCAACAGGGACAGTCCGCCCACAAATTGGCGCAGGATTTCAACCACGCCTCACTGATTGCTTGCGCCCGGCCAGTTGCCAGCAATCAGCGATATTGGCGCAGGATTTAAACCCAGCTTAGCTTTGCATTACTCTTAAATCTTCATAAATAAACTACATAAATACTCTAGAATACCCGATGCGTTAGAATCGGGCCACCATCTAGTTTTTGATAACCAGTCAAGGTAAAACAGACAACTTCAAATTGTTATTATCAGGCTGGGAAGGCCCATGGGTATTTGGCCCTTCCCAGCTAACAATAGCAGCCTGCAGCTGCCAGGAAAGAGGTGCATCATATTATATGCAACAATTCTGGTGCTTCTCCCCGGCTCTTCCCAATTGCCCTGGTGCATTGGAAATCAGTGCAATGATTAATGGGGTTGATGTCAGCTGTGAATTTTCAGATAATGGATAACTTGTGGAAGAGAGAGCGCAATAGGGTCTTATCTGATAAAAATGGTGAGAGGTCAGCTAAAATGAAACTGCTCACCTTAGAGGGTTGTGTCACACACAACCAGTATAAAATACTTCAAGTAGCTGCTGCAGTATCCATAGATCAAAGCAATAGTAGAAAAAATTGTGGAAATTTGTGGAAACCAAATATGCTGTTGTACAGTCGACCATATAGCAAGGAAATTGGTGAATGAATGAGCAGCCTCAGATCGTGTCTTTGCGTAGCACTCTGCCGATAGTAGGCTCGTGGTGCAAGTCCTAAACCTGGCCCCATGGTTGGCAACTCAGAGCCGATTGTCTGAGCGACATAGTAGGAAAGAGTCGCAGAAGAGGTATTCTCGCGGTAGCATAATACACTATCGTAATAGACCTGGGGAGGTCGAGGAAGAGAGGGGAGAGATAGAGGGGGGGGGGGGAAATACGGAGACGGCGAGAGGATAGAGAAGACCAAAAACAGGAGGGGAAAGGGGGAGAAGAGAGCAAGGGGAGGGGGAAAGAGAGAAGGGGAAAGGCAGAGTGTAAGAGAGCAGAGGGAGGAGATAGAGACACCAGCACCCGGAGATCGACAGGCCCATGCTGAGCCGGTCGCACCAGGGCTGATGTAAGAGGAGACTGGTCCCCCCCTGGGCCCGCACCACTTACGCCACGAGGCAGGGCCCGGGAGACATAGTTTCAAGTCCTACAGTGGGGGCCGTTGGGCAAGCGGGTGCGCTCCCCACAAGTCCCATGCCTGGGTCACGTAGCGGCGTGGTCAGGTAATATTCGTGACAAAAGATTGAGTTTATCTTGTCAGTGAGGTCACTCATAGTTGGGGGAGAGGGTTGCTTCCATTTAGAGGCGATACAGGCCCTGGCCGCTGTCAGTACATACGTCAGTATCCGACGTATCACCGGAGGATATACCATGACCCCCACATGTAGGACCGCAATCTGCGGCTCCAATGGGATCTTCATCTCCGTGACTGAGTCCAAAAGCCCAGACACCAGCAGCCAGAACTGTGCCACCCTAGGGCAGCTCCACCACACGTGGGGCAGATCCCCCTCCATGCCGCATTGTTTCCAGCACAGCGGCGACGCGCCTTTGCCGGATCTCGCTAGTCTCGTCGGGCTGGTGTTACCAGCGTAGATGAATTTTTTTGAGCAATTCAACGTGGTTTATACACCTGGATGCTTCTCTCACACAGTGTATAGCATCCTCCCATTCCTCCTCTGTCGCCCTGAATGAGAGGTCTTGTTCCCATCTAATAGTGTAGGATAGTCTCGGGGGGGCATCTTTTTCAGTCAGGTCTGAGTACAATGCCGATAGGGATTTCGGTGGTCTGGGCACGGCTGTCAAGGAACGTCTCAGTGCCGAGGGAGTCCCCGGAGGACACAAGTCGTGAGAGAAGGCGGGGGAGCGCATGAAGTGCACGATCTGATGGAAGTGTAGAAAGGAAGTTTTAAGGTCTGGGTAATTGCACAGCAATTCCTCCAGTGTGAGCGCTCTAGTGCCCTGAAGAAGATCCGCGAGGGTCTTAGGGCCCCCGTGTCTCCAGGGTGACACCGAGAAGGTAGGGATCAACCAAGAGAACGCCTCCAGCGGGAAATCTCCAGGAGGAATCTTGGTCCACTCCCCATGTAGTGAGCGGTGAACCACTAGTAGTTTAGAAATCGGTTTGAGAAAGTCAGTGTCTGTCAGGCGACTCACTGAGTTCGCCGCGAGGAGAGATCGCAAGGATCCCCCCGGAGCGAGCCCTCCTCTATCAGCTTCCACCCTTGAGAGTCCTAGTTGTGCCACCACTTCCCCGCCGCCCCCCGGTATTTCTCCACGTCCGGCACCCCCATCCCACCTCTCGTCAGGTGGCGGTACAGTAGGGACCCCTTAACTCTGGCCGGGGCAGTCCCCCACACACATCTAGAGATCATGCGTTGGAGTCGCAGCAACAGCGTCTTGGGGAAGTGAATTGGAACGCATCTGAAGAGATATAAAATTTTAGGAAGCCACAACATCCTCACCGCCTGAACCCTAGCTATCCACGACATAGAGCCCAATGGAAGGTCCGCAAGGGCCCTCCCAAGGTCAGTCGTGAGGCGGTCCATGTTTTTCACCGCCACATGTCTGGAGGGACACAGAGTGATCCCCAGATAAGGTATGCCCATCGGCGAGCATTTAAAAGGGAACAAGGCGGTGAGGGTGGACGCGTCGCCGTCTGAGAGTCCAATAGGGAGTAGCACAGACTTAGTTGCGTTGAGCTTATAGTATGATATCTGTGCAAAGTAGTCAAGCTTCTGTACAATCCCAGGTAGGGAGGAAAGGGGCTCTTCCGTAACCACAATGACATCATCGGCGTACAGACTGACTACGTGCTTATGGCGCCCCACCACAATTCCGGGTATCGTCGGGTCCGCTCTGAGTGATATCGCCAATGGCTCCATGACCAGAGCTAAGACCAGAGGCGATAGGGGACATCCCTGGCGAGTGCCATTGGTGATACGGAAGAGCCTAGACTTATATCCCGAGGATAAAACTCTTGCGCGTGGGTTTGAGTAAAGACCAAGGATCGCTGTCAAAATAGGGCCCGTAATACCGAAAGCCGAGAGGACCTCCCGGAGGTATCCCCAGTGTACCCTATCAAACGCCTTCTCGGCGTCTAACGACAGAAACACACTGGGGGCACCCCTCCTCTCGGCTACCTCTATCAAGTCCAGCATTCTCCTTGTCCCATCGTTCGCTTGCCTACCCTGCACAAATCCAACTTGGTCATGATGCACCAGGAGAGGAATCACATCGCCCAAGCGTGTGGCCAAGAGTTTAGCGTACAGCTTCAAATCTGTGTTTAAGAGTGATATGGGTCGAAAATTCTCCGGGCGATCCTGAGCCTTTCCCGCTTTGGGGATCGTCGATATCGTGGCCTCCAGCGCACTTTCGGGGATGAAGCCCTGCGCCTGCCATGTGTTGAAAAGTCGAAAAAGATAAGGCGTGAGGATCTGCCCATAGAGCCCATAATACTCATTGATCAGTCCGTCAGGGCCTGGCACTTTGTTGCTCTTCAAGCCCTTCAGAGCTCTGTGGATTTCAAGCTCAGTAAAGGGGGCATTCAGCGAGGTCAGTGAGTCGGGCGAGAGAGTAGGAATAGTCAGGGTCCCCAGAAAAATGTGTATGGTCTCCGTAGTGGGTTGGGGTGTCTGTGGGTCGAGACGGAGGTTGTATAACCGTTCGTAATACGAGGCAAAGACCTCCACTATGTCTGATGGGTTCCTAACTAGTTTCTCCTCACCGTCTCGTATAGCCGTCACCATCCCCTTAGCTGTCCCTTTTTTTAGTCTGCGGGCCAGTAATTTGCCAGCACGGTCTCCTGCCTCGTAATACCTGGTACGAAGTTTTCTGAGACCAGTTTCATGGTGTTTAAGAAGCAGTGCGTGAAGACCGTTGCGAAGTTGTCGTATCTGCGATGTAAACGCACAAGACGGCGACGTTTTATTGAGCGCCTCCAAGCGAGACAATTCCGCGGTCCAGTCTTTTAAAAGACGCTCTCTGCGACGCTTCGCGATCGATGCCTTTTGTATGCACAGACCACGTATCATCGCCTTGTGCGCGTACCAAAGCACGTCATCCGGGGTTTGATCTACACCATTCAGGTCAAAGTATTCCTTTAATGCCGTGCCAAGATCATCAGCGACCTTCAAGTCGGTCATGTAGACCCAAGACCTGGAAGCCCCACCTCCGACATCGAGCTCCAACTCCAATTCGATCGGGGCATGGTCCGACCAAGTGATCACACCAAGCCTCGACGAACGGCACCTATCCAGGGCTAAGTCATTGAGCTTGAAACTAGTCTATCCTGGAATAGGATTTGTGCGCCGGGGAGAAGAAGGAATAGTCCCTCTCCTCCGCCTGCTGGTATCTCCAGACGTCATGGAGGCGGAACTCCCAGCAGAGGTCTCCAAGCGAGCTCCTACCCCTGGACACAGGGGATGAGGAGTCAATGCGGGGCTCCATCACCGCGTTGAAGTCGCCGCAGATGATGAGCCGCCCTTCTGTCTCTCTCTGAATGCGACCAAATAAGTGTCTCAAAAACTTCGTTTGTCCCACATTCGGGCAGTAAGCAGTGACTATCGTGTAACGGGTTCCCCCGATCTCGCATCGCACACCCACGTATCTACCCGCGCTGTCAGTGAAGGAGGAAATGAGGGAGAACTGTATCTTATGGCTGACAAACACGCAGACCCCTGCTTTCTTTTGAGACGCATTAGCGAAGAAACCATGTGGGTAGTCCGGATGTCGGAGCCGCACATTGTCAGCCTCCAGTAAGTGGGTCTCTTGGAAGCACAGGATGTCAGCCTTAGAGGACCTGGCCTCCCTCCAGAGGTAAGACCTCTTAGCGGGGGAGTTGAGGCCGTTCACGTTCAGTGACAGCACTTTTAACAGCATCGCGGGGCCCAGGGAAGACCAGTGAAGAGAGAGAAAGAAAAGGGAGGAGTGAAAAGGAGGTAAGGGGGGGAGAGAAGGGGAAGAAGGGGTTGGGTCGTGGGGGGAGTCAGAGGGGGAAGACAAAGCGGGAGGATTTTTCCCAGGAGACAGGAAAACTCCCACGAAGGGGGAGGGAAGCAGAGTCCACAGTAAAATGGAGGGAGGAAAAGAAGTATACACAAAGGACGTACACTAATCGTAAACTCACAAAGGGACTCCTAAAAGCAGAATCAAGTCCTTTTGGGGGTTCCACGCAGAGTCTCAGTCCTCCCCGCTCACTACCACCCCAGGGGGAGACAGGAAACCGCAGGGAACCCGTTTTGAATGCACAGTACCTTATGGGAAATAACCCATCAGGGTTCTCCGCCAGCGATCCACAATATGAGAATTCAGAGTTCCCAGATACATAAAGTTGCGCAGTTCTATTCTGGAGCGATCTCCTCAGCTCCGTCGTTCCTTGCAGGGCTCTCACTTGCCGGATCCGGGCGATGCGGCGTAGGGGCAGAGAGCAGCCGCCACGCCCGAAGAGCCCTCCTCAGTAGAGTCGGTGACGGGAAGGAGTGTCGCTTACCGTCGAACCTGAAATTGAGAGACACAGGGGACCCCCAGGCGTATGGGATATCCCTGTCTCTCAGCACCTTACAGCTGGAGGCAAAGTCCTGGCGCCTCGCCTGCATCCCCGGAGATAGATCTTGGTAGATAGAAATGTTCTCGTATGGGCTAGGCAGCGGCGGGCCCCGTCTCATCCGCCTGAACAACATGTCAGCGATCCCCGAGTACCTCATGTGCACAGCACGTCTTTGGGAACCGACGAAGGAAGACTCTGGGGCTTGGGAATGCGAAAAGCCTTTTCCATGGCCAGTTCTGTCGCTGGCAAGTCAGGGAAGACTGCTGTCAGGAAAGCGGCAGCAGCTACCTGTGCGTCCGGCGCATTGTTCTCTTCCGCCATCCCTCGTATCTTGAAGTTGTTGCGCCGAAGTTGATCTTCAATGTGGTTCAATGCCCCCGAGAACGATCCCATCTCGCGGTCTAGTTCAGCGTGATTATCTGCCAGAGCGTTGTGGGCCTTGGCGACCTCCCCCATCTTGTTCTCCAGGTGCGAGGTCTTGGCGGCAAGGGCCCCTAAGTCCTCCCTCATTGTGCTGATCAATGCAGCCATGTCCGCCATGAGGGAGGCTCTGAATGTTGCGAGGGAGTCTTGCAGGACTGCTTGGGTAACTGGAGAGTCGCCACTCTGGGCCAGGTCCCTCCTCTCCGAGGACCGGTGTGAGCGTAGATCATGTTGAGGCCGATCACGTTGTGCTCCATCCGGCGCCATTTTTGCTGGGGAGTCACGCTGCTGTTCAGACCCGAAGTACTCGGTCAGTCTGTGCTCGGTCCGGCACTTTGTTTGATTCGGTTTGGGCATCTCGTTTATGTCTCGGCAGTTTCCGGTAGCCGGTGAACGTAGTTAGGACTGGGAGAAGCCGGTCAATTGCCGTTTATGTGGAAGGACCAGCGGAGCTCTCCTAAACTGCGACCGGCGCCATGAGAAGCTGGACACGCCCCCCTGGCGTGAGATTCTTATGAATAAACAAATGACCCCCACTAGCAGGATGTACTGCCAGCCACGCCGCCATATTTGCCAACGGACATATGGGAAGCTCCGGAATGGCAAAAAGGACCACATTAGCCCCTCTACCTAATTGATCAGTTTTAGATCTTCTCAAAAACAATTCAACCCTGTCTGAAAAAATCCGGACATCAGTAAAGTGCAATCCGTCCATCCTGACTTTATTCACAGGCAAAACTTCACCGTGCGAAGAGCTGCAAAAAATAAAACAACAAAAATACCCCGAAACAAAATGGACTCAAATTCATCAGTGCATATATCGGGCAGCACCCACCACAATTTCGTCAATAACTCGACCGATATGGGTCAACGATCATCAATCCTAAAGAGGCTCTTCCTATAACCCTTTAAAAATTGCTTTACTGAAAACAATAACAAGAGAGGATGCCCACCCGCTAACTTTAAAAAGAAAGATATTCCTGCTATTAACTTATGTACAGAAGAGTACGACAAGCCATCTAAAACTAAATCCTCCAAAAAGGGGAGGACCGACTCTGCCGTAACAAGATAAAAATTAAACTGATGAAAGTCACAGAACATCACCCAACGCTTTCAGGCTTTAGAATAATCCGACCATGTACGTGGCGCCAATGAATTGACAATAAAAGCCGGAACATAACTCAGATCAAATCCCACAGGCATTGTGGGCATGATTGACCCTCCGCGTCGGCATCCGGTATTAAAGAACGGAATCGATCGAGCTGCTGATAGGAAATAATATTACCTATTGCATTGGAAAAATCTGGTTTGAAAACAGCTTTCAACCAAATGTTATGCTTCATCAATAACAATACTAAATACCGTAACAACCTGAGCACAACTGCATCTTGTGATGCCATTGTGTTCAAGCAAAAACATAGCCCACGAGAGTTACTAACTACTACAATCCTCTTATTCATCAAGCTATGTCCCCACAGGGTGAAAGCTGCACAGAGAGAAAATAAATCACACAATACACTACTCCAAACAGACGCATGAACAAAGTCGGGCCAAACCGAAGATGACTCATGACCTTTAAAAGAACAGCCAAAGCCAACACGATTAGATGCAAAAAACAAACACAACGCGACCGACGACTGAAAAACCTCCTGCCAACACGATAAACCATTAAACTCCGATAAAAACGACAACCAAACCTGCAAATCATCCCGCAATACAGAGGAAATAGGAATCAAAATATGGGGAGACGAAAAACCTTTGACAGCCTCATACAATCTGCGAGAGAAAACCCGTCCCATAGGAATCACACGTAATGCCAAATTCAATAAACCTAACAGCAACTGAAACTCCTTCAACGATGCAGAAGCACTATGTAAAAATGTATTAATGGTAACAATCTTAATAATTTTATCCTGCGGAAGGGAACATAACATTCTATCAGTCAATCACAATCCCGAGAAACTCCAATTTCTGGCAAGGAGAAACCGTTTTTTCTTCAGCAAGAGGAACACCAAAATTAGACATCAGAGATAAAAAACTAGACAACAAATTAAAACAAACAGATGATGACGCAGGACCAATAAACATAAAATCATCAAGATAATGAATCATCCTACCATTAGGGCAGACCAGGCTAACCGACCATTCCAAAAAAGAAGAGAAAACCTCAAAATAGAAACAAGACAACGAAAATCCCATAGCTAAACACCGATCAAAAAAATAACAACCGTCAAAGTAAAAACCAAGCGAAGAAAAACCAACAGGATCAACAGGCAGCAATCTAAAAGCTGCCTTGATATCGGTTTTGGCCATTAAGGCGCCGTGGCCCATTTCTCTCACCAAATCCACTGCCATGTCAAATGACGCATACTGCACTGAAGCCGCTCTCTTATCCACCTGATCATTCAGTGAAGATCCAGACGGATAAGAGAGATGGTGAATCATCCTAAACGAGCCCGGCTCCTTCTTGGGGACTACCCCAAGAGAAGAAATCCTAAAATTCTCAAAAGGTGGAGAGGAAAATGGGCCAGAGCACCTACCCGCTTCCAACTCCTTCAAAATCTTGTCCCTAACTTGCTCGGGTAATTGTCTAGCAGAAGGCAAATTCACTAGCTGCGTACAACCCGACCCGTAAAATGGGGGCACAAAATATCCCCTCGAAAAACTGACCCGCAACAATTCAGCTTTCACCCTGTTGGGATACCTGTCTAGGAATGGGATTAGGGCTGCTAACCGGACCGGCGTCGGAGCCCTTAAGAAATGGCTCCTTTGCCGATACCGTCAAGGGCTGCTGAATCTGCTTCTTGAAACACTTAAATAAGGGATGATTCCCCCGCAGGCAGAGCACTCATGTTTATAGCGACAATTATGCAACCACCTGCAGGAGGATTCATTAAATGCAAAACACAAACCCTTTCTAACATGTTGTGTTACAGCAGGCTGTTGAGGGACCATCATGTTCAGTCATAGGCCCACATCTTTGGTCCCCCATTTTAAGGACGGCTGGACCGACAGCTTCTGGCGAAATGCCTCATCATAAAACATCCAGGCACTTCCCCCGAAGCTGCGGTACGCCTCCAAAGCAATGTCAATATGTTGGAAAAGCCCACAACATAGTGCTGCAGACTTTTCCCCTAAAACAGCGGCATAAATTAAAAAGGCCTGCAACCATAAATTAAACGATCTAAAAGTTCTCTTTTTTCCTCCCCTTCAGCCTTATCTAACTTAGCCTGCTCTCTAGATGGTAATAAAGAAAATAAATCAATAAACTCCCCTGCTCAGATCTTATTCTTAACAGCCCCAGCAAGGTGAAATCCAAGTCGGGACAATTCACTAGGCAAAGCCTCCTTAAAACAGATCTCGGGCACAGGAGTTCCTGATACAGACCTAGGCTGAGGCCCCACAATAGACCCCCTTCTCCTTCCCTCCCTGGCCGGCGCACTCTGAGGTGCCACAGCCAAGGGAGTAATCCGCACAGGGGATCCTCTTCTGCCACCACGGGCTCCTGACCTCCGCTCCCCAGCCAGCGCATGCAGAGATGCCGCAGCTAGAGGGAGCAGCGACAGGTTCCTGCGTTTCTGGGGCCTTGAACTCTGGTGGGGAAGCTGCCCTCCTTCAGCCACACGATCCGACACCGCCAAGGAACCCTCAGGTACCGCTCCTTCTTCTTCCACAGGACCACCTTCTCCAAGGCACTTCAGAAGCCAGGCTCTTCCACCCGAAGCCGCTGCTTTCTCCATCAGGCGCTCCAGGAGCTCTTCCATGCTTCTCCAACAGCTGGTGACTTCTAACAGCTCCTGTCAGAAATCACCTTTATTTATACTCATCCTGAAGCCCCCGCTGACACCTAACCACTAGTGATGAGCGAGCACTAAAATGCTCGGGTGCTCGGTGCTCTGGCCGAGCATCTCAAGATACTCGTGTACTCGGCCAGAGCACCGAGCCCAATGTAAGTCAATGAGTGACAGGCTCCGCCCACAGACTTCCGGTTATAAAACGAGTAATTCCGGGAAAGGGCGGGAGGGTCGGCTTTTTCAAATTGCCGCAGCATAGAACACCTTGCTGTGGCCCCCAGAGGGATCCTAACAATTAATCTGCTCCCTGTATGGTGCCAGCTCACTGTGTGCACTGAAGGGAGCAGTGTATGTGTGTCAGATCGCTATTTATTACCGAGCAGTCCGAGCATCTCGGCAGTACTCGGTGCTCGCCGAACACCCCGAGTACCGAGATACTCGTGCGAGTACCGAGTCGCGCCGAGCATACTCGCTCATCACTACTAACCACCAATCAGCGCCTTTCAAATTTGGGCGCGCAAAAACTGGTTTAAACCAGCTGATACCTGTAAGAGCTCACTCTGACAAACAGCTGCAGAATAAGGAATTTAACCCTTTAATTACCTAACCAAATTAGCCTGTATGTCATGTCACCTCACGATAGCCCCATTTTATTGATGGTGCTATTTCATTCTCCAATTTTTATTGTGGGTCAATTGATGCCACATTGGTGGTATTTAGCCCTAATTTTTTTAAATGTGAAGACTCTTTTTGGGGTCTCTTTGACTGTTTCCTGAATTTAGCAGACCTATGTAAGTGTGATGCGTACACATGTCATTCATTGCTCTGTTATTAACAAATATTTAAACAAAGAGAGAAGGGAGCGCACATAGGGTCTTATCTATGATAATAATTCAATTCCACCGATTAGTGTGAGTCACCTTTTTGGGTTGTGTGAGTCACAACAACCTGTAAGAGCCTTGTTATGCTTGTCGCTGCAGACACCTGGTGAGGGAGAAATCCATTTGTGTAGAAAAAAAGCCCAAGTTTCGATTCCGCACTGACCATAAAGTAGGAAGGGTATGTTTGATGTCAGTTTATTGAGCCAATGCGTTTCACACCAGGACCTGCTGCTTCCTCAGGGCAAAAAAACCCTGATGAATAATGAATATTTAACCTTTAAATGCTAGGCAGGACCCTGTGCCATGCATGCAGGCCATGCAATTTTTATTCTGAGTCAATTGATGCCACTTCTGTTTCCTAAATTTAGCAGGGCTAGGTCAGAAAGATGCCTACACTTCTCATTCTGTCATATATGATACAGTCTATATAGAGTCTAATGCATGGGTATAATGAGACACATGAGACATACGCTTCTTAAGCAGCTCTTGTATTGCTTCATACAAGTTAGTGCATCAGCAGGATAAAGTAAATGTAAGTTGCAGAGTGCAAGGCAAACAACCAAGGACATCAGAGCATTAAAGCATAGCACAAGTCATTCAGTCTATTACTTTCCTGTCAGATGTTTCTGGCAAACAGGAAGATTCTGGGTCCACAAATGATTCCGGGCAGAGTCAATCCAGGCTTCAGAGAGCAAGACACAAACTGGTTTCAGACCTGATTCAGGAGCACAGGTAAATCATCTGAAACTGATTAAAAGGGCAATTGGCAAGGAACAGGGCAGGGACATCAAAGCTGAGGACTCCATCTTGTTTGAGGGCAAAAGTCAATGCACAGGACAGGAAACAAGATGGCCGACGACAAGCTGAGAACTCCATATTGGTGGAGGGCAAAAGTCAATGCACATGACAGGAAACAAGATGGCCGACAAAATACACTAAATGCAAACATAACAACAGATATAGCAAAAAAGACTGAAAACCTTACACATTCATCCCCATGTTACTAATTAATATTTAACCTTGAAATGATAGGCCAGGCCCTGTTCCAGACCCAGTGCCATGTATGCAATAAACCCAGAATTCAATTTAATTCTGGGTTTATTGATGCCACTTTGGCGCTATCTGACCCTAAATGTGGAGACTCTTCTTCGGGTCTCCTTGTTTGTTTCCTGAATTTAGCAGGGCTATGTAAGTACAATGCCTAGACGTGTCACTCATTGCACTGTTACTAATGAATGTTTAACCTTTAAATGCTAGACTAGATCCTGTGCCATGCATGCAGGCTGCACCATTTTCCTATTTTTATGCTGGGTCAATTGATGCCACTTTGGTGGTTTCTGGCCCTAAATTTTTGAAATGTGGAAACTCTTCTTGGGGCGTCCTTCTTGTCTGTTTCCTGAATTTAGTAGAGTTCTCTGAGCATCATGCTTATACCTGAAGCTTGAAATTCTCAGCCAAGCCTTGTCCCATGCATTCATAATGCAGAGTGATGAAAATGTTAACTATGGGGTATGGATGACACTTTTCCTGGTGCTGTTCCTAATTTGAGCTGTTTTGGAACCTTTTGGGCCCCTTTTAAGGTGTTTTATAGGCCCTTTATTTTGCCTCCCATTCATTTGAATAGAGTTTAAATGTTTGGCGAACTGTTCGTTGAACATTGCCTGTTCAGCGAACTGAACCAATTTTGAACTTCCAAAGGTTGCCCATCTCTATCTCTGACATTATTCCCAGAAACCAGGTTTGATTCAGAAATGCACCTAAGCATATTCTTTGTGCTGTTCCCATTCAGTTTCAGCACTTTTTTACCCACTGCAACATTTTCACATGCCCCAAGACATCTTCACAGGGTCCAGCGGGTAAACATTAAAATTTCCCTTTGACTTGCATTGGGTTCGTTATTTGGTATTAATATGCGAATAGTGAAAAAGATTAGGAATGGATCATTCAAACCTGAATATTTCATTATTCACACATTACTATTTATAATTCAAGCTAACCTCACCTACTCTGTCATTTGGTAAGGCTGCTTTCACAGCAAAGTTTTTGCTGATTCACGGCAGATCCAGCAGATTCTGCTGCATCTGCCGCGTAATGGCCGTCTTGCAGCAAACCCCCTTCATTCTTTATGGGACTGTCACGCGCTTAGATGGCGCTGACATTGCTGGATGCTGCTGTGTATGTTGTTTGTCTTTAAGAGCTGCATGGTTGATAGTTGTGAAGGTCCTGGCCTCCTGTGTTGTTCTCCAGAACTGCATTCACTATGAGATTCGGCTGCTGGTTGAGGGGTTAATGTGTGACTCACCTGGGCCCCTCTCCCCCTGGCGTTTAAGTAGCCTCTCCCTCCACCACGTGGTGCTGCTGACAGAGTTTAACTCTATGCCTGCTTTGCTGACCTGTGTGTTTGTGTTGCTGAAGTCCTTTCCTATGGAGTTGCTGTATCCCAGTTCTGCGGAGGGAGGTGAGGGGGAAATAGCGCAGGGCTGGTGGAGGAGTTTTAGGGAGAGGCAGGAGGCCCAAACCTTCTCACCTTCAGAGATACCTTTGGGATCAGGGCCATTCAGGGTTCCTAGACTAGGGTCAGACTAGTCTTCCCTGTTCACCCTGCCCATAACTGCCATTCCCTCATCAGCATTCTCACTACACCGTGACAGGGACTTGCAGTCAGGTGCGGCAAGTGTGCATTTGCCGAACCCTGCAAATCCGGCACTTGCGGCCACACGAAAAAAATACTGCTAACAGCATTTTTTGTTCCTTCGCCGCAAGTGCTGGATCTGCCACGAATCAGCAAAAACGCTGATGTGAAAGGTCCCTAAGAGATGAAAGCCCTTTTCACCAAAACTTTAGCACTATGTTAACTTGTAGCAGGTCTTTGCCATTAATATGTAACAAAAACATGCAATGGTGGTTGTCTCATTTCATAGAACCGTGTTCAGATTAGAGCTCATTGCTACATAAGCAGACACTGGCACTCAGTAGCAAATGTAAATAAATGAAAATGTAGCATTACATGGCAATTATTCAGATTACCGAGTGCCCTTCTAAGATTGGGGTCACCCAAATGTGTAATAAATTGGTCCCATTCTCATCCAAAAAAGCTTTTTTTCTCACTTAATCATGTGCAATCCATTTTTTTCTCAGTAGCTTTTAATCTCTTACAGGACCAGTTACAGTTTCCCATTTTACTGAACTATAATGTATCAATAAAAGCCATATGCAATATTGATGATCTGTATAGCATTTGATTTTTTTCATGTACTGCACTGATTTTGGTGTCAAATCATTCCATGCTTCTATTTGTCCCTCATGCCAAATACAGCTGAGAAAACAAAATCACAGTTCTGCATAGCCTCATTGAATAATATAGTTCGAGTGCAATCCTTTTTATTTATCAGATTGCGCTCATCCGATTTATACGCATGTGTGAGCGAACCCTAAGAAGTCCATATACTATATTGGGCAACTCCTGCAGTACTACAATAAATGCAGAAATCCATAAAATGTAAATTATAGTAGCTCAAAATAACCAAGTTTCTGCATGAAAAAACATAAATCCAAACTAGAAGTGTGACTGATGCGAGTCACTACAATAATAACTAATCTCTGAGGTGCAGAAAACAGATTGTAATAACAGAAAGTAAATATAATAATATTACTACTTACTGGTAGTAAAGAGAGTTCAAAACAATTTGAGGTCAGGTCCAGGAAATGGCGCCGTAACAGCTAGGGGTATTCAGAAACTAAGTCAAATTCAAGCCGAAGTCAGGAAACCAGAAGGACAAAACAGAATACAGAGGAGTAGGCAGAAAGAGGAATCAGGTCACAAGCAGAGAGTCAAGTCCAGGTAAGCTAACTAATCAGGCAGGGTCTGGCTCAGAACACAGAGAAATCAATCCTACACATCCAAAAGCAAATGTACAATTGATGCTGAATAGGGCAGCAAGCTTGCTTAAGTAGCGTTCTAATCAAGTGAGATGAAATGCAGGTGAGTTGCACCACAGAGCTAGCCCAAACTAACAATCTCCACAACAACCTAGCAGAGGGAAAAGGCAGTGTGGAGATCATGACAAAAAGCTTTTATGAACAATAAAATATTGTTTCAACTTCTTTGTTTTTACCCAATATAAACTGTGTTTTTATTTATATTTAGGTTCTGAAATGGAAAGGAAATACTTTCAATACAAGGGAACGGTCTTTCCAAGCCATTCAAGCAGCGTAGAAGATCTTGATTTTTTAGAAAATGAATTTAAGGTCCGAGATGATGATGTTTTCAATGTCACTTATCCAAAATCAGGTACCTCACAAATTTGCCATAGTTTATAAAGTCTATAAATGTCAAATATGTGCACTATATTTGAAACGAGGGGAACCTGAATATCGAGTCCCAACATAATCCTTCAGGAGCACATATTGCTGGGCAAAACAACCATATAGTGTTACCCCTTATAAAAACACTGTTCAGTGCTCTCACCAGTGCCCAGGACGTTTCAGCAAACTGAAAGAAGAAATTGAATGTACAAAAGGTAAATACCAGGCACTACGGGTAGCAAAGGGGCTAATTTAACTGTTGTAGCCTGCAGTATCTTCCTAAATGTTTCTGTTGTTCCGTGTTGCACGCCTCTAATATAGACAATTATAAGCATGAGCATGTAGAGAGAAAAGTTGACGGCACTCACCGGTTTGTGGATCTTCTTTTATTCGTGTAATTCAAACATTAATGCAGTTTGGTGCAGTGGGGAGAGGGAGCAGGAAATCAAAAAATCAATTCCCTGCTCCCTCCCTCCACTGCACCAAACTGCATTAATGTTTGAATTGCACGAATAAAAGAAGATCCACAAACCAGTGAGTGCCGTCTACTTTTTCTACATATTCATGGAAAGAAGAAATTAATGGAGTGATCCACCAGTTGGATCTATATGCATTACTTTTTAGAGATAAATTGTTGTGGGAAAAATCTTTGTATATGAGCTTGTTGGATTCCTCAGAATGTACATTTCTGAATACCTGAGCATATAGGTGTGTCTGAAAAGTAGATCAGCCCCCACCCAAAGTGACATGTAAAACTATCCCTTATAAATTGTATTAATGTAGCTAAGTCTATACACAAGATGCTATACCTGAGGAAGATTCATAGAAGTAGAAACGTGTTTTGTGTGTTTGACTAAGCTAAAAAACAGCCTTGAGCCTGAATATCGAGTCCCATCATCATCCTTCAGGAGTGCATATTGCGGGGCAAAACAAGCATATAATGTGCGCTATATTGTTAGGAGAAGGCATAAAACAACATACCGTAGGACATCAATAGAAAAGCCACTTTAACTGTCTTCCCCACCATCACTGGTGCCGTTAGGCTACATCATTCACAAACTAAACTCTGCTGTTAATATCTCAGACTGATGTTTCCACTTCACATGTTTCACCTTGGTTCTACACATTTCTATTTAACCAAAGTTACCTATCATGTACCTATATTGGCCCATTTTCCTTTTATATTTTTTAAAATGTTAAAGATGAAAATATTTTTTTTTCCTAAAATATAAAGAAAACGTGTCATCTTTAACGTTATGCCTTTTAGAGATCATTTCATCTTCAACTTGCTTAACTGTTCAAAATAATAATAATAAGTTTTCTGTATTTTCATGACTATGTAGACGTGTAGATATCGTGCACGACGCACCAATGGGGCAAGCAGGTATCGTTCGTACAACCCAGCGAACGATACTTCTTCATTGCTGAGAATAGGGGAAATCGTTAACGACATTGTTATTGCGGTGTCAGACAGAACAATTCAGCAGGTTTGCTGATCGTTGATCCTCTAATTTGAGAACATGTTCTCAAATCTGGATTCAGCGATCCAACGATTTATCGTATCCATATCTCAGAGTCACACGCAACGACGTACAAACGATGTAGTTTGAATGACTCCAAACCCTTGACGTTTAAACAATATCGTTAATGATGTTGTGCCGTGTAAAAGGGCCTTATTGGAAAAGTTGTAATTGCTTGGAAAATATATGTGAGTTTGAAGTGAGAGGACTCCGCTGAACATAACAGCTTACACTCTACAGGAGAGAGAGGGAGAACTCAATTTGTCACATACCCACTTCTCAGCATGTGACTTGGGGTTGCGCCTGCAAGGGTTAATCTATCTCCTCTCACTCAATCCAGCACTCGACCTCTGTCCTATGCTGAAAGGGAACATCAATCACACTTTGACTCAGATCGCGCACCCCGCTTCACACACGCTGCAACCACCCACCGGATTTGGGGCCCATGAGTCCCCAAACTAAGACTATCTGACAATCAACAAAATCACACCCTCTCTAGGGTTATGGGTTCCTTAGAGCTTACAAGGTTCAGACTTATTAATAACTTACATATAATAACTTATTAATAACTTACAATAATGCTCACAGTAACAAAATATATAAAAACAGAAATAAAAAGTGACACTAACATATGCAAGAACAGTTATGAAATTAAAAGGAGAAAACTTACAGAACCACTAAACTTTGAAGCTTGCATTTTGTATCCCAATGGGGAAGGAGGAGATGGAAGTGGATCACAGAAGTGTTTCAGCTGCCCCATTATCTGCGAACAACAGACTTTGGCTGGGAGAGTCCAGTTATAGGCTCAGACTGGAGATCAGATTTCTAGACCAGTCTTCAATTTTAACATTCTAATTCTGGGTCTTTGATTGGACTCCAACTAATTTAGCCATGCATACATTATTTTTTCAAATGCTCTTTTATCTAAACCAATTCTCTTTCTCAACAGTAAATACAAACTGTCCAGTTGCATTAGGTCCCTTTGATGGGGTATTCAAAGGCATAAGATTTGTAAAAAGGTTCCACTCTGAGAAGAGTCCCCTGGAGAGACCTGTACTCACTGTGACTGGATGACTAGCTTTGTGCTTCAAAGGCATAACAGGTGTAAAATGGTTCCACTCTTAGAAAGGTCCCATGGAGAAACTTGTAGTCACTGTGACAGGATTGCTAGCTTTGTTCTTAGATAAAACAGGTTGTGACCTTTTGTGTAATGACACAGAATTTAATGGTGCCCATTCCCTTATATACACTACACCTACCTCCTTATGAATGTGCATGGGGGCTGACTTACAGGTTGGCTCCATCGCACGTGTCTGGTTCTGCATTACCCCGGGGTTCAGCATCTATTCTACCTCCTCTTTTATGTGTGTCTTCACCTCTACTGACACCCGGTATGCGGACTGCTTTACAGAGGGATTGGTACCAGTGCCCACTTGATGAGCCACATGATGAGTTGCTAAGTGAGTCTTCCCAGGCTTCTCTGTGAAGACTCCTGTGACCTCTCTGAGCACCCCCATCAGTTCCGACCTCTGACTGTGGGATAGCTCAGGGTTAAACTCTTCAGACTTCAGGGTCTCCATATACTGAGCCCCAGCCCCCACATCTAGTAACACGTCAGCCTCCCCCTCTTCAGGCATGCGACAGGCCGTTAAGACACAGGTCATGAGCCAACATATTTACATGAAATACTTTGTGATGCTTTGCACGTTCATCTAGAGTAGTGTTCTCAACTCCAGTCCTCAGCACCCACCAAAAGGTCATGTTTTCAGGATTTGCTTAGTATTGCAAAAGGGATCATTCTAACACCTTTGCAATACTAAAGAAATCCTGAAAACATGACCTGTTGGTGGGTCCTGAGGACTGAAGTTGATAAAAACTGATCTAAAGTCACCACGTACCGTATATACTCGATTATAAGCCGAGTTTTTCAGCACAAAAATTGTGCTGAAAAATGCCCCCTCGGCTTATACTCGAGTCAGTGGTATATAGGCCGGCCGCCCGCCCCCCATCGGTATACAGGCCCACGGCCCCCCCCCCGCAGTGGTATACAGGCCGTCCGCCCCCCCATCAGTGGTATACAGGGCCCCCCCTTGCTGCCGCACACCTGTAAAGTAATACATCATTATACTTATCCCTGTCGCTGTCGCGGCTCTGACACCACTCTCCTCCGGGGCTTCATGCTTCCTCCTCCGGCACACAGGCAATGACGTCATTGCCTGCGCCCGCCGGTCACAAGCAGGAAGAAGCATGAAGACCCGGAGGAGCGCGGTGTCAGAGCGGCGACATCGACAGGGATAAGTATAATGATGTATTACTTTACAGGTGTGCGGCAGCAAGGGGGGGCCCTGTATACCACTGATGGGGGGGCGGTCGGCCTGTATACCACTGCGGGGGGGGCTGTGGCCCTGTATACCGATGGGAGGGGCGGGCGGCCGGCCTATATATCACTGCGGGGGGGCATGTATACCGATAGGGGGGCGGGCGGCCTGTATACCACTGCGGGGGTTGGGCGGGGGGCCTGTATACCACTGATGGGGTGGGCCTGTATATACCACTGAGGGGGGGCCTATATATACCACTGATGGGGGGCTTTATATACCACTGATGGGGGCTGTAACCACTGAGGGTGGGCCTGTATATACCACTGATGTGGGGCTATATATACCACTGATGGGGGTCTATATACCACTGATGGGGGGCTGTAACCTCTGATAGGGGGCCTGTATATACCACTGATGGGGAGCCTGTATATACCACTGAGGGGGGCCTGTATATACCACTGATGGGGGGCTGTAACCACTGAGGGTGGGCCTGTATATACCCCTGATGGTGGGGCCTGTATATACCACTGATGTGAGGCTGTATATACCACTGATGTGGGGCTGTATATACCACTGATGGGGGGCTGTTTTTACCACTGATGGGGGGCTGTAACCTCTGATGGGGGGCCTGTATAAATCACTGATGTGGGGCCTGTATATACCACTGATGTGGGGCTGTATATACCACTGATGGGGGTCTATATACCACTGATGGGGGGCTGTAACCTCTGATAGGGGGCCTGTATATACCACTGATGGGGAGCCTGTATATACCACTGAGGGGGGGCCTGTATATACCACTGATGGGGGGCTGTATTCCTCTGATGGGGGCTGTAACCTCTGATGAGGGGGAACTGTATAGCAGTGATGGAGGTCCTATCTACCAGTGATGGGGGATTATATACCAGTAACGGGGGTCCATTTATCATGATGAGAGGGGCTGTATACCATGATGAGAGTCTGCTTCATTTTCCCCCTAGGCTTATACTCGAGTCAATAAGTTTCCCTAGTTTTGGAGGGTAAAATTAGGGGCCTCGGCTTATACTCGGGTCAGCTTATAGTCGAGTATATACAGTAGTTAAAATCATTTAGCCGCTTGAGCCACAGTGTATGGTCCCTCCCAGGCGGCCTGTAGTTTATTCTGTAACATAGGAACCAACACCCAAACCTTTTGCCCCTCCTCATAGGCCCTCAGTCTGGCATTATGGTCATAACCGACATTCTAGCTGATTTGGGCCTGGATCGCGTTCTCATGGGCAAGGTTGCTCAGTTTTTGCATTCTGTCCCGAAGTTGCTGTACATACTCAACCACTGAGACTCCTGTAGTTTTGGGATCACCCTTCCAACAGTCCTTAATCAAATCGAGGGGTCCTCTGACCCTCCTCTCATAAACCAGTTCGAAGGGGGAGAATCCTATGGAGGCCTGAGGCACCTCTCTGTAGGCAAACAACAGATGAGGAAGGTAACCCTCCCAGTCCCTTTCTTCAGTCTCCACCAGCATTTTCAGCATTTGTTTTAATGTCCAGTTAAAACATTCACAGAGTCTATTTGTTTGTGGATGATAAGCGCTGGCCACAAAATACTGCACTTGTATTTTTTCGCAGAGACTTTCCATCAGGGAGGACATGATTTGGGTTCCCAGATCAGTTATCATCACCCTGGGAAAACCAACATGAGAAAACACAGTCAGTAAAGCAACCGCCACCTTGTCCGCTCGTATGGAGGACAGGGCCACAGCTTCCAGATATCATATATAGTTCACCACTGTGAGGATGTACTTTTTGCCTGAGCTGGTAGTTATTGCAAGTGGCCCTATTATATCTGAACGGTTCATCAATCACTGGCAGGGATATAAATGGTGCTTTTTGTATATTCCCAGATTTTCCGACCCTCTGATACACTACACAGGATCAAGGGTAGTTCGCTATGTCGTCCCCATCTTTGGCCAATAAGAGTTATGTGTAAGGCGAGCTTTAGTTTGTTGTATTCCAAGGTGTCCGGCCAGAGGAATTTCGTGAGCAATTCTCAATAACTGTTCCCTAAACAGATAAGGAACCACCAGCCGCTTTTCACAGTCCCAATGTTCTGTAGTATCAGTGGGGAGAGTCTCTTTATACAGTCTGCCCTGGTCCCAGTATATTTTCCCTTTGTTAGGAGCAGTAGGGGTTTGGTCGGCAAGACATCTGAGTTTCTCCAGACTGACATCTGTCAGCAGGGCCTCCCGGAAGCTCTGACTGTCAGTCTGCAGGCCATGGCCTAGTGTGAAAACCAGTCTCTGGTCTGAAGCTGAGTCTTCAGAGTCTGTGGTCAGGGAACGTGGTGGATCTGCTATGTGAGGGGGCTCCTGGGTCAGAGTAGGGCCCTCCTGTTCTGGCAGTTCTGTCTGAGACTCATCCTCTAGTCTCTGGGGTTGAGTCTGAACTGCATCCTGACTCCAGGTCACAGCGGCCACATACGTATAGTCCTGTTCATGGGTACATTTTTGTGCATTGGTACATTTCTGTGCATTGGTACATTTTTCATCCTGGCACAATGTCTCAGGTGGGTCACTGGCTTCCACCTTTTCAGTAGCATTTGCTTGCAAGGGAGGGATATAGTGGGACACCATCCTCCTAGGTCTGTGGCTAGCAGCACATAGGTGGTAATAGACTCTGATACTCCCACTTCCCTCAGTCCTTTTCTTGCTCCCCAGTCCAGATACACATGGGCCATGGGCACCGCAGGGCTGCTCCCTCTAACCCCGGTGATAGATATAGTCTTTCCTGGTAAGATATCTGCAGGGTTTACAATTTCAGGACGCACCAGAGTTACTTGTGCTCCAGTGTCTCTAAGACCAATGGTAACCTTATTGCCAACAGTGACAGATTGACAGTTCTCATTAGTCCTCACATTAGTGCCGACCACAAATAGGACAGAAGGTAGGGGCCCAGACAGCTTTGTGGTGGTAGTGGGGCATTTCTCCCTATCTAGGCAGATGGCGCTAACATGTCCCACTTTTCTGCATGTGAAGCATTGGCGTGCATCACCTGAGGAATGTCTGGTCACCTGGGCCCCATAGGAGGTGGTTTGGACAGCACTGATGATCGGCTGTCAGAGGTAGAGGGGTCCTTGTTTGGCTTACCTCCCTTCCAGCTGAATCCCCATGGCTTCCACACCTCGCATCCTGTTGGCCACGTAGCCGTCCGCAACCTTTGCAGCCTCATCCGCAGTTGGTGGCTCTCAATGAAACACAAATTGTCGTGTGGCACATGTGAAGAAATTGATCCTTGACCATAAGATCCGTTAAGGCCTCGAAGCTGTTAAGCGGAAAGTTCCCTGATCCATTGGTGAAACGTGGTCCTCGATGTACTCACGAAATTCGCATAGTTGTCAGTTAATCCACGTTGTAGGTTTGAAACTTTCTCCGATACACTTATGTGGTTATGTTGTATTTCCTGATCAGAGCCTCTTTTATTGCCTCATAGTTCCCATCTAGTTCTGATGGGAGGTCATCAAATGCCTCTGTGGCTTTGCCTCTCAACCTAGGGCTAAATACTGTGCCCATTGCTCAAGGGGTAGATGATATTGTTTGCAGGTATTCTCAAATTCCTTGAAGAAAGTATCTAAGTACGTGTCCTTCTCCATCACAGGGAAGTTTTCCAAACGTGGTCTCCTTGTAATTAATGTCCTGGTAGAGGGTTGACTGAAGACTGTTATCCCTCTCTACTCGGACCATCTAAAGCTTGAACTCTCTCTCAGCCTGGGCGGCCTCACTCTCAGCCAGGCATTCTGCAGCAGCAGCAGACTCTCTCTCAGCCCGGCGTTCTGCAGTCTCTCTCTCAGCCCAGCTTTCTGCAACAGCAGCCATTCTCCAAGCCCGGCGTTCTGCAGCCTCTTGCTCAGCCTATTGATACTGTAGAACATGCTGCAAGCGCAGAGTGGGATCACTTGTTCCCAGCTGTTGTAAAGCCATTTGCAAAGTAAAGTCCATAGGCTCCTCAGAACTCGCATTGCTGGAACCTCCAGAGGGCATCTCCGGTGTTAGAACTGGGATTTGTGGGCCTCTCAGAGGTGGACTCCCTCTTTGTTCAGCTGTTTCCACATTTTGCTCCAAGTTGTGCTTTGCCAAGGCGTGCATCAGCATATCCTTGGATTTGTCGGCGGTCTCTATTCCTCTTTGCTCACCGAGGTCGATCAGAGACTCCTTACTCTGCTTCTTGTATCGGGCTGCCATATCAATGAACAGCATTTGCCAAATGAAAAATAGGAAAGAAAAACAGGGAAGGGAAACTGTTTGCAAATATGTCTACACAAGCACTGAGATGAACCTTGTGGAACTGGTGCACTCCTTGCAAGGATACCAATCTTTAGTACAGGGATTCATTTCTTAAACCATGCACTATTTCTATAATAGAAATAAATTCTATCCCACCACTGCCACCAATTTGTCCCGTACCCACTTCTCTGCATGTGACTTGGGGTTGCGCCTGCAAGGGTTGATCTTTCTCCTCTCACTCAATCCAGCACTCGACTTCTGTCCTCTGCTGAAAGGGAACATCAATCACACCCTGACTCAGACTGTGCACCCCGCTTCACACACGCTGCCACCACCCACCGGATTTGGGGGGAATGAGTCCCCCTAAACTAAGTCTATCTGACAATCAACAAAATCACATTAAAAAAATATATAAAAATAGAAATAAAAAGTTACATTAACATATGCAAGAACAGTTATTATTATTTATTTATATAGCGCCATTAGGTTCCATGGCGCTTTACATGAGGATAAGGGAGACAAGAACAAGTACACTAAATCTAGGCGATCAGGACGTACAGGTACAGGAGGGGCAGGGGCCCTGTCCACGAGGGCTCATGAAATAAAAAGGAGAAAACTTGCAGAACCCTAAACTTTGCAACTCGCATTCTGTATTCCAATGGGGTAGAAGGAGATGGAAGTGGATCACGGCAGTGTTTCAGCTGCCCCATTTATGTGTGAACAATGAATTTTGGCTGGGAGAGTCCAGTTATAGGCTCAGACTGGAGATCAGATTTCTAGACCAGTCTTCCATTTTAACATTCTAATTATGGGTCTATGATTGGACTCTCACTAATTTAGCCATGCATACATTATTTTTTCAAATGCTCTTTTGTCTAAACCAAGTCTCTTTTTCAACATTAAATACAAACTGTTCAGCTGCATTAGGTCCCTTTGATGGGGTATTCAAAGGTATAACAGGTGTAAAAAGGTTCCACTCTGAGAAGAGTCCCCTGGAGAGACCTGTACTCACTGTGACTGGATCACTAGCTTTGTGCTTAGATATAACAGGTTGTGACCTTTTGTGTAATAACACAGAATTTAACCCTGTAGCTGTTTTGGTGTCCATCCCCTCAGATACATATTTCACTACAACCCCACTGACCATAAGAGTTTAAATGCTATCGGAGAAAGAGGGCTCTGATTACCATAAGAGCTTACACTGTACAGGAGAAAAATAGAGAAAGGACCACGCTGATCATAAAAGCTTACACGGTATAAGAGAAGAAAACCACCACTAACCATAAGAGCTTAGACTCTATAGAAGAGAGAGGACCCTGATGATCATAATAGCTTACACTCTACAGGAGAGAGAGAGAACCCTGATGACTATAAGAGCTTATACTCTACAGGAGAGAGAGGAACCCGCTGACAAGAAGAGCTTATATTCTATGGGAGAGAAAAGACCCCACTGACCATAATAGCTTACACTCTATAGGAGAGAATGAACCCCCACTAACCATAAGAGCTTACACTCTATAGGAGAGAGAGTGGACACCCACTAACTATAAGGGCTTACACTCTATAGGAGAGCGAGAGGACCCCACTAATCATAAGAGCTTACACTCTACAGAAAAGAGAGCGGACACCACTGACCATAAAAAAATTATATTATACAGGAGAGAAAAGAAATCTGTTGACCATAAGAGCTTACACACTGCAGAAAAAAACCCTACTGAGCAAAATGGCTTACACTCTACAGGGGAGAGAGAGGACCCTGTTGATCAAAAGAATTAAACAATATTTAAGAGAGACTTAATCAGTTACTCTGGAGATGGAAAATGACTGCTGTACATCACTGGGAGCCAATGATCAGTGATGGCCCAGGAACTGACTACCATTGTACAGTGTGTGATAATATGCTAGATGTTATAGCTGCAGGGCATTGGGGAAGTCCGCACTGCCATACAAAAAAGAGATTAGACTCTTTGTGTGTGGAAAATGGTACAGCAATATTGGAAATGGTGCTCGGCAACTTTTTTTTTTGCAAACCACTAATCGAATCTCTGTGTCCAAATTTGAGTGAAATTGTGAATGTCATTAAATTTGAGTCAAACATGATCCTCTGCATATCAATCTGCTCATCTCTGGTCAGGAGCCAACATTAACTATATAGCTAGTCAGAGATATTTCTATCCACTCGGCTTTAGTGCTTGGGTTGCCATTTTACTGTTTACCCCAGACAGCAGGAAGACAAGAGGCTCAATTCTTAAACAAGGCCACTGTGCATGCAAGTCTTGATGAACTGTGCACTTCAGTAAGATGTGTCAAATGAATGTGACTCTTAAGGTACCATTACACAGCACGATGTTGAAACGATGTCGGCAACGATCTCGTGCGAACGAGGTCGTTTCCGACATCGTTTTGACAATGTTGGTGAGATCTCACACGTCTAGATATCATGGACAACTCACCAACGATGTAGTGAGCAGGTATCGTTCGCACAACCCAGCGAACGATCCCTGCTCATTGCTGTGAATGGGGGAAGTCGTCAACGACACCGTGATTGCGGTGTCACACACAACAATATACCAGGTTGACTGATCGTTGATCGTGTGATTTGAGAACATCTTCTCAAACCTGCAATCAACGATCCAACGACTCCTCGTAGTTGAATCTCGGTGTTACATGCAACAACGTCCCAACGATGAACGACTGCAAACCAGTGACGTTTAAGCGATATCGTTAACAATGTTGTGCCGTGTAATGAGCCTTTAATGAATATGGTTCATCCTTCAACTGTCGAGCACTACCGACAAAAGCCCCATGCAAACGTACATGCATCACCTTCAAAAATGTTAGTCCAGTAAGAGGCTAAAGGAAATTTCTGGCATAATTGGTTATTAATTAGTAGGGTGTGATTGGTCATGCTCTGATCCACCCACTTTCCTAAAAGTGGGTGTAGCTAGACAGCAGTGACATAAAAACACCAAAAGAAAAAAAAATACAAAACCAGATTGTCCTTAATTTTTAACACACTTCTGGGTTATTTACAACAGAATTCTTGCAAAAACACCTTGATTAATATAGCCCAAGGTGTACCCAGCATATGTCCTGTTATAGGATGCAATTGGCTACATTCAAATGTCATCCAGAAGCGTTGGTAATATTTTTTCTATATTGATTTTATTTTGTAGACCTAGGCTGGTGGTCCCCAACTCTTTTGTACTATTTGACACACAGTTAACTTTGAGCAATGGTTGGGATCAAATATTAACTGTACCAAAATCATGAAACTGAAAAAAATTACATATTAATATTTTCCACTTGTCATGTTTGGGGATAGGATATGTCTGTGATAAATTAAGTTGCCAGTGCATATGTTCATTGCTCATGATTTCTATGGCATGCCACACAGCATGGTTTAACATAGATCCCGAGCTCATGGTTGGTGACCACTATATATAAAGTGAAAGAATTATCCTTTAATATTACTGATCCTTATCACTGCCTAATGAGTAAATTCAATATTGAAACAACTGGAAAGAAATAAATGGAGCAGAATAGAGTTTATGTGTGTGTAAAACCAGAAAAAAAGAGTATTGCATCGCTCACCTGAGATGGTTGTAAATAGTCACAACCATTGAAAAGACATTGAATCAGTACAGCCTGCTGCGGTCCGCGAGAGATAATATACAAGGATGCAGGAAGAGAAAACGTGTTTCAAAACCACGCTACTGTACATACCGTATATTCATATACCATGCAAAATCTGTGTTTTGTCATGAAGAAGGAGCAACACTCCGAAACGTGTAGAGATAAAGATCACATTCAATTGTACACACTAGTCATCTTTATTATATGCACTTTGGTTTGCTTTTAAAACCCTTTTCTCTTCCTGCTTTCTTGGACACTATCTGATGAGAACATTTTATTTACAACTGTTAAAATCTTTCTGCATATGGTTTTCAGATTCAGTTTTGTTTTTCGCTTCAAGGGGTTCTCTGAGAATGAGATAAAATGGTATCCCTGGTTTTATTTCAAACTACAGCCAGTCCAATGCATGTGGCAGTATGGGCTGCTGACAGAAGCTTCAAAGATCTGTGTGTCAACTCACATGGGTTGGATCACACATACCTCAAACAGGTTGTCCTATGTGAAGAAATACATATCTTTCTGGCTTAGCAAAATGGGGTTATCTCCAGCATCTTCCTGTTCACTCTTCTTAATGTCTGTTTTCCAGTTGATCTTTGGTTGTTCTATTGTGCACTGTTCTAAAGCTCTCAAATAGAGATGAGCGAACCCACAGATACCCAACCAAGATAAAGTACTCAGCTGGAGGCTTGTATTCTTCCCCTAGGGAGGTCCATGGTTATTGGGCCCTCCCCAGGCAGAAAATAGCTGCCCCAAAATTTCCATTAGATTTTGTCACAGAGGGTGGTGGGCACAGTCTGACTGCAACTAATCACAGATGCTGTCACAAAAGGTGGGTGGGGAAATCAAGAGAAAATTCATAAGTGTTAATGAGTGGACCTGGAAGGAGTGTTCGAGAGTAGAGCTGAAGCCGGTAAGTATGATTTAACTAATACCCATTTTGCTTCTTCTTGCATCCCTCCAGCTGATTCTGAACCCAAACAGTAACAAGTACCTCCATGAGAAGTCTGTATTCGGGGTACATGCACAGACCCCGAACTTTAAAGTCTGGGTTCACCTATCTCTAATCTAAAACTGCCAGAAGAGGGAAATGTGTCTGGAGATCTCCTGGACAAGCACAACATGGGTTAAAAAAATACATAACATCTCACAGCTGGTAGCTGACTGAGGTGTGTGTGATACAGCTCTTGTGAGTTGAAACACAGATCTCCCTTGGGGCTATATAGTTTCAGTCTGCAGCTCGTATTGATATGTGACTATGAAGGGCTGTAGTTTGTATTATCAAAGACACCATTTTATAGAATCACTATTTTTGTCCATGCAAGACAGTTTTGCAGCTTAAAAGACTGGAGCAGAAAAGCCACACAGTGGAAGAGTTGCTGATGGGCATCAAGAGGCAACTCGCTCGCTGCCTTTCTCCATATTCATTGCAACTTGAAATTGTCATGAGCGACAATGCATGAAATATTCTGGTTACCTTCCATTTCGTAATCATTGAAGAATAACTAGAGGAGAGTTGTCCAAATGAATACTACAGAATACTTTTGAAGTCTGCAGAATTTAAGAAGAATACAAGAAATGACCCTGTTACACTAAGTATGAACTGTACTAATAATAATCCACAATAAGGGTATGTGCACACTTACGTCGGCTTAGTGTCGGCGGCGGCTGGGCGGACCCAACAGGAAGCTCCGGAGCCGTCCACCGGCTTCCTGTCGGGTATGTGCGGCGGGAGACGGGCGGGTGTGCGGCGGGTGCATAGCGGGTTAGTGGCGGCGGTTCTGCAGCGGCTGGAAGCAGCACATGATTCTGCTTGCAGCCGCTGCAGAACCGGCCGGTTTATAGAACATGCTCGTTCTTTGCTAACCCGCTGGGAACCCAGCGGGTTAGCAACAGATGAGCATGTGGAAACCGCCGGTGTGTGCACACCGGGTGTCGGTTGCCATAGGTTTATATGTTAACCCAAAAGCCGCTTTTGGATTAACATAAATTTACATAAACCTCATGGAAACCGACCGGCGCTTTCCGCTGCTAAACCGCTGCTAAACCTACAAGTGTGCACATACCCTATGAGACATTATTTTCTTCACCTTACATTATAAAGTGGCCTGCAATTGATAAATGACATACATAGTAAAATCTAAAATATAGCCCCTGATGATCCTCCAGAAATGGGAGCTGAAACGAGTCTGTCGAAAGTGGGGACCTATGTTTTTTCATTGTCATCCTACTATAACCAATATAAGTTGTAACTATCAGAAGACTGATGACTTGGTGACAGACCACTGACAATTACCCTGAGATAGTGGACATAGTAAAAAGACTGTTTGATCTTTATCCAAGACTGTGGACAGGGTTTAATTTTTATGTGTATATATTTGTCATTTTGGTGGGAGTGAGCTATATTATTTAGATGTTAGGTTCACTTTCTTCACATGATATGTTGATCAAATTGTGATATGTTAACATGCATAAATAAACTACGGTATGTATTTTATGAGTTTTTTCCTATAATTACTATACCTTACATTCTGGCAAAATAACCTATGCTCCATTTATGGCTCACATCCTAATCAACTCCTAAAGTCCAAAGCTCTTTATACTACCTAGACAAGTATGATTGTTGCCCCCCCACCATGTGAAAATGCCACAGCTTCTTCTGTTTGCACCACCTGTCTATATACAACAGTAATGCATGCATCTGTTTTCTCAAGAGGGATCATTTTTAGACTATTTATACAATTTAATTAGCCTGAAAATTCTGATACTGTAGTGTGTAGTGAAATATGCCATCTCTGGTTGCCATCTGTTTTCACCTATCTAAATAGCTGTAAGACATTTGGACATAAAAAAGACTGAGTCTGGGACAAATCTCAAAATGTTTTCTATTGACTCCAAGGGAACTTGCAGTGATCTACGCATAGAATTATGGCAATGGAAGGCTTTTAAATTATTTGTCACAAGTTGAAATTTTGTTGGAAATATGACACATTTCAAAATATCCGTTCTCTCTACTGATGAGATGAGAGTGACTCTTGACAGAACAGATAGATGGGACCATGGCTGGCATAAGCATCCACTTTGACTCAGATGCCAGCAAGGTGGAGGTGGGGTACTGCCATTGGATGGTATTATTAATGTTGAGCTAGTTGGACCTTTTCAGGTTGAAGATGGACTTAAAATCAACGCTCACACCTCTTGCCAGTTTACAAAAGACTGAGAAAGTGTGCACCTTTGAAAAAAACTATGATTTTTATGTAGGGCAATGCCTCTTCACATCAATCAGTCTCCACTGGAAGAATCATGACATGATTGTCTTCCTCACCTGACTTAATCCCTCTTGTGAACTTTTGGGCACTTTTTTAAATGAAAAATGTACAATGAAGTCAAATAGAAGACTAGAACATCTCGATCAGTGTCTAGGGGGCTGGGTTTGTTGCTGTCCAAAAAGTTGATTAACTCCTTCACCTCGAAGCCTGTTTTCACCTTTCTGACATGGCCACGTTTTTCAATTCTGACCAGTGTCATAACTCTGGAACACCTTAATGAATCCCAGGGACTCTGAGATTGTTTTCTGTGACATATTGTTACTGATAAAATTAGGGTGAGACTTTTTGCATTTATGTGTGAAAATATATGGAATTTTATCAGCAATATCTAATTTTTCCAATAAGTTTTACAAAACCAATTTTTTAGGGACCACATCACATCTGAAATGACAGAAAATACCCAAAAGTGACACCATTTTACAAACTAGACCCCTCCAAGTGCTCAACCCCACATTCAAGACATTTATTAACCCAGTCGCTGCTTCATAGGAATTAAAGCAACGTGGAAGGAACAAATTACCATTTTACGCTTTCCCACAAAAAAAGTTGTGTTTGCCCTATTTTTTTTCATTTTCACAAAGGTAACAGGAGAAAATAAACTACCGTATATACTCGCGTATAAGACGAGTTTTTCAGCCCAAAAAGTGGGCTGAAAAGTACCCCCCTCGGCTTATACGCAAGTCAGTGACGGTATACAGCAGCCTCAGTAATCCAGGGCCCCCCCAGCCTTGCTCCGGTCACCTGTAAAGCAAAATATACTTATCACTGTCCCGCTGCCGTCCGCGCCCGCCGCTGCCGACATCCCCGATCCTCCATCTTCATGCGTCCTCTTCCGGTTTCCTGTGTTCGTCGCAGGCAATGACGTCATTGCCGGCGCCGAACACAGGAAGTCGGAAGAAGACGCATGAAGATGGAGGATCGGGGATGTCGGCAGCGGCGGGCGCGGACGGCAGCGGGACAGTGATAAGTATATTTTGCTTTACAGGTGACCGGAGCAAGGCTGGGGGGGCCCTGGATTACTGGGGCTGCTGTATACTACCGCTGGGGCTGCTATATACTACCACTGGGGCTGCTGGGGCTGCTGTATACTACCACTGGCGCTGCTGGGGCTGCTATATACTACCACTGGGGCTGCTATATACTACCACTGGGGCTGCTGTATACTACCACTGGGGCTGCTGGGGATGCTATATACTACCACTGGGGCTGCTGGGGCTGCTATATACTACCACTGGGGCTGCTATATACTACCACTGGGGCTGCTGTATACTACCACTGGGGCTGCTGGGGATGCTATATACTACCACTGGGGCTGCTGTATACTACCACTGGGGCTGCTGTATACTACCACTTGGGAGGCCTGTATACCACTGGGGGGGGGCCTGTATACCACACTGCTGGGGGCTGTATACCTGTGCTGGGGTCCACCCTCTGCTTATACACGAGTCAATAGGTTTTTCCAGATTTTTGGGGCAAAAGTAGGGGGGTCGGCTTATACATGGGTCCGCTTATACACGAGTATATACGGTAATCAATTTGTTGGGCAATTTCTCCTGACTACTCTGATACACTGAATGCCACTTTGTCAGGACTAGATTGCAATGCTATGTCACATTTGAAGAGTTCCTGACATGATGGAACAGCAAACAAAACCCACAAGTAAACCCATTTTGGAAAGTACATCTCTAGGGGAATTCATCTAGGGAATTAGTAAGCAGTTTTAACCCTCGGGTGCTTTCCATAATTATATAACATTGGGCTTAGTACATGAAAATTATTTTTTCCTCTAAATTGTTGCTTTGGCTCCACATTTTTCATTTTCAACAGGGGTAATGGGAGAAAACAAATGATACAATTGATTATGCAATTTCTCCTGTGTACTCCAATACCCCATATGTGCTCAAAATCTACTTTTGAGGTGCAAAAAAAAAAGCTAAGAAAGGAAGGACTGCAATATTAGACTTCAGATTTTGCTGGAATGATTTGAGGCTGCCATGTCACTATGGCAGAACCCCTGAGACACCAGAACAGTAGAACCCCCTCTATAATTAACCACATCTTCCAAATTACACCCATCAATGAATTCATCTAAGGGTGTAGTAATCATATTGACACAAATGGTGTCACATAATTTTTACCATTGTTCGGTAAAGAAAAATAATTGCATTTTTACCACAAAAATTTTGTGTTAGCCCAGATTTTGCATTTTCACAGAGGTAAAAGGATAAAAATACCCCAATTTTGTCACACAATTTCTGCTAAACGTGACAATACGCCATATGAATCTGTACAAGACTGCAACATTACAAAATTCAGGAGGGAATCAGTGATATTTGACTCTTCCAGAATCCCCCCTCATGTGACTCCATTGTGGAGATTACTCCCCTCTAGGAAATTATCTAAAGACAGGTATAACAATGTTGTTGACTCCATGGGTGTTCTTCAGAAACAAGCAGCAATGGATGTTGCTGTGTGTAAATGCAAATCTGCGATTGCCATGCTCAGACTGCGGAAACGCACCCACTGGTTCTCCCCGCCGTGCAATGATTGAGACCACAGACAGAGTATCTTTTGATCTTTTATTGAGGGTATCATTGTAACACCACTCATCATTGTTGTAAACAGGGGTTGCTTTTTTTTGGCCACAGCTCCAACCATAGGCACAAATCCGCTTTAAAACCTAAGGGAGGAGGCCCGATGCCTACAGCCGTCCGTGACAGGTTGGCTCTCACCAAATCCCTCTTCCACCAGCCATGGAGTAGTGAGGGCTTGCGCCCGAGCTGCGACCCTCACCGAACAACCTCAAAACCCAGACTGCGCCGTCTTGCAGCCTGAAAGACAAAATGAACCAAGCCAACTTGTTCATGTGTTCCTCCACGTCAAAATGGCCATTGACCAAATCCAACTGATACATATGCCCGCTGGGCAGCCCTGATCAGCAAACTATGGCCCAGAATCCTTCTACTAGAACCGACCCACCTGGAAAGAAAGGACAATTAGCATCTCCTTGATATTGATATATGATGCCCAAAATGTCAGGACAAACATTCTCTATTACCCATTTTTTTTTATTATACCTCATGTATTATTCATGTGTCCTTTTTTTTATATATATATAACAGCCTATGTATCAAAACACGCAATCCTTTATGCATAAACATATGTACCTGCATATACCCTTACCCAGGTGAATGCCCGTCACTGTCCATATATGCCCATGCGCCTGATCCTGGCCTGCACACGCATTGTTACACGTGTACTCCACCTACGTGTACATTACCTGTACGTACCCCGACCACGTGCCCTGCGTACATAACTGCATGTATAACACGCATTACGCATAACAATGGATAGTGCTATCTCACCATACACGGGCCTACCTCTGCGGCTACGCAAACTTTGTTTATCTATCCACCTACTGGAAAACACGCTGTAGGACTCCTTACCAAAATGAACGAATTCTAGTCCTCTGGTAGATAAACTGATCTTCCTAATGTCAGGTATCCAAGTAGAAACCTTGCGAGTTGTAAACTGACCTTGTGACGTATGATTGAAAAAACGGGGTGAACTTTGAGCTAAAACATATCAGTTTGCTACTACAGGCATGCCTGCCGGGGGGCACACACATATCACAGCTGTAATATGCAGCAAAGAAAGGCCCCTTAAGGAGAGAACAGTCAATTTGTGATGCGCCAACATGTTTTAAAGGAAGAAAAATGAAATGGGACCTCCCACACTAACTTATCATCATTGCAAGGCTGAAAATTAATAACCTTCTAACTCCATTTTTTTTTTACTTTTATAATATGCTGATTAGTGTTATCCTGCCTTGCAAATACAAACGAAACTGGAGAACCCACGTCATTGACCACCTTGTATAACCAGATCTTACCCTAATCTTCGCAGAACCAGGTGTCGCTGCCAACTGCATCATTGACATCAGCTGGTCCCTGGCAGCCCAGAGAAGTCGAGCGATGAGCACCTTCTGGCCCGGCGTGGAGATGCAGGTCCATGCGTGCGCCTGCGCCTGATGTGATCAAGAAGGGTTTATGGTGAAATGATAACATAATACCACCAAAATTGCTGAGGTTCCCTGACTGCGCATAAACAAAGCTAAATGGGAGTGTCCAACCTGGCTTGTGATAAAACGTGACAGACCATGACTGGTAAAAGCTGCTGCTATGGTGATAGTGTTGGATAAATTAGGTAATTAGAAGGTGTATATCCCAAACCCAAAACAGAATATCACCTACGCCGTAGGCGAGCATTACCTGCGAACCTGCACATCACACCCCAAACCCGTTCATTGTAAACTAAACTGCCAAATATAATGAAATTATGATTAGCTTTAAAGCTGTATTTTAGAAGCTTGGTCCTGTGTGTCGGTGAAATGGCCAGGGCATTCGAAGGTCCAGTGAGGGGCGCTGCGCACCCTTGATTGTAATCATGAATATAATGCCCAAGCGACTTTGGTCGTAACAGTGGGTATAGTAGCCAAACATTTAGAGACGTGTTTTGTGCCTCCCTAAGGCTAGGGTCACACATAAGCCCTTGGTCCGCTTTTGGCATCAGTTTTGGCATTTTTTTTTTAAGTCCAAAAACTGATAGAAAAACGGATTAGATGTAATAAACACCATATTCATTTTTTTCTGCACCTAAAAACATTGCTAGGTCTGTTTTTTACCCAAAAACGTTGCTAGCAACGTTTTTGGGGTCCGTTTTACAAAAAAAAAAAAATTTTTAACATGGGCCCTATGGAAAAACGGATCCGTTTTTTTAACAATTTTGGTCAAAAAATGACTAAGTCCAAAAACGTTCAGGGGTACAGGAGGCTCAAACAGCACCCAAACAAAAACTTATTAGTCATGGAAAACACTTCCAAAAACGGATTTCTATGTGTGACCCCAGCCTAACATATGCTAGAACCATTTAAATTATTAATGTCTTATGGTATTTTATTCATCTATTTTGTATATACGGTATATATATATAGTTGTGGCCAAAAGTATTGACACCCTGCAATTCTGTCAGATAATACTCAGTTTCTTCCTGAAAATGATTGCAATCACAAATTCTTTGGTTATATTATCTTCATTTAATTTGTCTTAAATGAAAAAACACAAAAGAGAATGAAGCAAAAAGCAAAACATTGATCTGTGGGGAAAACAGCCAAGTGCCAAATAGGAAATTAATAGACCCCTGTGTAGCTGACCAGGCAATCAGGGCAGCACGGGGCTGACCAATATGAGCAAACGACCTTATACAGGGAGTGGTGTGGAGCAGGCTAGGAGGGATTGCACAACTACTACATGCAGGCATAATGGTGGGTTTACACACACCAATCATTGTATCCAATATCTGTACCAATCTCTGGTTGCAGTGAAATCATGGACAGATTGCTCCATGTTGTACACAGCCACAAAATGGAACTATGTGTCCATGATTTCACTGCAACCAGAGATCTGTTCAGATATTGGATACAATGATTGGTGTGTGTAAACCCACCATAAGGATTAAACTATGCCAATCATTGACCAGCTTGATCCCATCTGCAGAAATGGAGCCTAAGATTTGTTATATACAAACGCCCAGTGAAAGGCACGGGGAACTGAGAGGAGCAAGAAATGCTTGGAGGAACCTATGTGCTTTCCCCTGAAGTTAATTGCAAATAAAGGACCTGAATACCCATTTTACATGTCCGGACAAGCAGGGACTCACCCTCATCCAACTTGGTCGGCTGTGGACTCACACCTGTGTTGACCTGTACCTGTGGCATGTCATTGGTAGAGAACACTAAGGGCCGTTTTACACACACCAACTTCTGTGACCAACTTCTGAACAGATCTCTGGTTGCAGTGAAATCATGGACACATTGTTACATTTGTACACAGCCACAAAATGGAGCAATGTGTCTGTGATTTCACTGCAACCAGAGATCTGTTCAGAAGTTGGTCACAGAAGTTGGTGTGTGTAAAGCGCCCTAACAATTATAATGATGGTGAGAATGAAAACCTCATGCAATGGACACGATGTACATCCGTTTTCATCCTGTGTGTGCTGTGATTAGACGCATCTTGCTGCCATTACGATGTGTTCCATGCACAAGTGTTGAAAAGAGAAGCAGTGGATATAGCTGAATACCAAGCTTAAGTATCTGGAAGGCAGGTGATGGATATTGGGAGGGTTGGCGTCTGACGAGGATACTGCTAAGATAATCTGCCATTTCTCAGTAGTAGAGTTATGACAGAAGAAGACACCAAAGTCAAAACCTACTGATGTCCTCCGCTACAGAAAATATGACGGTCACCCCAGAGACATTTACTATCTTTGTGGGAAACTGAGACATAGCGCAGCCCAGCAGTATCGCGGGATGCAGTCAAAACAAGAGTTCCCTTATATAAGCTTCTGATACATACAACCAAATGATAGGATCGCAGCGCCCTAGCTCCGATGTCCAAGGAATCCATCCCAGCCATCCGTGTCACCTGTGGCCCGTGCCGGACTGAAGTTCCCCACGCACCAGAAACGGAGCACTGCAACCCCACCACCACCACCTGCCATCTGTACCAGTGGATAACAGCTAACCAGGCTCAGCACTGATACAGGGGTCTCCACTACTACATGTTCATACTTTTGATACAGAATCTTTAGCATTTTCTAAGGACTGCTGACTGTCCTCATTACTCTTCCTGACACTTATGTGAGACCCCTTTTCGGACACCAGAAAACTGGTGTAAATGTTTAAATAAATATCGTCCCACAACAGATTATTGCACAGTGCCAATATAATGATTGCACTTCCCACACTGCAAATCACTAACAAAAGCTCTGATTCTATGAAGTGCTGCGAGATTTCAGCTCTGAACACTGCAAAGATGTTAATGCAGCTCTGAACTGTTGAACAGTCTACGACAACACTCTGTAGGACAATCAGAAATGTAATGTATTAAAATGTGCTTAACATTTACTGTAGGATATTCTCATATAAATTGGAGTAAACTGCTGTGTGAACCAGTGATAGTTATCCCAAACATGTCCCCTTCACTTCCCTTCTGTGATCTATGAATGTGTTTCTGAAGAAAATTATATTTTAGGGCTGTACGATGATGATCAGGGAGAAATTGCTCTTTATATCCCTTGTTGAACAGCACTACATCTCCTGTATATGAAATCAGATATAATCTATTAAATTATATTTATAAATTGATCTATAAATATTAAGTGTCATGAAGTGTGTGGATAAAAAACAAGTCAAAGGTTGCAAGGCTCTGTAAATTAATAACTCTGATAGCAGATACTGACACGTGTTGGTACAGCTGCTTTATATGTGTGTATACTACTTTGTGCACATTTTGACAGCTACACTTGCATATCAGTGATAGGGATCTTTCTGAATTAGTAAATACTTGCATTCCAAGTCACCATTTTTAGAGCTTAGATTTATGACAGTCCTCTTTTATTCCACCTGGAAATATATGAAACCACAGTTCAGTGAGAATACAGTGTAGAAATGTAGGGCACTGCGGATGCAGCTGCTCTGCCATCCCCAGACCGCGAGGCTCTGCCAGCCGGTGCCACACAATGGGAGAGAGTGCTCCTACCATGCGGCAGCGCCGGCGTATACTGTGTGCGGCCAACCGCCAGCCCGGATGTAACGTCAGTCACGTGGGGTGGAAGACAGCCGCGGAACCGGAAGTGATGTGCCTTGATGACGTCGGCGGAGCCCGCGCCACTCTGCACATGCTCCGGAAGACTGGGGGTCCTGGGGCTCCGATTGCCGGAGACGTGCAATCCCGCCCCCCAGAACCCGCGCCACTCTGCGCAAGCTCCTGGAGACCGGAGCACTGAGAATAGGGCACTGATGAGGTTGGGGAGACCTCCGACCGCCAATGCCCTGTGGGGGCACGAGGGAGTTCTACGACAGGGGCGCATGCTGCGGCGGGTGGGATGGTCTGGTAGACATCCACTCGCCTGTGATCTGTGGGCCAACCGAGAGGAAGCTGCTGCCCACAAGGGAGGCAAGCCATTTGGCTCCCTCCCTGCTGATTCTCTCTCCTACCTCTGTTCCCAGGGGTTCATCGTCGGTGCGGCAGTATGGTAAGAGGAAGAGGATGGGCACAGGGACTCTGCTTTTAAGGCCCAGGGGCGGGCCTGGGGAGTGTCCAGAGGAGGTGAAAGGGGGCCAGCACCAAACATTCCACGGCGGGGAGGAGCATGGGAGGTTGAGCAGGAGAGGGCTCCACAGTCAGGGGCAGCGGCATCATGCCACAGTGCCCTGCAGTACATTGTACTTCTTGTATATTGTGTCCAGCACATAAATTAAGCGGGCTTCCTCACTACAGAAATGCCAAACATGTGGACACTATATGTTGTTTAGGCACACTGGGCTTCAAAAGGGACAGAGTAATTTGGATTTGGCAGTGCAGATTTTGCTGGATTTCTTTTTTGCGGGGAGTCCTAGCACTTTTCCAGAGCCTTGGTGATACCAGTAAGATGAAACCCCCATTTCTGTTTCCAGATGTGAATCCTGAGTGGGCACTTGTTTATTTTGTGGATTGAGTTGAAGCATTTATTAGGCACATTTTACATAAAATTTTGGATCACATTTATTCTGTGCTCTTTGCTGAGCACTTACATCAGGGTTTCTATCAACATCCTCAAATGACAGGATTCAGCTGACATCATCAAAGGATCCATTTACTATAATGAAGCAGCAGAAATACTCTGGACTCTGTTCAGCATTTTCCTTTTCAGAAGTGCACAAAATTGTTGTCTACCATTCTTTTATGCACCATTGAAAACAAACTGGATCATAGCACACTGAGTCCCAAGGGACTCCATCGGCCTCATTATAGGGAATCTTTCAGAGATCTACACACTGGTGTAAGCACTTAGCACAGAGTACAGGATAAATGTCAGCCAAGCCATCCTACGATCTTTGGCAGGAGGAATGAATCAACACAGGTAAAGGAATGCTTTTATTTATTTTTTAAGTCATTCATCGTGTGGTATAAGTGATTAGACGGCTTTATTCTTTGAGTTAGTGTGATTACAACACCAGATTTATATAGTTTTTTACACTTAGCTACTATCAAACACTCAAAAACGCTTTAAAAAAAAGTTTTTGCATCTCCATATTTTGAGAGCTATGTGTTCTGTATTTCTGCTCACATGGTCAACACAATCGCATTGTGCCGATTGAAGCAGATAGGGAGCCATCTCTTTCTGCAAGCAGATCCATGCCTCTGTCACGATTGACAGCGGCATCAGAGGGGTTGAACACCTGCAATTGGTGAGCGTTAATGCAGTGTTGTATCCCATGAATGGGAACAACCTGTAATGTCTATTTCTTGCATTGTATGTTTTTTCCTCCAATCAGAAAATTAATTAATTCTGGTTCTTGGGATGAATCTGTGGCGTCCTGACCAAACGCCCAGATCACAAACCAGAGAGGAAGACAGGAGAAGTGAGGAGGGGGACAGTACTGTGCATAACGAAGGAAGTGCCTAAAACAGTTGTGCTGATATCAACCAATGACACAGATGACAGATAAGAACTGAGACATAAGTATATGTTACAGACATCCCAAGAACCAGACTTTAAAAGGAGGAATAAGAGAAGGTGTAAGAGAGCGATAAGTGGGGAGTAAAAGCAGAAGTGAAGGTAACAAGCGTAGCCACAAAACCACAGAAAAGCTATAGGAGCTGTGCAACTGATAATAAGAACCAAGTCATTTCAGGCCATCAGCACCAACCAAATTGGCTGACACACAACACGGAAGCAGAATTGACTAAAGTAAAAAATAAGGCTAAAAATACAGACATATACCAACGCTACTAGCTAATAAACAAATTATAACCATTAAGGTACGTTTACACGCCGCAATCTCGGCAGGGAATCTTAAAGGCGATATGTCGCCCCGAAACAACCGCCGTGAAATTGCGGCGTGTGATTGGGGAATTTGGCGGCGATAAATCGCCTCTCGCCTATCGCCAGATTCCTGAGCACTGCTCTGAAATCAGCCTCAATCATGAAGGCGAGATTTCCGGGTTTTGGCGTGTGATATGGCGATAGTGATGGAATCTGCGTCGCCTATTGTTTTCCTGTAGGTGTGACACAGCGTGCTGGAGTCCGTGCCTCGTCTGCGATGATTGGTGTTGGCTACTGTGTTCCCATTGGCTGTCAGTTGACAGGGCGCCATATTTGAAGAGCTGTCCATTCAGCAACACACACATCTTCAATGGCGTCATGTATTAGCCAGCCTTCCAGAGCAGGCTGCCCAATCGTAACGCTGTTGCGTTGTCCAATGAGCGCATATGGGGCGCGGTGTAAACCACTGTGGCACGGCTATCTCCTCACTGCGCTGAACATGTACGCCCACATTGCCTTTGTGATTGTGGCGTGTGAAGCGGTGAGGGAATTCGACCGGATTGGTTCCGCTGTGGGTGAGGTGACAAATCACCTTTCTTTCAGAGCGAGATTGGGGCGTGTAATTCCGCAATCAGATCTGAGGTGACCATGAAAAACGTGCACGCGCACATTAGATCGCCTCATATCGCCAGACGATATTGCGGCGTGTAAAGGTACCCTTAGGTTTATTACAGGTGAACCCGGTAAACCTGCTATCAGAAGTCACAGCTCAATTACCAGTACACCTATAAAAGATGACCACCAGTAACCAAAATAAAAGACTAGCACGTAGACAAATACCAAGGCAAAACAGATAAAACCACCTGTGTTTATATTGCAGGTGGACTAAGGACCACAATCTGGAGGTGTACCAGCTGAAATAAGAATCCTATCACCTCAATTGCGATAGTGTGATAAGATCAATTGTTTTTAAGGAATTTTGTAAGAAGTTTCAAAATTGTTTATAAAGAGAAAGTAATAAACATCCCGAAAAAGGGTTGTACCAAGCCAAATCGTCATAATTAATACATGTACTAAGGGATTTAGCGCTAAGCCTAACAATATATACCTCTTAGATATATATTACCAAAACATTTTCATTTATCAAGGAAACAGATACACAGAAACACCCTTAGGCTAGATAGCCGCAAATCCAAAGTAAAACGGGAGCTCCAGTGTTATATAATTATATATCATACATATATACACATTAGATCAATGTGAAGTTCCACCTTGTGGGTACATCGCATATGAAGCAGTGAGTGGGAAGGCAGAAGTTACACTGCAGCACAGAAAGGCAAGCAGCAGGATCAGAACACCGAAAGCACACACAGGTGGCCCACGCTTTTTACAGCAGTTCTGACATCTTGGGGTAATATTTCAGGAACCTCTGCACTACTAAATTCAGAACAAAGCAAGGAATGTGAGTTAAAACGGCAAGGCCCAGAAGGTTCTACGAGATTTTGCCTGTTATCACGCACCACTAGGCTTGAGATTCAGCAACACCAGCCACTCATTGGTCTGTTGTTCGAACCTCGTCCACAGCTCCTGCACGGTATGAGATTTTTTTCCCCAAAACACATGTTTCAGAACAGCCTGCTGTCATTTCCCCTGGCCGTGCTGAAGTTGGTCTTCTAAGCGTGTTATGTAGGAGAAAAGAGAGAGAAAGGGGCGCAATAGTGCAGTTACCAGGGGGCCTTTAATTAGCATGGCGTACTAATAGGTGGCCACTCACCTTATCGGGTTGTGCTGTCTCCGCACAACCTGGTAATAATAATAGGAGGGGAGTCTGAATAAAGGTCTGTTGAAAAACCATCCCAATGCCTGCTGCCTTTGTGCCTGAGCGCCTCCAATTAGACCGCTTACAGTTTGTTTACCTTCTAAGTGTGTTACGTAGGGATGAGCGAGTATACTCGTAACTATTCGGTACTCGCCAAATAGTACGGTATTCGGGCTACTCGCTACTCCGCGGGTTTCCTTGTTATTACTCGTTAGGAGTAGTGAGTAGTACATTCACTTTCACAGTATATCTATATTCACTGCGAAAGTGAAATGAAAGTTAATAAAAGGTGTTAACAATAAAAAAATAACATACCTATTCGACGGCTTTCCCGGGACCCAAAAAGAACACATCAGCTGGCCTGCCATGACCATACATCTGACGGCCAATGAGATGGCTGGTAGCGATCAGGTGGTGTATGATGTCACACACCACCTGATCGCTACTGGCATTCTGATTGAGCATCAGCTGTTGTAACACATCGAAGGCCTGAAAGGACCTTAAGTCTGAAGGCCAATCAGATGGCCAATAGCGATCAGGTGGTGTGTGACGTCACACACCACCTGATCACTACCAGCCATCTGATTGGCCATCAGACGTAAGGTCCTGGCAGGCCAGCGGATATATTCTTTTCGGGTCCCGGGATAGCCGTCGGATAGGTATGTTATTTTTTTATCTTTAACACATTTTATTAACTTTTTGTTACGTATTGACTGCCTTGTAGTATAGAAGTGCTGCTACTGTGATTTAAATGAAGCCTTTTTTTCCTGCTCAGTGTGGAGAGAGGAAGCTCCTGAGCGGGACCAGGCTGTTGCAGGTGTGTGTGTGATGAAAAACCAGGAAAGATCTGAGGCTACTCCTGCTCACTCCTCTGCTACTCTTCTGCTACAGTCTTGGCCTCTTATTCTAGCTCCCATGCAATAGGGTCACCTGGCTCCCTGCGAAGTAGCAAAGAAAGGGTGTGACAGCACCTCTATCAGCAGTGTAAAGGCCCCTTTACACGCTGAGACTTTCCAGCGATCCCACCAGTGATCTGACCTGGTCAGGATCGCTGGAAAGTCTCTATGCAGTTGCTGGTGAGCTGTCAAACAGGCAGACTCACTAGCGATCAGTCAGCAGCTGGTAACCAGGGTAAATATCAGGTTGCTAAGCGGTGCACTCTGCTTAGTTACCTGTTGTTTACCCTGGTTACTAGCATCCTCTCGCTTACAGGCTGGGCTAAGCGGGAGGACGCTGGTAACCAGGGTAAACAATGGGTAACTAAGCAGAGCATGCTGCTTAGCTACCCGACATTTATCCTGGTTACCAGTGCCCAGCATCTAATGTGTGGCCCTGGGCGTTGGCTGGAAGGTCGCTGATCGTTGGTCTCTCGCTGTCACACACACCAATGCATGCTGACCAGCGGGAGACCAAGGACCTTTGGTCCTGAACGATTTGTAGCGATCAGCGACCTCACAGCAGGGGCCAGGTCGCTGAGGCGTGTCACACACTGCAACATCGGTGGGAAGGTTGCTGTTACGTCACAAAACCTGTGACATTTCAGCGATATCGCTAGCGATGTTGCAGTTGTGTGAAGTACCCTTAGCTGAGCATCTCCATACCATCTCTTGGAATCATTCAGCTGTCCATCTTCCAAACACTGGAGAGAATGAGAAAGTACACCACTACAATCCAAAGAGCCTTAGTCCTGAATGACAGCATTTCCAAATTCTTGGCCTTTGAAATGCATTTCGGCTGGTGGAGTCCCAAACTTTTAAAATTCTTAAGGCAGTGGCTGTCCCACAGTACTTAGTTCCCAGCTGCCACTATTTTTCTAGGCAGGCCTTCCCTGCCCTGCACAAACAAGTTGCGGACAAAATGTCCTACCACCACTGAGGATTGCTGGATATTTCTCTGTCCGTGTTGCCTCCTACTCTGCTTCCTTCACATCCTCCTCATCTGGTCAACGTAACACTAGGGATGAGCGAGTAGTGAAATATTCGGACTCGCTATACTCATAACGAGTAGGTCCTAATACTCGGGTACTTGTTACGAGTCCAATGTAAGTTAATGGGAAATGCAAGTACTTTTGCAGTGTATCTATATACACTGCGAAAGTAAAATAAAAGTGTCACGCGGGGGGGGGGAAGGGGGTGTCCAGAAGTAGGATAGAGCTGGGCGTAGGGAGTCACCGGAGCCTTCTCTGGCCCTGATACTGGGGCCCCTGACTCGCCCTGTACTCAGAGGTACCTCTGAAGGTGAAGAGGCCCGATCTGCCAGCCTAAGACCCTAAAACTCCTGACAAGCCATAGGCATAAACCCCTACCTCCACCCATGGACCACGGAACCCAGCAGCTTCCAATGGAGGAAGAAACAGCAGCTTCAGATCAGCATCTGCTCACACCAGATCACAGTTCAGAAGTGAACTGAATCAGCAACAGCAGGTGGATTTGATCTGACCCATTTATGGCCCAGGGGTGGGGAGCAGCCAGCCCAGACACACCCCTCAGCTCACCTAAGCATGAGTCATAATCATCACACACACCTGCTACAGCCTGCACCTGCTCTTGAGCTTCCTCTCTCCACACTGAGCAGGGGAAAAAAAAGGCTTCATTTAAATCACAGCAGCAGCGCTTCCATACTACAAGGCAGTCGATATGTAACAGTACCCACCTTTATGAGAGGCCTCTGGACTCTAAACCAGACACGTCCGGCAATGGTCTGAACCTCCTGAGCGACAACCTATGGAAGACATTATGGGTACAGAGCACTGGGGGAATGGCCAACTGGAACAATACAGGGTTGAAAATGGCCACTATCCTGAACGGACCTATAACTCCCGTAGTAGGAGCTCCAGCCGCACACTTCCACCTTACGTGCTTTGACAGCACCCACACATAGTCATTCACACTCAGGTCTTGACCTGACTGTTTATTGTCATGCACGCGGTCACAGATAGAAGGTTCACTCTCAGGGGGCAAACGGCAGAAATGGTTCCCGGTTTTGTCTTGGGGACCTTCCTCACCAAGGGCTTAGTGGGGGTTACCACCTTCCTCCTAACACGCTTCTTCAGATAACACCTGAGATTGGTGTCGATCTGAGGTGCAGGCAGGGTTCTTCTCCTATCCTTCAGTGGGTGATTAACCACCACCGATGGAGACATAGGAGAAGCTCTGACCAACACAGGAGACACAGCAGCACTCACGCGCTTATCCACATGGGATGTCTGCAGCTGAGAAGCAGGGTTAGCACGGTATTGGCAGACCCTAATGAAGTGATCAAGTTGACCACAAAAAAAACAAGACCGCCAACCTGATGACCTGCAGATGGGTTGGTACAAGACTCCGCAGTCCCCAACTGCTTTGGAAAATCAGAACCCCCACGTGTAACCTCCAAAGCAGGGATGGTCACCGGGGGCAGGGTCAGATCCGGTCTCTCTTTTAGGCATCTGTCCAACCTAATAGCAAGCGCCATTGCAGCCTCCAGCGTCTCCGCAGCAGCGTACTGAGTCATGGTGTCTTGTAACCGTACTGATAACCTCAGACAGAATTGACTCCTCAAAGCAGGGTCGTTCCATTGAGTGTCAGTGGCCCTCTCTATACTAAGCTATGCAATAGTGAATATACAGGAAAAGGAACTAGCATTATAGCGAAGGAAATATATAAAAATTGAGACACTTAGCATATAAATATGGCCATATCCATAACCACCCAGTAGCCACAATGAGGCATATGTCTTTACTGGAAATCTATACTATGAGGCTGTCAGGATTTCTGCTTTTCCTGGTTACCTTCAGTGTTTCCTCGTCCTTTGTAAAGATGGAGTTTGCTGTTTCACCACCTCTTTGTGTTTCCTGCCCTTCCTGCTTTATAAGTTCAGGCTATCTTCCAGACAAGGTCTTGAGTATTTTGTTCTTGCTCAGCTGTTTGATCGCCTGCTTCTTCTTCTCAGACAGCTCTGTATTTCTGCTTGACCATTTTATGCTCTGAGCTATGCTAGTCCTTCGCCCACATATATAGTGTGCCTTCCTAGGATCTACCTGCTGCCAGCCCTTTCGGACTACAGTGTCTCATGTAAACCTTGTAAACTGTGTTCTGTTGTTGTGCTTGTTGCAGTCCATTTTCCAGGACTGTCCAGAACTCTGTTTTCTAACTGCACTTGCATTACGGTACTTAAGTCTAGGACTTCAATTACCATGTGAACTTGTTTCAAGGACTATTCCTTAATCTGGTCATATTCAATATGAACTGTGTACTAAGACTAAAATCATAGTTTGGCTATGCTCAAATGTGAATTGTGTCATAAAGACTAAATTATAATTGGGCCACGCTCAAAGTGAACTGTGTAGTGAGGACTATTTCTTTGTTACCCCTTCTCTGTGTGAAAAGGGATCTAAGGACTTATTCTGTATTGGTTTTGCACTTAATAGAAGTGTATACTCTTTGAACTCATACTGCTGCCAGCCACACCTTGCTTTTGTATTATTTTCTGTAGTGTTTTGCTTGTATATTTGTGTACAATACAGTGTTGAATTAAAACCTGTCTCTGTTTGGTCATTGCCTTATGCTAACAGATTCTTCGGGTTTCCTACAAAAATATTAGAGTCACTACCTCTCTTCAAATGTAAAAGACTCCTTCTGAATGGGCGAGTAGAAACCTGCTAGAAGAGAATATTGCCTAAGGCCCCCTTCCTGGATATAAGGTGATTCTTTTTAACCTACTGTCTCTCTCCCCACTGCCCTATAGAATGTAAGCCCACAAGGGTAGGGTCCTCTCTCTCCCCTCTGTATAAGTCTATCACTGTTAGCTTGTTCATTGTATTTTTAACTTGTTTGTATGTATCCCTTTATCATGTATAGCACCATGGATTCAATGGTGCTCTATAAATAATAATAATAATAATATTAATAATAGGTTGTTTTTAGATGCCATTTTGGTAGTCCTGCTTTTTCTGATGCACACTTGTAGCGACCGGTGGTAAGGCCGCGGGTGTGTGTGTATGATCTTTCTCAACAGAATCCCCATACTCAGATTTAACCGGTAATAACGTTTCTTTACTGTAAAACATATTTATATCACAGTCAACCGAACTATATGTGCACTTGTATAATATTAGAGTCTCTGGATCTTCACTTCTGCCAGGTACGCAGCAAGAAAAAACACAACAATGAAGGTATCTTTCCCTAACTTTCCCTAAAATCACGTACCAGTCTATCACAGAAGAAGGTGTCGCTCCCACGTAGCAGGCCTGGGGAACTCCTCACTCTTCTTCTTTGGTCTCCTTCTGCAGATAACAGTCTGTCTCTCCCAGTCTCAGGGCACACAGAGCAACAGCAGAAGGGAGACCACAGCAGCACAAATGGCTCCCTTATGTCGGTCACGGCCCCTGCACAAGCACTCTGGGTGCTCGGCGGGCAAGGTTTTGCAGAGCGGCCAGAGTCACAGCACCAAAGTCCAGTGGCCCAGGATCAGTCACAGGGGCTTCTGCGGGGTAATTTTTCCAGTAAGGTGTAGCAAAGTAGTCCACTTTAAACAGACATCCGCAGGGAGATCTTCTCAGCTCTGGATTTATACTGCTCTGATTCTCTGCTTTCACTTCCTGGTTGAACAACAGAGATGGCTGGGAGTTTCCCAGCTCTGTGATTGTACAGTCCACCGATGCCCCCTGGTGGACAAGTGCAGACTGTGCACAGTTCATCTCAGTTTCAATTTCAATAATACAATCTGAATTGTACACCTCATTACATACCCCCCCACTTAAAGGTTGACAGTCCCTGTCAACAAACATCGGCTCCAAGGCAGTGATGGCCGTTGATATCACAGGGATTGATCTCCGGCGGAGTAGGGACCTCTGTTGGGGGAAACCGTCATCCCCCCGTTCACCTTCGCTCCCTTATTCAGGGCTCACAATATCTCCAATAAACTCAGTCACGTTTTCTACCCGGGGAGAGTAGGATCGCCGGCGGTAGCGGCGCCGGTTGGGGGCAAATCTGCTTCCTTTAACGGGAACACCCCAGGACCGGTGACGTCGGCGGCCTCTGTACCCCTCTCTCCCTTCACAACATCAAACTGTACCACCTCCCCATCACCAACGCTGCGGAGGCACTTACGAGGATTGTTACGCTTTATGGCAGTCTGATGTACAAACACGTCATCCTTTGTGTCATTCCTGTTGATGAAGCCATACCCATCGCGGACATTAAACCACTTCACCGTCCCCTGAACCCGAGTGGCCAGTACTTGCTTATCGGTCTGGCTCTGTCTCTTCACACCCTTTTCCCTGATCTCCCCTGCCGAGCGAACCACTTTGGCTGGGGCGTCTAGTTTAAAGGTGGCTGCTGTTGTGGGGCATGGCTTGCTGGTTCTGGTATATCGGACCACGGGTGGAGGATGCGGACAACGGTTTGCCCTATGGCGGGGGTCGCCGCATGTCCAGCACCTTCCCATAGGCCGACTGGGTTGCTGTCTCGCTTGCCTGTCCGCCTGTTGGTCTAGCATGAGCTGCAGCTGTAGTATCTGTTTCTGCAACTCTGCTACTATCTGCTTCAATTCTTCCGTGTCACTGCTCGGACTGCTGGCACCGGATATGGACCTGCAGGCCGTAGTATAAGTCTGGTTATAAGCTACTACCGGGAGGAGATTCTGTTGATCACACATCCTGCCGACTACGCCAGATGTAGCGACCGGTGGTAAGGCCGCGGGTGTGTGTGTATGATCTTTCTCAACAGAATCCCCATACTCAGATTTAACCGGTAATAACGTTTCTTTACTGTAAAACATATTTATATCACAGTCAACCGAACTATATGTGCACTTGTATAATATTAGAGTCTCTGGATCTTCACTTCTGCCAGGTACACAGCAAGAAAAAACACAACAATGAAGGTATCTTTCCCTAACTTTCCCTAAAATCACGTACCAGTCTATCACAGAAGAAGGTGTCGCTCCCACGTAGCAGGCCTGGGGAACTCCTCACTCTTCTTCTTTGGTCTCCTTCTGCAGATAACAGTCTGTCTCTCCCAGTCTCAGGGCACACAGAGCAACAGCAGAAGGGAGACCACAGCAGCACAAATGGCTCCCTTATGTCGGTCACGGCCCCTGCACAAGCACTCTGGGTGCTCGGCGGGCAAGGTTTTGCAGAGTGGCCAGAGTCACAGCACCAAAGTCCAGTGGCCCAGGATCAGTCACAGGGGCTTCTGCGGGGTGATTTTTCCAGTAAGGTGTAGCAAAGTAGTCTACTTTAAACAGACATTCGCAGGGAGATCTTCTCAGCTCTGGATTTATACTGCTCTGATTCTCTGCTTTCACTTCCTGGTTGAACAACAGAGATGGCTGGGAGTTTCCCAGCTCTGTGATTGTACAGTCCACCGATGCCCCCTGGTGGACAAGTGCGGACTGTGCACAGTTCATCTCAGTTTCAATTTCAATAATACAATCTGAATTGTACACCTCATTACACACTTACGGTCTCTTAGGTTTAGATATTATATGTTTTAAGTGTACGAGAACATATCATGTTAGCACAGTCATGCAACATATGTAAAACTTACTAAAGACAAAATGTGCCAACAAAATGAAAAACAAAAATGTTGATTACATATATGTAATAGAAGCAGAGGACAAAGCAAAGATCTGCCAAGTGATGGGTAAAGGTGGATGAGTCAGGACCATAAGTAGGTAAAGCAATAATATCAGCCATTCTATTTCCAGTTCCCATAAGTGATGAAATTGGCAAACCATCCAGCTCCACTTATTACAAAAGCACATGAACCTTCTGTTAAATGAAGAAGTCCGTAATGACGATAATGAAGCTCAATGTTGTATGCCAGGCACGGCAACACCAAAAGGTGCAAAAATGACCCAACTAACAAGGGAGATAAAGGTCAATCCTAAATTAACTTTGTTAATCCTCAAAATGTTACCCCTAAACATGGGTGAAACTAGAACTAGAAACACCTATTGTATGTGTCATGAGGTTTGCCACAACACTACTTCCCAACACTTATCATGCCTCTCAATGAACCGAATGCATCAGATTAAAGGAAACCTCTCAGTTACTCATCTCATCTGACTACTATTGTGGATAAGAAAATCCTTTAAATATTAAACCGTCTTTAGTTATTTTAATTTGATGCAATGTTTAGATAAAGTAGTTTTTTTCTTCATTAGTGGAAAGTTAACAATAATTGGTGACATTGAAAAGTAAAGTCTTACCAGGACATATTAAGGACCAAATGCTGCAGGTGAAAGCTCCCTGCGACATGTGGGGGGCTGAACTGGCACGTGTGGCGCGGTGCTGCCTCACAAGCAGTGCTGGCAAATCATCTGTGGAAATCCTATATAAAACATAGCTGACAGCATTCTAGAATGGTAGTGATGAACCGACCATATCTACTGCTCTAATACTGTTGTCAAGAGTGACTGTGACATCGGTTTACTTATTTGAGAGAGGGGACTCCCTCTCTTCTCTTATTAACACCCACTAATTGTGCTGCACCATGCCGTGTGCAGATATGATAACCTCAGGGCAAATAATGGCGGTGGGGTCTCCCACATAAAGTAGCCTTTGAGGTTCTGGCATGAGCAGGACCTGACATACTCCCTGACAGGTGTTAGGCCCTGCAATACAAAAATATTAGACAGTTTAGAGAAGCAATGAAACAAATTAAAGTTGATGTCTAATACAGGGACTAAGTGAAAAAGGAAAATAGATGTCAAATAAAATTTGTAAAAAAATGTAAAAATATAATGAAAATAAAATAGTAAGTATGAAAAAACCCTGTTTTCAATAAAAAAAGAAAGTAAACAAAGACAACACATTTGGTATTACCATGTCCAGAACGATGCAGTAATAAATCTATTTTTGTAAATACCGTAAGTGCTTTTAGAGTGTAAAAATACTATGTAACATCAGCATCACTGTAATTGCACTGACCCAAAGAATAGACTGGTCAACATGCATGGCATTGCGGCAAAGGGGAGAACCCACTTGAGGTGAATTTCTCAGGTGATTTTTGTGTACCATACCAATAGAATCCTGAAAACGGGTTTTGGTAGCCCTTTCAGGATATATAACTTGTATTCCTATATGTGGCCTTATTATGTTGCTAGAAGCTTTTGAAATTCTGTATTCTCATGCTGACTAGTCAGTTGTAAGTAAATGTCTCACGCATATTCACCTGCTTGTCCCTCTGTGTCAGTGATTGGTGCAGACTGTCAGTATACATTTATTAGATAAGTAGATGGCGGCCCGATTCTAAAGAATCGGGTAGTCTAGAATCTATATATAGTTTATTTACTAATAGTTAGGGGAGTATGGTGAAATTAATTGTGTGTATACGGTGGCTCAGTGGTTAGCCGTGAGTGCAGTGGCTCAGTGGTTAGCAGTGAGTGCGGTGGCTCAGTGGTTAGCAGTGAGTGCGGTGGCGCAGTGGTGAGCAGTGAGTGCGGTGGCGCAGTGGTTAGCAGTGAGTGCGGTGGCTCAGTGGTTAGCAGTGAGTGCGGTGGCTCAGTGGTTAGCAGTGAGTGCGGTGGCGCAGTGGTTAGCAGTGAGTGCGGTGGCGCAGTGGTTAGCAGTGAGTGCGGTGGCGCAGTGGTTAGCAGAGTATACGGTGGCTCAGTGGTTAGCAGAGTATACTGTGGCTCAGTGGTCAGCAGTGAGTGGGGTGGCTCTCAGTGGGTAACAGTGAGTGCGGTGGCTCAGTGTGTAGCAGTGAGTGCGGTGGCTCAGTGGGTAGCAGTGAGTGCGGTGGCTCAGTGGGTAGCAGTGAGTGCGGTGGCTCAGTGTGTAGCAGTGAGTGCGGTGGCTCAGTGGGTAGCAGTGAGTGCGGTGGCTCAGTGGGTAGCAGTGAGTGCGGTGGCTCAGTGGGTAGCAGTGAGTGCGGTGGCTCAGTGGGTAGCAGTGAGTGCGGTGGCTCAGTGGGTAGGAGAGTATATGGTGGCTCAGTGGTTAGCAGAGTATACGGTGGCTCAGTGGTTAGCAGAGTATACGGTGGCTCAGTGGTTAGCAGAGTATACGGTGGCTCAGTGGTTAGCAGAGTATACGGTGGCTCAGTGGTTAGCAGAGTGTACTGTGGTTCAGTGGTCAGCAGTGAGTGGGGTGGCTCTCAGTGGGTAACAGTGAGTGCGGTGGCTCAGTGTGTAGCAGTGAGTGCGGTGGCTCAGTGGGTAGCAGTGAGTGCGGTGGCTCAGTGGGTAGCAGTGAGTGCGGTGGCTCAGTGTGTAGCAGTGAGTGCGGTGGCTCAGTGGGTAGCAGTGAGTGCGGTGGCTCAGTGGGTAGCAGTGAGTGCGGTGGCTCAGTGGGTAGCAGTGAGTGCGGTGGCTCAGTGGGTAGCAGTGAGTGCGGTGGCTCAGTGGGTAGCAGTGAGTGCAGTGGCTCAGTGGGTAGGAGAGTATACGGTGGCTCAGTGGTTAGCAGAGTATACGGTGGCTCAGTGGTTAGCAGAGTATACGGTGGCTCAGTGGTTAGCAGAGTATACGGTGGCTCAGTGGTTAGCAGAGTATACGGTGGCTCAGTGGTTAGCAGAGTATACTGTGGCTCAGTGGTCAGCAGTGAGTGCGGTGGTTCAGTGGGTAGCAGTGAGTGCGGTGGCTCAGTGGGTAGCAGTGAGTGCGGTGGCTCAGTGGGTAGCAGTGAGTGCGGTGGCTCAGTGGTCAGCAGTGAGTGCGGTGGCTCAGTGGGTAGCAGTGAGTGCGGTGGCTCAGTGGGTAGCAGTGAGTGCGGTGGCTCAGTGGGTAGCAGTGAGTGCGGTAGCTCAGTGGGTAGCAGTGAGTGCGGTGGCTCAGTGGGTAGGAGAGTATACGGTGGCTCAGTAGTTAGCAGAGTATACGGTGGCTCAGTGGTTAGCAGAGTATACTGTGGCTCAGTGGTCAGCAGTGAGTGGGGTGGCTCTCAGTGGGTAACAGTGAGTGCGGTGGCTCAGTGGGTAGCAGTGAGTGCGGTGGCTCAGTGGGTAGCAGTGAGTGCGGTGGTCAGTGTGTAGCAGTGAGTGCGGTGGCTCAGTGGGTAGCAGTGAGTGCGGTGGCTCAGTGGGTAGCAGTGAGTGCGGTGGCTCAGTGGGTAGCAGTGAGTGCAGTGGCTCAGTGGGTAGCAGTGAGTGCGGTGGCTCAGTGGGTAGCAGTGAGTGCGGTGGCTCAGTGGGTAGGAGAGTATACGGTGGCTCAGTGGTTAGCAGAGTATACGGTGGCTCAGTGGTTAGCAGAGTATACGGTGGCTCAGTGGTTAGCAGAGTATACGGTGGCTCAGTGGTTAGCAGAGTATACGGTGGCTCAGTGGTTAGCAGAGTATACTGTGGCTCAGTGGTCAGCAGTGAGTGCGGTGGCTCAGTGGTCAGCAGTGAGTGCGGTGGCTCAGTGGGTAGCAGTGAGTGCGGTGGCTCAGTGGGTAGCAGTGAGTGCGGTGGCTCAGTGGGTAGCAGTGAGTGCGGTGGCTCAGTGGGTAGCAGTGAGTGCGGTGGCTCAGTGGTCAGCAGTGAGTGCGGTGGCTCAGTGGGTAGCAGTGAGTGCGGTGGCTCAGTGGGTAGCAGTGAGTGCGGTGGCTCAGTGGTGAGCAGTGAGTGCGGTGGCTCAGTGGTGAGCAGTGAGTGCGGTGGCTCAGTGGTGAGCAGTGAGTGCGGTGGCTCAGTGGTGAGCAGTGAGTGCGGTGGCTCAGTGGTGAGCAGTGAGTGCGGTGGCTCAGTGGTGAGCAGTGAGTGCGGTGGCTCAGTGGTGAGCAGTGAGTGCGGTGGCTCAGTGGTGAGCAGTGAGTGCGGGCAGAGGACGGAGGGGGCAGAGGACGGAGGGGGCAGAGGACGGAGGGGGCAGAGGACGGAGGTGGCAGAAGACGGAGGGGGCAGAGGGGACAGAGGCTGGAGGGGGCAGAGGACTGAGGGGGCACAGGCTGGAGGGCAGAGGAGCGTGTGGGTCTGCAGACTCACCGCGGGCCGCGCGTCTGGTGTAGGAGGAGAGAAGGGGCGGGCAGAGCTGCAGGACAGGAAGTCCCGCCCTCCCTCCTCTCTAGGCTCGCGGCGGGCGTCTGGGAGCACGGGTACCCCCAGGGGTTGTGTGGCCCCCTGAGGTGGTGGCCAATGGGCCCCCCCTGCCCCCCCCCCCCGGTATGCAGGCCAGTGGCTGGAGGGCAGAGGGTGGAGGGGAGAGGCTGGAGGGCACACGGAACTTCCGAGGTCGGAACGTTCCTGTGCCGGTTCCTGGGCCCGGCTACTCTGCACTGGCTGACATCACCAGCCCAGGCCGGAGGCCATCACGGAAGTAACCTTCGGGTTTTCCGGAAGTGGCCTTCGGCTTTTATATTATAGAAAAGTGAAAGTGAACTTGTAGCTGTGATGCCCCCTCAGCAGCACACTGTTAGTGTAATTGTCTGTCATTATCTTACCAGATCTAGTCAGCATCATGTTACACACCTCCTGAGGAGAAGGGAGAGAAATAAGCAGTGTGATAATTACAGATGGACACTGGGAGCAGCACACAACAGCTCGTCCCCTGAAGAAATGAAAGCACTGAATGAGACACAACACCTCTGTCTGTCTCTAAAACCATGTCTCTTGCTGTGCTGCTCACTCCTTAAAAGAAGGAGGCGGTGCTGTGTGCAGCTCTAGACTCTGACCAGATCTTGTAAGATAATGCCAGACAACTACACTAACAGTGTGCTGCTAATGCAGGGGGTGTCACAGCTACAAGTTCACTTTTACTTTATCTAATAAATCAATTCTAATGCGACGCCCGGTAGGGCTGGGGGGTACTTGGTAATCGGGCCGATCAGTGCTTGGGAGGTTACAGTGGCTGTGACCCGGCTCCGTGGCCCTGGGCATGCAGTAAAGGGGATATTTACAGGGGATTATCATAACGCCACCTGTGGAACTCGGCCAGGGGTGGCCGTCGCTGCAGGATATGACCACTGGGGTAAATGGTAATGCAGCCATGATGATATAGCTCCCCACAAGTGGAGCAGGGACCATGGATGGTGTGGACAGTCTATTGGGGTGGTGATGGTTGTTGGGGTACAGGACAGGAGGTGCAGGAAATAACTGGAGGAAACAGGAGTTGTAGTTTCCTTTACCTTTTACTTGGCAGATGGTATTGCAGTCCGGGGCACTGGTTACAGGTGGTAGAAGGAGATCGGCCAGCCTGGAAGACTTTGGGGATCCACCTCATCAGATGGGATTGGAGGCCTTCCTGCTGCACCCTCCTTTCAGGTCCCTGCTGCCTGTAGCTATGCTGCGGCCCTCTTCCTGCACATTGGTTCTTTACCCATATGACAGGCAGCACAAGCCTTTTATGAGTAATAATACATGGCGCATCTTTGAGAGAAAAAATTAAAATAAGAGAACCTAAGCCATTCACCGCTTAGACACTGAAGTGTCAGTATCCACTGTGCTACCAACAGCAAACAGCTCAAGATTCACAACAGGATCCCTTATCTTTTATGACCTAAAGGCATCAGCAAAACATTGGTCCCTGCTGACAGGCTAAAATAAGTGGGCAAATACATGAAACCTGGCAAGCTAATCCATAGGGTCATATCTGTTTTACTTTGATGCACAAATGTACAGGCGACTTTATGTGATCAAGGCCTAAACTAGGCCGAAATGTCATTGTCTGTCACATAATAATAATAAAGATTCAACTAAAGCATATCTTCAACTTGTATGTGTGCAGTGATTATGCTTACTACTGACTGTGGAACCCTTGGTTCCTTTCACTAGCACTATAACTACGAACCAGGGTCGAGTGCTAGCCATTGTATTCTATTGGTCTGCTATTGTTTTGGCTATCAGCACCGACTGAATTCATGTCAACCGGAACATACATGTACGATGATGCCGCAGAATCTACCATCCTCTCAAACATAAGAACAGGCCATTCACCGCTAAAGGCCCAGTCACACATATCGATGCGCCAGCGATCCCAATAACGATGTGCAGAGATCGCTGGTATGTCGTTTTTCATATCGCTGGTAAGGGTACCTTTACACGTCACAATAACGTTCCGATATCGCATACAATTTCACGGGAGCGCGCACATTTTTGGCACTTGTCCAAGATCGCATAGTAGATGTCACACAGGGAGATATCGGCAGGCAACGCAACTAGGCTGTTGTTCTCAACTTTTGTGCACTGGGTACGAGCAACCCAGGGACCGAGCATTTAACATTGTAGTGAATAGGGGAAATTGCAAACACGATCGTAGTTGCACTGTCATACAGCATGATCATGCCACATCGCACATGCAATATCGTACGGTTGAAGGGCTTGCACAATGTTCTTGCAATATCGTACCTACGATTTTTTTGAGTCGCATTGCCCATTTACGCGAAACAACGCACGAACAATATCAACTGCAACGGCCGTACCAAGTGACTTTTTGTCGATGTTACATTGCGATATCGCGGGAGCGCAACGACGTAGAGATGATCCAGAGAAGTGTGTAACAATCAACGACCTCACAGCAGGTGCCAGATCGTTGGTGCGTGTCACACATAACGAGATCGCTAACGGGATCCCTGTTGCGTCACAAAATCTGTGACGCAACAGTGATCTCATTAGCGATCTCGTTATGTGTGACAGGGCCTTTAGACACTGAAGTGTCAGCATCCACTGTGCCACCAACAGCAAACGCTCAAGATTCACAACAGGATCTCTTATCTTTTGTGACCTAAAGGTATCAGCAAAAATTGGCCCCTGCTGACAGGCTAAAATAAGTGGGCAACCACATAATACCTGACAAGCTAATCCATAGGGTCATATCTGCTTTACTTTGATGTACAACCGTACAGGCGACTATTTGATCAAGGCCTAAACTAGGCTGAAAGTCATTGTCTGTCGCATCACCAAAAACACTATAAATAAAGATTCACCTAAAGCATATTTACAAATGATCCGACACAGGTGCACGGCAGTGGTTGCTATCCACCTTGTTCAATCTAAATACATAATCACCAATAATATGTGTCACAAGCCTCCGGCGATTATGTCGCTATCCCATAATGCACTGTGCCGCACCGGAAGCCGCGCCATATTAGCACTCCCAAGTGATAGGTATGCTAATATGGCGCAGGCTAGCGGCAGCACAGGCAACACAAGCCCACGGTGCACACGCCGCCTGCAGACCCCCGCCAGCCTTTCACCGCACCTCTTGCGATGCCGCAGACCCCCCACATTAGACCCCCACCTACCCTCCGGCACCCGCACAGCCCCACAGTAGAAGACCGCACCCCCCTCCAGCACCTGCACACCCCCGCAGTAGACTCCGTCCTCCCCGCCGCTCCATCCTCTTCGATCTGTCCTCCCCCCTCCTCACCGTCAAGTCCTCCCTGCGGCTCCTTTTTCCCCGCCACTCTGTTCCCCCTTCCTCTCCATTCCCCCACTCCTCTCCGCTACATTCACTACAATTGCCAGCATTCATTGTGCGCACCTGGAGCCATCTGTCACTGGACTCCACACACGGCCCTGCGCATGCATGCTGAGGCAGAGGCATGATGGGAGTTGTAGTGTTGTGCGGGTCCAGACTGTGTCTGACTACTGCTCCCTGCAGGCTCAGTGGCGGCCGCGTCCCTCTGGCTGTGTTGAGGGAGCTGTCGAAGGTGAGGAGAGCCGGATAGGAGGAACGAGAGAGCCAGAGAGGAGAGGAGGCTCAGGAAAGGGAGGCCAGAGAGGAGAGGAGGCTGAGGAAGGGGAGGCCAGAGAGGAGGCTGAGGAGAGGGAGGCCAGTGAGGAAAGGAGGCTGAGGAGAGGAAGGCCAGAGAGGAGGCTGAGGAGAGGGAGGCCAGAGAGGAGAGGAGACTAAAGAGATGGAGGCCACAGAGGAGGGGAGGCTGAGGAAAGGGAGGCCAGAGAGGAGGAGAGGCTGAGGAGAGGGAAGCCAGAGAGAAGAGGAGGCTGAGGCGAGGGAGGCCAGTGAGGAGGCTGAGAAGAGGGAGGCCAGAGATGAGAGGAGGCCGAGGAGAGGGAGGCCATAAAGAAGAGGAGGCTGAGGAGAGGGAGGCCAGAGAGGAGGCTGAAGAGAGGGAGGCCACAGAGGAGAGAAAGCTGAGGAGAGGGGGCCAAGAGAGGAGAGGAAGGGGAGGCCAGGGAGGAGGCTGAGGAAAGAGAGGCCAGAGAGGAGGCTGAGAAAAGAGAGACCAGAGAGGAGAGGAGACTGAAGAAAGGAAGGCCAGAGAGGAGAGGAAGTGGAGGCCAGAGAGGAGGCTGAGAAAAGAGAGACCAGAGAGGAGGCTGAGGAAAGGGAGGCCAGTGAGGAGAGGGAGGCCAGAGAGGAGAACAGGCTGAGGAAAGGGAGACCAGAGAGGAGAGGAGGCTGGAGAAAGAGAGGCCAGAGGAGGAGGCTGAGAAAAGAGAGGCCAGAAGAGGAGAATGAGGAAAGTGAGGCCAGAGAGGAGAAGAGGCTGAGAGGGAGGCCAGAGAGAAGAGGCTGAGGAAAGGGAGGCCATAAAAGAGAAGATGATGAGGAAAGGGAGGCCAGAGAGCAGAGGAGGCTGAGGAAAGGGAGGCCAGAGAGGAGAGGAGGCTGAAGAAAGGGGAGCCAGAGAGTAGAGGGGGCTGAGGAGAGGGAGGCCAGAGAGGAGAGGAGGCTGAGGAGAGGGAGGCCAGAGAGGTGAGGATGCTGACGAGATGGAGGCCTGAGAGGAGAGGAGGACGAGGAGAGGAGGCTGAGGAAAGGGAGGCCAGTGAGGAGAGGGAGGCCAGAGAGGAGACAAGGCTGAGGAAAGGGAGGCCAGTGAGGAGAGGAGGCTGGAGAAAGGGAGGCCAGAGAGGAAGGAAGGGCAGGGAGGATGCTGGAGAAAGGGAGGCCAGAGAGGAAGGAAGGGCAGGGAGGATGCTGAGAAAAGAGAGACCAGAGAGGAGGCTGAGAAAAGAGAGGCCAGAGGAGGAGGCTGAGGAAAGAGGCCAGAGGAGGAGAATGAAGAAAGAGAGGCCAGAGAGGAGAAGAGGCTGAGAGGGAGGCTAGAGAGGAGAAGAGGCTGAGGAAAGGGAGGCCAGTGAGGAGAGGAGGCTGGAGAAAGGGAGGCCAGAGAGGAAGGAAGGGCAGGGAGGATGCTGAGAAAAGAGAGACCAGAGGAGGAGGCTGAGGAAAGAGAGGCCACAGGAGGAGGCTGAGGAAAGAGAGGCCAGAGGAGGAGGCTGAGGAAAGAGAGGCCAGAGGAGGAGAATGAGGAAAGAGAGGCCAGAGAGGAGAAGAGGCTGAGAGGGAGGCCAGAAAAGAGAGGATGATGAGGAGAGGAGGCTGAGGAAAGGGAGGCCAGAGAGGAGAGAAGGCTGAGGAGAGGGAGGCCAGAGAGGAGGCTGAAGAAAGGGAGGCCAGAGAGGAGAGAAGGCAGAGGAGAGGGGGCTGAGGAGAGGGAGGCCATAGAGGAGAGGATGCTGAGGAGATGGAGTCCAGAGAGGAGAGGAGGCTGAGGAGAGGAGTCTGAGGAAAGGGAGGCCAGTGAGGAGAGGGAGGCCAGAGAGTAGAAGAGGCTGAGGAAAGGGAGGCCAGAGAGGAGAGGAGGCTGGAGAAAGGGAGGCCAGAGAGGAAGGGGGGGCCAAGGAGGATGCTGAAAAAAGAGAGGCCAGATAGGAGGCTGAGGAAAGAGAGGCCAGAGGAGGAGGCTGAGGAAAGAGAGGCCAGAGGAGGAGAATGAAGAAAGAGAGGCCAGAGAGGTGAAGAGGCTGAGAGGAGGCTAGAGAGGAGAAGAGGCTGAGGAAAGGGAGGCCAGAAAAGAGAGGATGATGAGAGGGAGGCCAGAGAGGAGAGGAGGCTGAGGAAAGGGAGGCCAAAGAGGGGAGAAGGCTGAGGAGAGGGAGGCCAGAGAGGAGAGGAGGCTGAGGAAAGGGAGGCCAGAGAAGAGAGGAGGCTGAGGAAAGGGAGGCCAGAGAGGAGAGGAGGCTGAAAAAAGGGAGGCCAGAGAGAAGAGGAAGGGGAGGCCAGGGAGGAGGCTGAGGAAAGAGAGGTCAGAGAGGAGAGGAGGCTGAGGAAAGGGAGGCCATAGAGGAGAGGAGACTGAGGAAAGGGAGGCCAGAGAGGAGAGGAGGCTGAAAAAAAGGGAGTCCAGAGAGGAAAGGAAGGGGAGGCCAGGGAGGCGACTGTGAAAGAGAGGCCAGAGAGGAGTCTCAGGAAAGAGAGGCCAGAGGAGGAGGCTGAGGGAAGAGAGGCCAGAGGAGGAGAATGAGGAAGGAGAGGCCAGAGGAGGAGACTGAAGAAAGAGAGGCCAGAGAGGAGTGGAGGCTGAGGAGAGGGTGGCCAGAAAGGAGAGGAGGCTGAGGAAAGGGAGGCCAGAGAGGAGAGGAGGCTGAGGAAAGGGAGTCCAGAGAGGAGAGGAGGCTGAGGAAAGGGAGGCCAGAGGGGAGGCTTAAGAAAGGGAGGCAAGAGAGGAGAGGAGGCTGAAGAAAGGGAGGCCAGAGATGAGAGGAAGGGGAGGCCAAAGAGGAGACTGAGGAGAGAGGCCAGAAGAGGAGGCTGAGGAAAGAGAGGCAGAGGAGGAGAATGAGGAAAGAGAGGCCAGAGGAAAAGAATGAGGAAAGACAGGCCAGAGGGGGAAAATGAGGAAAGAGAGGCTGGAGGGGGAGGCTGAGGAAAGAGAGGCTGGAGGGGGAGCTGAGGAAAGAGAGTATACAATGATAACCACTGAGCCACCATATGCTGTGCTAACTACTGAGTCACCGTATACAGTGCTAACCACTGACCACTGTATACAATGATAACCACTGGGCAACTGTATACAGTGCTAACCACTGAGACACTGTACAAAGTGCTAACCACTGAGACACCATATACACCATATAAATCCTGCAACAACAGCGTACTTTCTGGAGAGAGGTCTGTACTATCCAGCAGCTTTTTCTACAGCACCTCTTGATTTCACCGCACTCCCGATGCAATAGCATCGGGCCTGTTTCTAGTAATGCATATAACAAAAAAGGTCAGCACCAGGTCCAGTTCCAACGAAAACTTCTTTACTCAGGAATTACATACAAATTATTAAAATTAGCATCTTATCAGGCATGATGCCTAGTCAGATTCGTTTCGATGATAAAATCTTTTTCAATTACCTATTTCTAATGTCAGTTGTCAGTATGACAGCGGACCATTAGCAATATTTTCAGGAAAGAGAAAAAAACACACACAGAGAAATCCTTTATTGTGTACAAAATAGACAGAGATGCCTCATTATCCACTTTATTAGCTCCCACTAAATTCCCCTCTGACATAATCCTGTAATTACTGTAATCTAGCGATGGAAGAAGTGGAGCTGTGTGATGTGTCATGTGGCCACCATCTTTGTATACCTAAGTGTCCAAAGATGGCAGACACCTGAGTAAGTGCACATGCGTCATCTCTATCCCCTATGCGCTATCTATGCCCCCTCTGCTGTGTGTTCTCTGTCTGTCCCCACTCTCTGCTGTGTGCTCTCTCTGCACCTCCATCCCTGCTGTGTGTTCTCTGTCTGCCCCTCCCTCTCTGCTGCGCACTTGCTCAGCTCCCCCCTCTCTGCTGTGTGCTCTCTCTGCCCCCAAACCCTTCTGTGCATTCTCTCTCTGGCCCCTCCTCCCTCCTGTGCATTCAAATTCAAATTCAAATTCAAATGAGCTTTATTGGCAGGACTAAGTAAATATCAGCATTGCCAAAGCAAATAGTAAAAATAGGGGGACGGGAGTGGGGAGTGGGTAGGTATATTGAAGTCCATGATATATCGGGATCCTTTTAGGGGGTGGGGACATGTCCAGGGTGGGGTATATAAGTCCATGGCATATCAGGCTCTTAGTTGGGGGATAGGGAAGTGTTCAGGGTTGGGGTACAGAAGTCCATGACATATCAGTCTCCTCTTAGTCTGTGGCAGGCACTGACATATTGCACTGCTATGGCCGCTGCACTTTCCTCTTCACCCAGTAGTATCGGCAGTTTCTCTTCCTCCTCCATGGAGGTGAAGTCTGGGAGGAGATCAGACAGTCTCTTGAAGTGAGTGTCCCTCACTGCGGAGTATTTAGGGCACCTCAGCAAGAAGTGGGCCTCATCCTCCACGACCTCCTGGGGGCACTGCTGGCACAGTCTGCTCTCTCGGGGCTTGTAGTTCTGTCGGTGCCGCCCGGATTCGATGAGTAGGCTGTGGGCGCTCAGTCTGTACCGGCTCAGGATCTGTCGCTCTTTGGGGTTTTCCAGTTTCTCTAGGTATGGCGCCAGTTTGTACTCTCTCTGTAGGTTCTGGTATATCATCAGTTTCTGTGATTTGTTCATGTCGTTCCTCCAGATACTGAGATATTCCTCTTTGCCTTTGTGTACCATCTTCTGGATTTCGCCTTTTGTCAGGCCATGTGGGTTGGTGGCTTGGTCAGGCTGTCTGTGGGTACTTGGTGTTGGGAGGCTTCCTGAGGCTTCCTGGTGCAGGAGGGCTTTGTGATGGTAGGAGCTGGGACTGCTGCTTTGTAGATGAGCCTTGAATGACAGCGCCTTCTTCTGGATCTGGAGGTGTAGCGGGAGTCTCCCCAGCTCTGCTCGGCAGGCGCTGTTTGATGTGCTCCGATGGACTTGGAGAAGATGCTTGCAGAACTCTAGGTGGAATATTTCAGTCGGCCCAGTGTCCCACTTTGACCAGTTTGGGTATGAGACTGGACCCCAGACCTCACTGCCGTAAAGAAGGATTGGGGCAATGATGGTGTCAAAGACTTTTAGCCAGACTGTTACTGGTGCCTTGAGATGATACAGACGTCTTCTGATGGCATAGAAGGCTTTGGAAGCCTTGTCTTTCAGTGACTCTATGGCTTACTTGAAGCTTCCTGATTGGCTGAGTTCTAGGCCCAGGTAGGTGTACCTGTTGGTTTCTGTAAGTGGACAGTTGTCTATCGTGAAGGGGGGATGTCCAGCAGGTTTCTGCTTTCTCTTCTGGAACACCATGATGTTAGTTTTCTTCTGGTTGATTGGCATTGCCCATGTGCTGCTGAAGGTCTCTAGGATTTTCAGATGATCTTGGAGGCCTTTTGCGGTTGGGGATAACAGCACGAGGTCATCGGCATACAGCAGAAATTTCACCTGGGTGTCATGGAGAGTGAGTCCTGGTGCTGAGGAGGGACTCCAGGGCCACCGCCAGCTCATTGATGTAGATGTTAAAGAGCGTTGGACTGAGGCTGCAGCCCTGTCTCTCTCTGGTCCTTCCTCCTCTCTCCTGTGCATTCTCTCTCTGGCTCCCCCCTCTGTTGTGCATTTTCTCTGGACCCCCTCCTCCCTCCCATGTGTTCTTGCTCTGGCTCCTCCTTCTCCCTCTTTCCCATGTGTTCTCTCTGGCCCACCCTCCTCCCTCTCTCCCATGCATTCTCTCTGGCCCCCCTTGTCCCTCTCTCCAGTGTATTCTTTATCTGCCTCCACTCAGGTGTGTTGTCTCTCTGCCCCCTTCCTCCAGTTCCCTCTCTACCCCCTCAATGGCGTTGTCTGCCCTCCCTCACAGGTGCATTCTCTCTCTGCACCCCTCTCTCCAGTTCTCAGTCTGCCCACTCCCATTCTCTCTCTGCCCCCCTTCAGGTGCATTCTCTCTGCCTCCTCCATCCCATTCTCTCTCTGCCCCCTTTCAGGTGTGTTCTCTCTCTGCCCCCCCTCAAGTGCTTTCTCTCTTTGCCTCCCTACCTCCCGTTCTCTCTCTCTGTCCTTTCCTTTTCCTGCCCCCCTCAGGTTCATTCTCTCTCTGCCCCCCTCAAGTGCTTTCTCTCTTTGCCTCCCTACCTCCCGTTCTCTCTCTGTCCTTTCCTTTTCCTCAGGTTCATTCTCTCTCTGCCCACTACCTCACATTCTGTTTTCGCTCCCCTCCTCCCTCCTGTTCTCTCTCTTTGCATCCCTCATCTCTTGTTCTCTCTCACCAAAGGTCTTGTAATATTGCTGTGAAGGACTGCAATATTACAGGACGTTTAGTGATGTTACGGTCATGTGATCAGGCTCCATTCATGCACGTGACTGCTCACATGACCGAAACAAACCACAAGTCTGTGTGATCAGTCGAAGTGCACACACACGCATATATATACTCCCTGACAGAAATTATGTCGCTTATCTATGTTATATCAATAAAAGCTTATAACCTTACATTAAATTAATCCATTGGTTGTATAAATTACTCTTTTGAAAGCTGAAACCCTCCAAAATACGGTTTAGGTTAAGGAAATAAATTGGCATCAATGCTGAAATATTGATCATTTAATGAACACAGAATTGTCAGATTTTGGCAAGACAAAAGTTTTGTCGCCAACAGAAAGTAATGTGATATTCAAACAAATTATTAACTTAAAATACAAATATATGTTGCATAACATTGGTGAATGAAGTTGTGGTGCTATTAGAATCATATTTAATATTTTGTGTGACTTCCATGACCTTGAAGGACTGCATCCATGCGGTTCAACAATGATTCATACAATTTATTATTGAAGTAATCAGGAATAGCAAAGAATTCAGTCTTACATGCCTCCCAGAGTTCATCTAGATTCTTTGGTTTTGTCTTTCAAGCTTCCTCTTCATCCTATCCCAAACATGCTCAATGATGTTCATGTCTGTTGACTGGGCTGGCCAGTCCTTGAGCACCTTGATCTTTTTTGCCTGGAGGAACTTTGAAGTAGAGATGGATGGATGAGATAGCACACCATCCTGCTGCAGAATTTGACCCCTTTTATGATTTGGAATAAAAGAGGTAGCTAATACTTCTTGATATTTTAGGCTATTGATATTGCCTTCCACCTTGCAAATGTTTTGCACACCCCCATACTGAATGTAACTCCAGACTATGATCTTTCCACCACCAAATGTAACTGTTTTCTGGGTGTATTTTGGATCCATATGGGCTCCAGTAGATCTCCTGCAGTATTTGTGGTGGCTGTGGTGTAATTGTACTGAAGATTCATCAGAGAAATCCACCTTCTTCCACTTTTCCAGCATTTAGCAGGCTGTGGAACTTTGCAAATGCCACACGGTTTTTATTTGCCTTTTGTTTAGTGCTGGCTTCTGGGCACTGATTCCACCATGGAGGCCATTTCGAGACAGAATCCTACAAACTGTTCTAGTTGACACAGGGACTTGTGGAGACCAGGCCTGTTGGAGCTCAACTGCAGTGGAAGAGGGGCTTGCTTTGGATTTTCTAACCAACAAACGTTCCTCATGAGCAGTTGTCTTGCGGGGTTTGCCGGACCTGGGGGGTTTGTCAAACACATCTCTAGTCTCTTCAAATCTTGTTTTAATTCTTTGTACTTGACGCTGAGACACATTAAAGGCGCCAGCCACCTCTGCAGTGGATTTGGTCTTCAGCCTCTTGATAATCAAGGCTTTGGTCGCAGGGTGGATTTTTGGCATGTTGTCATATTTCAATTTGCAGTTCAAGTGAAGGCCTGGCGTGCTGGGTTTCTTTTTATACACACCCACTAATTAACCGATCATTACTGAGCACAGATGAGGATGAAAACTAGGATTATATGACCAGGCGACAAACCTTTTGTATTGCTAAAATCTGACCATTCTGTGTTCATTAAATGATCAATATTTCAGCATTCATTTTCTTAACCTAAACCACATTTCGGAGGGTTTCAGCTTTCAAAAGACTAATTTATACAACCAATGGATGAATTTAATGTCAGGTTGTACACTGTGTGCAGAATTATTAGGCAAATGAATATTTTGATTACATGATACTTTTTATACATATTGTCCTACTCCAAGCTGTATAGGCTTCAGAGCCAACTACCAATTAAGTAAATCAGGTGATGTGCATCTCTGTAATGAGGAAGGGTGTGGAGTAATGACATCTACACCCTATATAAGGTGTGCTTAATTATAAGGTAACTTCCTTTCCTTTGGAAAAATGGGTCAGAAGAGAGATTTGACGGGCTCTGAAAAGTCCAAAATTGCGAGATGTCTAGCAGAGGGATGCAGCAGTCTTGAAATTGCCAAACTTTTGAAAAGTGATCACTGAACAATCAAGTGTTTCATGGCAAATAGCCAACAGGGTCACAAGAAGCGTGTTGGGCAAAAAAGGTGCAAAATAACTGCCCATGAATTGAGGAAAATCAAGCGTGAAGCTGCCAAGATGCCATTTGCCCCCAGTTTTGCAATATTTCAGAGCTGCAACGTTACTGGAGTATCACAAAGCACAAGGTGTGCTATACTCAGGGACATGGCAAAGGTAAGAAAGGCTGAAAAATGACCACCTTGAACAAGAAACATAAGATAAAACGTCAAGACTGGGCCAAGAAATATCTTAAGACTGATTTTTAAAGGTTTTACGGACTGATGAAATGAGAGTGACTCTTAATGGGCCAGATGGATGGGCCATAGACTGGATCAGTAAAGGTCAGAGAGCTCCACTCTGACTCAGATGCCAGCAAGGTGGAGGTGGGGTACTGGTATGGGCTGGTATCATCAAAGATGAACTTGTGAGACCTTTTCGGGTTGAGGATGGAGTGAAGCTCAACTCCCGGACCTACTGCCAGTTTCTGGAAGACAACTTCTTCAAGCAGTGGTACAGGAAGAAGTCAGTATCGTTCAAGAAAAACATGATTTTTATGGAGGACAATGCTCCCTCACATGCATCCAACTACTCCACAGCATGGCTGGCCAGTAAAGGTCTAAAAGAAGAAAAAATAATGACATGGCCCCCTTGTTCACCTGATCTGAAACCCATAGAGAACCTGTGGTCCCTCATAAAATGTGAGATCTACAGGGAGGGAAAACAGTACACCTCTCAGAACAGTGTCTGGGAGGCTGTGGTGGCTGCTGCACACAATGTTAATCGTAAACAGATCAAGCAACTGACAGAATCTATGGATGGAAGGCTGTTGAGTGTCATAAAGAAAGGTGGCTATATTGGTAGCTAATTTGTTTGTGTTTTGTTTTTGCATGTCAGAAATGTTTATTTCTAAATTTTGTGCAGTTATATTGGTTTACCTGGTGAAAATAAACCAGTGGGATGGGAATATATTTGGTTTTTATTAAGTTGCCTAATAATTTTGCACAGTAATAGTTACCTGCACAAACAGATATCCTCCTAAGGGCCCTTTCACATCAGCGTTTTTTTCAAATCGCGGCAGATGCGGTGAAAAAACCGCATCTGCCGCGATTACCGCATACCGGCTGCACTTGCAGCGCGGTTGCGGTAAACGCCATACTATGTATAGGCGGACTTGCGGCAGGTGCGGCAAGTGCGGATTTGGCACTTGCGGCAGGTGCGGCTGACAGTATTTTTTTTCGCGGCCGCACCTGCCGCAAGTGCCAAAACCGCACTTGCCGCACCTGCCGCAAGTCCGCCTATACATAGTATGGCGTTTACCGCAACCGCGCCGCAACCGCGCCGCAAGTGCAGCCGGTATGCGGTAATCGCAGCAGATGCGGTTTTTTCACCGCATCTGCCGCGAATTTCAAAAAACACTGATGTGAAAGGGCTCTAAGGGCCCTTTCACATCAGCGTTTATTTGAATTTGCGGCAGATGCGGTGAAAAAAACCGCATCTGCCGCGATTGCCGCATAACCGCTGCACTTGCGGCGCGGTTGCGGTAATCCCCATAGAAAGTATAGGGGGACTTGCGGTAGGTGCGCAAGTGCGGTTTTGCACTTGCGGCAGGTGCGGCAGCGAAAAAAAACGCGGTCAGCTGCCAAATCTGAAAAAAAAAAAACACTCCAACTTCCAAAAATATTAAGCTTTGATATTTATGAGTCTTTTGGGTTGATTGAGAACATAGTTGTTGATCAATAATAAAAATAATCCTCTTCAATAAAACTTGCCTAATAATTCTGCACACAGTGTAGGTTTTTATTTACAGAACATGGATAAGCGACATAACTTCTGTCAGGGATTGTGTGTATATATATATGCTGTGTGTATATATATATATATATATACGGTATATATACATATATATATAATACATATACAGCTCTGGAAAAAATTTAGACACCGCTGCAAAAATCACCATCTCTACATGTCTGACAGCCATTCCATTCCAGTGTCAGTTGAATTTCAACCAAAGTACACCTCGCTCTACTTAATGAGCTTCTGATTAGGTGATCACCTGAGCCAAATCTTATTTTTGAAAGAAAGTATAAAAAACACTGCTGTTGTCTTCACAATCCTCTTGCAATAGGAAAAGCTGGATGGAAAAACAAGTGCTAAGAACGGCCCAAACGTAATTTGAATGAAAAAATAACTTTTAACTATGCCAAAGGAGTTGAAAAGAAACGTCTTGAGTGAGGTCGTCAATGAGAAGCAAAGGACAGCCAGACTGAATTTGCCAAAGACCATAAGGATTGGTCCTTTGGAAGTGCACTGAGATACAGGCTGATTTGCTGCTAAGGGAAAAAAAGAAAGAAAAAAAAAAAAAAAAACCTCTTTATATCTGATTCTCTAGCGAGTGTGACCGCGAGCTTTGTGTGACAGAGAGCAAGTGCGACAGAAGTAAGTGTGTGACTTGTGATTCAGTGACTTTGGATTCAGGGAGTTTGGAAGGGAGGACTTACTGAATTGCTGGTTGTATTTTATTAATACTTTGCATTTCTTTTTACTTATCATTTCTGTCTGGTGCAATCCCCATTAGGAAATGAGCTCCATGATTGGCAATGCCATCCAGTGTACATCTTGCCACATGTATGCATTCCTTGACCAGCCGGCCGAGGGTGCATACTGCTGTGTGAGATGTGAGTACGTTGTGCATTTGGAAGCCCAGATACTGGATCTAAATGAACAACTGACAACGCTGAGATCCATAGACAATATGGAAAGGAGTCTGCTGCTCACTGAACAGCTGCTCAATGGATAGATGTGGGGGAGGATGGTACTATGGAGCCTCAGGACCATGAGGTAGCTAGCTGGGTGACAGTTAGAAGGCGGGGTAGAGGGAAGGGTGCCAGGGAGGCTAGCCCTGATCTGGCACACCCCAATAAATTTGCTATGTTGGCAGATGAGGGGGGTGTGAGTTCAGGGATAGCACTGCTGCAGCAGGGCATGACCTCTGAAAGCCAGAGGAGTGTCTGCTCCAGTAAGGGGGAAAACAGGAGAGTAGGGCAGGCCAGACAGGTGCTGGTAGTGGGGGACTCAATTATTAGGGGAATAGATAGGGCAATCTGTCACAAAGACAGGGATCGTCGAACAGTGTGCTGCCTACCTGGCGCTCGAGTCCGGCACATCGCTGATCGGGTTGACAGATTACTGGGAGGGGCTGGTGAGGACCCAGCGGTCATAGTGCACATTGGCACAAATGACAAAGTTAGAGGTAGGTGGAAGGTCCTTAAAGATGATTTCAGGGAATTAGGCTGCAAGCTTAAGGCAAGGACCTCCAAGGTAGTATTCTCTGAAATACTGCCTGTACCACGTGCCACACCAGAGAGGCAAAGGGAGATTAGGAAGATAAATAAGTGGCTCAGGAATTGGTGTAGGAAGGAGGGGTTTGGGTTCCTGGAGAACTGGGCCGACTTCTCTGTTGGCTACAGGTTCTATGCTAGGGACGGGCTGCACCTCAATGGGGAGGGTGCAGCTGTGCTGGGGGAGAAAATGGCTAGAAGGTTGGAGGAGTGTTTAAACTAGGGATTGGGGGGGAGGGTGTTCATTGTATAGGAGGGGAAGATAGTGTAAATAGTAACCTGGGCACAAGTAATAAAATTGGGGGTGGCATGGGGGGTGGGGTTAGAACAGTCAATCTAGTAGGAAGGAATAGAGGTAAAGAGAGATGCATAAAGTGCATGTTCACTAATGCCAGAAGCCTCACCAACAAAATGGAGGAATTAGAATTGATTTTGTTGGAAAATAATTATGACATGGTGGGAATTTCGGAGACTTGGCTGGACGAGAGCCATGACTGGGCTGTTAATTTACAGGGCTATTGTCTGTTCAGAAATGACCGTACAAATAGGCGAGGAGGAGGTGTATGTTTATACGTAAAATCATCCTTAAAACCCATCCTGCGTGATAATATAGGTGAATCTAATGGAAATGTAGAGTCTCTGTGGGTGGAAATAAGGGGAGGGGGAAAAAATAATAAATTACTGATAGGGGTTTGTTATAAGTCCCCAACAATAATGGAAGTGGAGGAGAATATCCTCATAAAGCAAATAGATGAAGCAGCGACTCAGGGAGAAGTCATTATTATGGGGGACTTCAACTACCCTGATATACATTGGGGATCAGAAACCTGCAGTTCCAGCAAAGGTAATAAGTTTTTGAAAACTATAAGAGACAATTACCTTTCACAACTGGTTCAGGACCCAACAAGAAGGGGGGCACTGCTGGACCTAATATTAACCAACAGGCCAGACCGCATATCAAATATACGGGTTGGAGGTCACTTGGGTAATAGTGATCATAACTTAATAAGCTTTCAAGTATCCTTTACTAAGACGTGTAGTAGAGGGGCCACAAGGACACTAAACTTCAGGAAGGCAAATTTCCAACGGTTGAGAGATGATCTTAGTGCAATAAACTGGGACGATGTCCTGAGACATAAAAGTACACAACACAAATGGGAGATGTTTATTAGCATCCTGAATAGGACCTGTGCACAATATATACCCTATGGGAATAAGCATGCTAGAAATAGGAGGAAACCACTATGGCTAAATAAAGCGGTAAGAAGTGCAATATGTGACAAAAAGAAAGCATTTAGGGAATTAAAGCAAGTAGGTAGTGATGAAGCATTAAATAAATACAGAAAATTAAATAACATTTGTAAAAAGCAAATCAAGGCAGCAAAGATTGAGACAGAGAGACTCATTGCCAGAGAAAGTAAAAAGAATCCCAAAATATTTTTTAACTACATAAATAGTAAGAAACTAAAAAATGATGGTGTTGGCCCCTTTAAAAATAGTCTGGGTGAAATGGTGGATGAGGATGAGGAAAAAGCAAATATGCTAAATGACTTTTTTTCAACGGTATTTACACAAGAAAATCCCATGACAGACAATATGATCAGTGATAACAAAAATTCTCAATTAAACGTCACCTGCTTAACCCAAGAGGAAGTACGGCATCGTCTAAAAATCACTAAAATTGACAAATCCCCGGGCCCAGATGGGATACACCCCAGAGTGCTGCAGGAATTAAGTACTGTCATAGATAGACCATTATTTTTAATATTTAAAGATTCCATAATAACAGGGTCTGTACCACAGGACTGGCGTATAGCAAATGTGGTGCCAATATTCAAAAAGGGGACAAAAACTGAACTTGGAAATTATAGGCCAGTAAGCTTAACCTCTACTGTGGGAAAAATCCTAGAGGGTTTTCTAAGAGATGCTATACTGGAGTATCTGAAGAAAAATAACCTCATGACCCATTATCAACATGGTTTTACGAGGGACCGTTCCTGTCAAACTAATCTAATAAGCTTCTATGAAGAAGTAAGTTCTGGACTGGACCAAGGAAATGCAGTGGATGTGGTGTATATGGACTTTTCAAAAGCTTTTGATACGGTGCCACACAAAAGGTTGATACATAAAATGAGGGCAATGGGGATAGGGGAAAATATGTGTAAGTGGGTTAAGAACTGGCTTAGTGATAGGAAACAAAGGGTGGTTATTAATGGAACACACTCAGAATGGGTCACAGTTAACAGTGGGGTACCACAGGGGTCAGTGTTGGGCCCGCTTCTATTTAATATATTTATTAATGACCTTGTAGGGGGCATACAGAGTAGAATCTCAATATTTGCAGATGACACTAAACTCTGCAGGGTAATCAATACAGAGGAGGACAATTTTATATTACAGGAGGATTTATGTAAACTAGAAGCTTGGGCTGCTAAATGGCAAATGCGCTTTAATGGGGATAAATGTAAAGTCATGCACTTGGGCAGAGGAAACAAAAGGTATAATTATGTGCTTAATTGTAAAACACTGGGCAAAACTGTCACTGAAAAAGACCTGGGTGTATGGGTAGATGACAAACTCACATTTAGTGGCCAGTGTCAGGCAGCTGCTGCAAAGGCAAATAAAATAATGGGATGTATTAAAAGAGGCATAGATGCTCATGAGGAGAACATAATTTTACCTCTATACAAGTCACTAGTGCGACCACACTTAGAATACTGTGTACAATTCTGGTCTCCGGTGTATAAGAAAGACATAGCTGAACTAGAGCGGGTCCAGAGAAGAGCGACAAAAGTTATTAGAGGACTAAGGGGTCTGCAATACCAAGACAGGTTATTAAACTTGGGGTTATTTAGCTTGGAAAAACGAAGGCTTAGGGGTGATCTTATAATAATGTATAAATATATGAGGGGGCAGTACAGAGACCTTTCAAATGATCTCTTTACTCTTAGGCCTGAGACTGGGACAAGGGGGCATCCTCTACGTCTGGAGGGAAGAAGGTTTAATCATAATCGCAGACGCGGATTCTTTACTGTAAGAGCAGTGAGACTATGGAACTCTCTGCCACATGATGTTGTAATGAGTGAGTCACTACTAACATTTAAGAAGGGCCTGGATGCCTTTCTTGAAAACTATAATATTACCAGTTATATATACTAGATTCTTTGATAAGGCGTTGATCCAGGGAATTAGTCTGATTGCCGTATCTGGAGTCAGGAAGGAATTTTTTCCCCCAATGTGGAGATTAGTGTTGCCACATGGGTTTTTTTTTGCCTTCCTCTGGATCAACATGTTAGGCTATGGGTTGAACTAGATGGACTTAAAGTCTTCCTTCAACCTTAAAAACTATGTTACTATGTTACTATGTTACCATAGAGGACTGGAGTAAGGTAATCTTCTCTGGTGAGTCTAATTTTCAGCTTTTCCCCAACATCTGTTCATCTAATGGTTAGACGGATACCTGGAGAGGCGTACAAGCCACAGTGTCTTGCACCCACTGTGAAATTTGGTGGAAGATCAGTGATGATCTGGGGATGCTTCAACAAGGCTGGATTTGCGAAGGACCTATGAATCAAGCCGCGTACAAGGTTATCCTTGAAAAACACTTGTTTCCTTCAGCTGAGGCAATGTTCCCGAACTCTGAGGACTGTTTTTTTCCCGCAGGACAATGCCCCATGCCACACAGCTAGGTCAACCAATGTGTGGATGAAGGAGCACCACATCAATACCCTGTCATGGCTAGCCCAATCTCCATACCTGAACCCCATTGAAACCCCATTGAAAACCTCTGGAATGTAATCAGGATGAAGGTGAATAGTCACAAACCATCAAAGAATAACTGTTTACATTTTTGTGCCAGGAGTGGCATAAGGTCACCTAAAAGCAGTGTGAGAGACTGGTGGAAAATATGCCAATACGAATGAAAGCTGTGATTAAAAATCATAGTTATTCCACCAAATATCGATCCCTGAACTCTTCCTGAGTTAAAACATGAGTATTGTTGTTTCTAAATGAATATGATCTTGTTTTCTTTGCATTATTTGAGGTCTGAAAGCACTGTTTCTTTTTTATTATTTTGACAACTTCTAATTTGCTGCAAATAAATACAACATTTTTAGCTTTGAATTTCAGAGACATGTTGTCAGTAATTTATAGAATAAAATAATTTTGCCAGAGCTATATATATATATACATACAGTACAGACCAAAGGTTTGGACACATCTTCTCATTCAAAGAGTTTTCTGTATTTCCATGACTATGAAAATTGTAGATCCACACTGAAGGCATCAAAACTATGAATTAACTCATGTGGAATTATATACTTAACAAAAAAGTGTGAAACAACTGAAAATATGTCTTATATTCTAGGTTCTTCAAAGATGGCCACCTTTTGCTATGAACACTCTGTGTGCTTTTCACACTCTTGGCATTCTCTTGATGCGTTTCAATAGGTAGTCACTGGAAATGGTCTCCCAACAGTGTTGAAGGAGTTCCCAGAGATGCTTAGCACTTGTTGGCCCGTCTGCCTTCACTCTGCGGTGCAGCTTACCCCAAACCATCTCGATTGGGTTCAGGTCTGGTGACTGTGGAGGCCAGGTCATCTGGCATAGCACCCCATCACCATCACACCTCCTCCATGCTTCACGGTGAGAACCAGGCATGTAGAGTCCATCCGTTCACCTTTTCTGCGTCGCACAAAGACACGGTGGTTGGAACCAAAGATCTCAAATTTGAACTCATGAGACCAAAGCACAGATTTCCACTGGTCTAATGTCTATTCCTTGTGTTCTTTAGCCCAAACAAGTCTCTTCTGCTTGTTGCCTGTCCTTAGCTGTGGTTTCCTAGCAGCTATTTTACCATGAAGGCCTGCTGCACAAAGTCTTTTAACAGTTGTTGTAGAGATGTGTCTGCTGCTTGAACTCTGTGTGGCATTGACCTGGTCTCTAATCTGAGCTGCTGTTAACCTGCGATTTCTGAGGCTGGTGACTCGGATGAACTTATCCTCCACAGCGGAGGTGACTCTTGGTCTTCCTTTCCTGGGGCGGTCCTCATGTGAGCCAGTTTCTTTGTAGCGCTTGATGGGTTTTGCAACTGCACTTGGGGACACCTTCAAAGTTTTGCCAAACTTTTGGACTGACTGACCTTAATTTCTTAAAGTAATGATGGACACTCATTTTTCTTTACTTAGCTGCTTTTTTCTTGCCATAATACAAATTCTAACTGTCTTTTCAGTAAGACTATCAGCTGTGTATCCACCAGACTTCTGCACAACACAACTGATGGTCCCAACTGCCTTTATAAGGCAAGAAATCCCACTTATTAAACCTGACAGGGCACATCTGTGAAGTGAAGACCATTTCCGGTGACTACCTCTTGAAACTCATCAAGAGAATGCCAGGAGTGTGCAAAGCAGTAATCAAAGCAAAAGGTGGCTACTTTGAAGAACAAAAACTACTAAGAAAAAGCAGCATCAGAAAAAACTTACCATCGATGCCAAAAACAAAAACCAACACTACACTTGCAGGATGCAGTCAGACCCCAATTATGTAAAGCAAGCCCAAGTGCAGGCTAATAAATCACCTCAACCTACAACAAGGTGTGGGAGGCGACTTGCCAATCACCTTGCAAGTGCAGTGTTGGTTTTTGTTTTTGGCATCAATGGTAAGTTTTTTTACTTTGAAGAACCTAGAATATAAGACATATTTTCAGTTGTTTCACACTTTTTGTTAAGTATATAATTCCACATGTGTTATAGTTTTGATGCCTTCAGTGTGAATCTATAAATTTCATAGCCATGAAAATACAGAAAACTCTTTAAATGAGAAGGTGTGTCCAAACGTTTGGTCTGTACTGTATATAGATATATAGATATATATACAGTGTATAGTATATAACTTTTTGATCACATTTTATTCTGACTTTGATGTGGTGTTCTGATGAAAAAAAAACCTGTATATTCCTTCCACAACATAAAGGGAAGATGGGTGTCAGATCCTCCAAAGCTTATCATAAAATAGCTGCTTCCTTCTCGATGGTCCCTCCATTTATTGGATTTCCCTCTTCTCTCTACTGATATTACTTCCTCCTGTTCCCATCTGCCCCACAAACACTTCATTGCCACCCAAACCCAGTCATGTTGGACTGCCTTCAAAGTCTAAGGCTGCTATGACATCGTAATTTTTTCAAATAAAAGAAGGAGGGGGAACAAGAGGCGCAATAGTGCCCTATCACTGTGGCACTAGATATAAAGTGGTGAAAAAGGATTCACTCACCTGGGACAGTTGTGTCACCCACAACCGGCTTGAAGGCGTACTCAATGCTTTATTTCTGGATGGCTGCTGCAGGACTTCCACCGTCCACTCAAGTGCGGAAATATGTCGAATCGTGGGGAAGAAAATGGTGTATCATGGTCCGCGCTGCCAAAAAACATCCACTCTGAAAGTAATGCACGTGAAGATGGAACTTCAAAGTAACTTCTTTATTGCCTCCTACGCGTTTCGGTGCCCTACTGGCACCTTCCTCAGGGATCTGGGTTCCCTGAGGAAGGTGCCAGGAGGGCACCGAAACGCGTAGGAGGCAATAAAGAAGTTACTTTGAAGTTCCATCTTCACGTGCATTACTTTCAGAGTGGATGTTTTTTGGCAGCGCGGACCATGATACACCATTTTCTTCCCCACGAATCGTAATTTTTTGTAATTCGTGGCTGTCCGTTGTAAAACGGAAAGCCACGGATCAGATTTGGTCCCCATGTATGCCTGTGGGCAACCGATCTGCACGGATTTGTCCTTAATGGCATCCGATTTGTGACAAATCCGATTCTGTCCGATTTTTTTGCTGTAACGAAGATCGGAGACTGCTCCGATTTTGGGCACAGCGGACCAAATCGGACACAATCGAATCCGACACGATCTGCGGCAATTGACATGGGGGCCTATGGAGCACAGGTCCGGGAAAACATTTGATTGTTTCCTGGACCCGATTTTAGTGTACTGAGCATGCTCAGTACATTAATACTGCTCTTTACCGTGTAATTTCACTTCCGCAATATATATATATACATTGCGGAAGTGAAAATAACTAAAGCAAGGGTTAAAAGTAAAGAAAAAATCTCACCTCACCGGGATATCCCGTAATGCGTGCCATCAAGCTACGAGGGTTTAGGACCTGGCGGGGCTACCCAATCAGCTGATTGGTCACATAACTGCAGTGACCGGTCATGTGACCGATCAGCTGATCGGGTAGCCCTGCCCTGCTAGGTCCTTAAGCCCTTGGGAGCTAGACAGCGCGCATCGTGGGACATGCCGGAGAGGTGAGGAGATTTTTATTTTTTTTTTAACCCTTGCTTTAGTTAATTTCACTTCTGCAATGTATGTATATACATTGTGGAAGTGAAAGTGCCCCACTTGCCTCCTCCTAGCTCTTTCTTGCCTGGGTCTGTAAATATCATGGACCCAGACACAGAAATAGCACCAGGAGGCACACATGCGATCTCGTACTTACCTGTCCGTGGGGTCCTGCAAAAAATAGGATCCCCACGGACAGTAAAAAATCGCAATGTGAAACCAGCCTAAGACCACAAATATGACCTCACTTAAAGCACCACTCCAATGTTTTGTTTTTCAGCACTGGAATAAGCACGGCTCCTATAGATCCTGTGTGGGCTTCATCTGTACATAGCAGTGCAGATCGTGACACACCATCTTATTTAGTCCCTTGTCTTATACAGATAAGAAACAGCCTAATGCATGCCTTGATAACCACAATATGGCAGTAGAAAGGTGAAAATAGTGAACACCGCAAATGCTTAGAGCATAAAGTGGAAGTGCCAGGTGAAACTGCACGTGACAGGAAAAACAATGGCTCCTACACAGTGCACAATTCATACACTACAACCCCAAAAAAATCACATAACAGACATGTATGTGTTGTAAAAATTACATAATTAATGGAAAGAATACACAGTAAGTGATTTTTTTTAATGAAATTTTTTTTGTAAAATTAGCAGTTATCAAGAGTGAAAAGTGAAAAAAGAGGATGGGATAGGAAGGAATAAAGCTGTATAAAAAATATGGGGTTATGCACATTTTAGCCCAGATTCATCAATACCAGCATATTTTAGCCACCACCACAAGAAATGCCCTCCAGCCAGGTAGAAATTTCTATCTAAATTTACACCATTTTTTGTGACATTAATTATAATTAATGTATCAGTCACGTTCAGCCATGCTTCCTGCCAGCCAAGCTTGAACACTTCACAAAACGTTGGCAGAGCAGCAAGGATTGGCATAAAAATGATAAAAATCACAACATTTTTGAGCTACACAATAAATTGTGACATTTCAAGTCGTTTTATTCCGGAAACCCAATGAGAACAGCTTGATGAATTGTTGCCCTTGTATTCATAAGCTGAGTGTAATACTGACCTTAAAAGTTTTATAGGCCGTATGATGTATTATGTAGTTTGTGATCTGTACAACATAAGCTGGGAGGTCAGGTATTGGCTGAGCTGTGGCCGCAATGTTGGCTTGTGTCCAAGGCTTAATGAAGCAAGTACAGTAAAGTTTTTTACTTAGAGAAACTGTCAGCAGGCTTTTGCTATATAAGCTGAGGACAGCATGCTGTAAGGGTTAAAAAATCTAAAAGCAACTGTGCCTTTCTTATCAATCTGTGAACTATTGTTTACATCAGCTAATGGTTTCATCACATGGTGATTACCATTACAGGAATACTTAGGCTGATTTCACATAACTTTTTTTTCCTGTCCGTGGGATCCTATTTTTGTAGGACCCCATGGACAGGAAAGGACACTACGGGGAGTGACCTATTCTGTGTCCGGGTCCGTGATTATCACGGATCCGGACACAGCGGGGCACTTTCACTTCTGCAATGTATAATATATATTGCGGAAGTGACATGTAGTAAAAAGAAAGAGTTAAAAATAAAGAATCTGTATGCTCACCTATCCGGGATCCACCGCTGCCTCCCAGCAAGGTCTGGGTGCTTATAGGACCTGCGGTGATGTCACAACCCGATCAGCTGAACGGGTCACATGACCGCAGTTACCGCGGTAACTCCAGTCATGTGGCCCGATGACGCTGCTGGGTTGTGACATCACAGCTGGTCCTATAAGCACCCGGACCTTGCTGGGAGGCAGCGGTGGATCGCGGACAGGTGAGCATACAGATTTTTTTATTTTTGACTCTTTCTTTTACCTAATTTCACTTCTGCAATGCATATTATACATTGCAGAAGTGAAATTAGACAGGAGCAATTTTAGTGTACTGAGTATGCCAGTACACTACAATCGGGTTTGAGGAACAATCAGCTGTTTCCTCGGACCCACACTCATAGGCCCCCATGTTAAAGGCAGAGGATCGGATTAGGCCTAATTGCCATCCGATTTTGTGGGATCCGATTTTTTTCTGTGCCCAAAATCGGAGCAGTGTCTGATTTTGGGTACAGCAAAAAATCGGACACAAATTGGATCCCACAAAATCTGATGGCAATTATGCCAAATCCAATCCGATCCGACCCCATAGGATAACATGGGGGCCAAATCGGATCCGTGGCTGTCCGATTTACATCAGCCACGGATGGAAGAAAATCGCTATGTGAAAGCAGCTTTAGTCAGGGGCAAGGCAATCCGACACACCTCCTGTTGTGATTGACACCTCACTATCAATGTACAGTCTTTATTGTGAACTTGGTGTGGGCATAGACAGCTATCTCAGCTGTGCTGTATTGCCAAAATTGCTTGGATTGTGTCAGAACTTCTGCAACCAGCAATTTACAGTAATTAAACATCATTGAATTCAGAATGTCTTTGCCTACATTATGCTGCTCTCAAATGAGGTAGCAAAATCCTGCTGACAGATTCCCTTTAAGCTTTGATTTTAGTATCATTCCTGTATATCACTTTCATCCAATGCAAAAATGATCAAGTATTCTGGATCATTTCTTTTACAGGATCTACGGGGAACTGTGATAAAAATTTGTAAGTTCCTAGGTAAAGAATTAGATGATACAGCTCTGGATTCTGTGGTTAAACATGCTTCTTTCAAGACAATGCAAGAAAACAACATGTCTAACTTCACACAAGTGCCCAACACACTTATGAACCAAAAAAGGTGCAAATTTATAAGGAAAGGTGAGTGCTTAATTTATTTAACCTCTTTGCAACATTTCTCTAACTTATTTTGCGCTCCCAAAAAAGGAGCTTGTGAGTATGCAGCTGTATTGTGCTGTGATGAGCAATATCAGGAGTAGGCAGAGATAACTCTGGCATTTATTTCCATAACTGTTTAACTCATCAGTGACTAGAGATGAGCAAACCTTTTGACGTTTGGGTTCGGCTCGGTTCACCAAACGGGCATATGTTCACCTAATGGGCATATGTTCGAGAAATAGATAGGCGAACAGTTGACCGAACTTCCGAACCCCATTCAAACAATGGGAGGCAAAATCAAGGGCCTAGAAAACACCTTCAAAGGGGCCCAAAAGCTGCAAAACACAGTTCCAACCGTTTTATAGTGGAGCACGGCTGTTTTGGCACAGGCGTTAGATTGCTAGACTATGAGCTATGAAGTTTCAGCACCACTGTCACCCTACTTCCTTGCCCGCTCTTGAACCTCACTGCTTCCCCCTCTTTGACTGGTTAAAGCCAGACTTAGCCCATTATGCTCTCTTTACCTGCTAGTATTGCAACCAAATCAGATTACTCAAAAAAATAAATAAATAATTTCAAAAATGGTTGTGCGCTTCGCCGTATGTTTGATTGCCAGCCAAGGTAACCCAGGCAGTAGGAATTCTCAATGTGTTGAGGCTCAAGCATTCTAAGGCCCTCACACTAAAAAATGCAGCCCGCAGCTGCCCCAGAATCCTGCTGTTTGACCTAAGAAAACCTCAGTAGCATCAGCACTTGTAGCACTAGCTGTTTTGCAAGAGCCATGTTATCGCATGAGATACAGTGGCTGTATGTCGTCCGTCTAATGAGACAGCACATCTGAGGAGCAGTGACGTCAGGGAATGCAGTGTAATCCAAACTTGTGGGATAGCTCCTGTGTTACCCCTCATTTCTGAACTGCAGTAAAGTTTGTGACTCACCGCAGCCGGGTGCTCAGGCCCCAGGCACTTGTTACTGTCACGGTTCGGTGCTGGAGGCTAAAAGGGCCCGGTGGTCAATGCAAAGGGAAGGGTAGTTTGGGAATAAAGTTTGTCTCGTGACGCCACCTGTGGGTATCCGGTGATTGCACCGGCGCTGCTAGGACCTCTGGGGGATGTGCGGCAGCTAGATGGAAACGCTCCCCACAGGATGAGCAGTAGTCCCCGGGGTCAGGAGCTGCGAAAGTGGAATACGGCAGCTCGGGTAGCTTGGTAGGTGAATGGGTTGATAACAGTTCTTAAATAAAGGCACGGACACGATGCTCCTCTGCACGGGTCTTTACTGAAGTCGTACACGGTACATGGTAATACCGTTCTTGGGTAACGGACCGGGTGGTCCCAATGATGAACAGTCTCTGTCCAAAGCTCCACAATGTTCCTTCCTTACTAACTGCTCCTTTTTGCTGCTCGTCGCTGCCTTGTTGCACCAGGTTAGGATACTGGGGTTTCTCTAGTGGATTGCCTGATCCGAGTTATTCAAGCCGGCTGCAAAGGGTCCTAAACCCCAATGACGAGTACCCCTCTGGTACGGCTGCGGAATTGGTAGCTGTAGTGATGCGCTCCTATGAAGCTCCTCTATCACTCCGGTTTGTAGTACAGTGTTGGACAGCTGTCTACCTCGGAACCGGTTTCCGGTGGGGCTGGGCGCGGGTGTCTTTGGACCCGTTGCTTTGCTACTTAGCCCCTTCCACATCTGGGTCACCGCTTCTCGGTGCCCTCCCTGTTAGCTCTGTAGTTTTCACTTCCTCCTTGAACTTGTTCCTCCACCGTCTCTCTTGCTTTCTGCTCTTTCCACACACTAAACATCTTACACTCCCCCAACCAGGACCTGATTGGTCCTCTGCCTCTGGATGTTGCATGGGGTGCATGGAGCTTTGGATTTAACTTGTTTATCACTGAGACGGAAGATATTGTATCTTCTTTCAGGGATGCAATACCTTCCTGTGACGCACTCGTTGCGGGGGCCACACTACCCATTGGGAAATTACACTTGTCCCAAGTGTTACAAAACCCAACCAGTACAGAGAAATTATTTTTATATATTTGCAACATGAAAAATAAACATTTTCATTAACAAAACTTTTACGCATGGCTTGTTTTTCTTCCCGTCCGGGAGGCACATAACGTTTCAAACTTTTATTACAACTGAACTGGTTAACTCTTGCGGACCCGGCGGTTAGTGTCACTGTCTTTCTGGCAATGTCCGGGTTACCGCCGGGCCGCATCACTTATTTTTCGGCACACAACTTAACTGAAAACACCTCGTAGAAAAGTCCTCATGAGTCCTTTCTAAACTTTTGAGATACAGGTACAATAAAAGTTACTTTTTGTTGTAAGGCTTGCACTTGCGGACCCGTAGGGCATACCACCCCCGGGGCCCGGTGTGTCTCTCGTAAGAGATTGTCTCCCCGGTACAGGTCTCGGTCGGGGTGTCCCTTAGGAAAGTGGGACTCGACGCCCCGGTGGGATATAAAGATCTCCTCATATACCCCCTCCTCCCAAGCAAAACCCCACCTGTTCTCTAAGTTGAAGGTAGTGACCGTACCTCTCCTGCTCAATTCATTCGCCATTGGCGGGTGGCGACGGGCCTCGGCTCGAACCCGTAGGATTTCTTGCTCTCGGGCCCACCACTCAGCTCTACGTCGCTGTCGTTCTGCGTCGTCGGCCTGGAGAACGGTTTGAAGGTAGCTCCGCTGGTTGTCGGTGCTATTTTGAACTCTGTATTGTAGGTAGCTTTGCACTGGAACATGGCAGCTGTTACTGGCGGATGCCGTCGCGGCACCGCTCCATTCTATTCGCGCGGCTGGCTGCTGCTCGGCGAGAACATCCGACTCGCCCTCCTCCTCGGAACTGGTCGGTTCTGACTCCTCTGTTTCTTTGGGACTCAGGTCGTCTTTTTCCTCCAGGGCTTCAACAACGACATCCGGCTCCTCGGCAGGCTGGGGCTCTTTTTCCAAGTCGGGGTCATCCGTCTGGACAGGTACCGCGGCTGCGGGGTCTTCTTCTTCTCCTTCAATTTCTTCCTGCGGGGCTTCTGGGCTGCCCGCTTCCTTTTCTTCCAACTCCACTGCACCCGTCGATGATGGCATACCTTCTCCTGTAACCGGGTAGGCCTCAGTTTGATCTGGCCTGGTCTCCGGTTCTGGAGTGGATCGGGTGGGCAGTCTGTTTTGCACCGCTCGGTGAAGCTGGTTGGCTAGACTAGCGCTCCAGCGTCTCACAGTCCACTCCGTGACTTCCATCAACTGCACCCGTAGGTCTTGGAGTGCAGTCTCCCAGAACGCAGGGTCCCCGTCAATGGTAAGAACGGGACCCGGTCCGGGGTTGCCAAGGGCGGCTCGGGCCTCCTCCTCCACTTCCCGAATCAGCTCGCGAAGCTTCATGGTCGCCATGTCTCTGCTCCCAGAAACCACACCCATCGTGACTGGTACAGGTTCCCGAAGTGAGGCTTGTTGCAAAGGGGTGGCCACACCTTCCTCTTTTTGTTTTGTAATCCATGTTCGTATCCTGTTCGTGACGCCAGATTTGACTCACCGCAGCCGGGTGCTCAGGCCCCAGGCACTTGTTACTTTCACGGTTCGGTGCTGGAGGCTAAAAGGGCCCGGTGGTCAATGCAAAGGGAAGGGTAGTTTGGGAATAAAGTTTGTCTCGTGACGCCACCTCTGGGTATCTTGTGATTGCACCGATACTGCTAGGACCTACGGGGAATGTGCGGCAGCTAGATGGAAACGCTCCCCACAGGATGAGCAGTAGTCCCCGGGGTCAGGAGCTGCGAGAGTGGAATACGGCAGCTCGGGTAGCTTGGTAGGTGAATGGGTTGATAACAGTTCTTAAAGAAAGACACGGACACGACGCTACTCTGCACGGGTCTTTACTGAAGTCGTACACGGTATACGGTAATACAGTTCTTGGGTAACGGACCGGGTGGTCCCAATGATGAACAGTCTCTGTCCAAAGCTCCACAATGTTCCTTCCTTACTAACTGCCCCTTTTTGCTGCTCGTCGCTGCCTTGTTGCACCAGGTTAGAATACTGGGGTTTCTCTAGTGGATTGCCTGATCCGAGTTATTCAAGCCGGCTGCAAAGGGTCCTAAACTCCAATGGCAGGTACCCCTCTGGTACGGCTGCGGAATTGGTAGCTGTAGTGATGCGCTCCTATGAAGCTCCTCTATCACTCCGGTTTGTAGTACAGTGATGGACAGCTGTCTACCTCGGAACCGGTCTCCGGTGGGGCTGGGCGTGGGTGTCTTTGGACCCGTTGCTTTGCTACTTGGTCCCTTCCACGTCTGGGTCACCGCTTCTCGGTGCCCTCCCTGTTAGCTCTGTAGTTTTCATTTCCTCCTTGTACTTGTTCCTCCACCGTCTCTCTTGCTTTCTGCTCTTTCCCCACACTAAACATCTTACACTCCTCCAACCAGGACTTGATTGGTCCTCTGCCTCTGGATGTTGCATGTGGTGCATGGAGCTCTGGATTTAACTTGTTCATCACTGAAACGGAAGATATTGTATCTTCAGTCAGGGATGCAATACCTTCCTGTGACGCACTCGTTGCGGGGCGCCACATTTGTGATGGCACCGCTTGTCACACTGTCATCAGTGTCTGCTCTTACAACATATGGGGACTACTTTATGTGAATGTGACTTCCCACCATATGCTTGTAAGGCCCTGAGCTCACGGTGCATTATTTGATGTTTTTTTGACGCAGATTTTGAGAACCTGCATATCTATCCTGAAGCCAGCAAAGACGTGCTGTGCCAACTTTGCTTTTTTGTTTCCTTGCAGATTTGGTGCAGATTTTTGGGCAGAAAAAAGGATATGTACACCGAATATGCAAGGGCAAAAAAAAGCAACGTGGGCACAGCACTTCTGAACTCTCAAAGACTTTCCTGACTTCAGGATAGACATGCAGATTTTGATGAAGATCCTTCTGGCCTAGTTGTTAAACACCCCGACGACATAGTGAAGGTCTTTGAAAAATTTTATTCTTCACTCTATAACCTTAAAGAAGACCCCAACTCGCCCAATCCCTCCGATAAAGAAATTACTGAATACTTAGGTAACCTTAACCTCCCAACTTTGAATGCTCAGGTTTTAGAGGAATTAAACCTTCCCTATTCATCCCATGAAATCCTAGGAGTGATCAAAGACCTCAAAATTGGCAAATCTCCTGGCCCAGATGGCCTTCAAAACGAGCTTTATAAATCCTTTCATGAAGATTTACTCCCTCATCTAACTAAATTAGCGAATCATTCTGCGGAATCAGGACATCTGCCACAAGATATGCTGGAGGCAATAATTATTATTATCCCCAAAAACAAGGGTGATCCTCTTGACACAAAAAATTTTAGGCCTATTTCTCACCTCAATTGTGATACTAAGAACTTATCCAAACTAGTTGCAAATAGATTAAAACAACATATTAGTAAATTAATACATAACGACCAATCAGGATTCATTCCGGGCCGAACTACTACCAGAAGAGCCCTAAATCTAGCTAAAGCGGCCGTCACACGCTACGATATCTTGAAAGATATCGCTTGAACGCGCCTGATTAAACATCGCTTGAACGATGTCTGTGCGTGTGACGGCAAGATACGACCAACGATAATTGATCAAATCGCAAAATCGAGATCTGAGCTCCGGAGCTCAGATCTTGCGATGAACGATTTAACGATCTGCTTCATCGTGGTGTATGACACCACGATGAACGATCTCCCAGCGGCAGAGCCTATGCTGGGAGATGGTATCTATGGTAAACGTCGGGTTACTAAGCGACGCGCGGCGCCTAGTAACCCGATGTGTACCATAGTTACCAGCGATCTCGCTGGTCCACATCGCTGGTGAGTCTGTCTGTGTGACATCTCACCAGCGATGTGAACGATATTGTAAGCGATCGCGCGTGCACGTGATCGCTAACAATATCGCTACCGATATCGTAGCGTGTGACGGCCGCTTTAGCTAGTTGAGAAATCTAACATTCCATCTGCCTTTTTAGCGCTGGACGCAGAAAAGGCTTTTCATAGAGCATATTGGCCTTTTCTCTTCAACACTTTAGAAAAATTTGGACTCCAAGGGAATATACTCAAATCATAAAATCAATGTACTCCAACCAATTGGCTTGAGTTTACTCGAATAGTTCCCTCTCACAAAAATTTCACTTAACTAATGGCTCCAGACAAGGTTGTCCCCTTTCCCCCATTCTTTTTGCACTATTTATAGAGCCTTTTGCAGCGACAATCAGAGCCAATAAGAACATTAAAGGTATAACTATAGACTAAGACCAAATCAAAATCACCCTCTTTGCGGACGATGTACTTCTTACTATCTCTAACCCACTTAAATCTTTAAAGGGAACCAACCACCCCAAATGACCCCCCCGGACTGTTAATATGTGTCCCTACACCCAGCACACACATTTGGGGCAATCGTTTTTGCTAAAAAAAACTGTTTAGTAGAAGCTAAGATATAGCTTTATGAAGTTTAATAAATTCTGACGAATGGGTGTTACCTAGCTTTGTCCTCCTGCAGTGTTCGTGCCTGTCAGCCTCCTCTTCCCCCCTCCCTTCAGTGAAGCCCTTCTGTGCAAGCCGAAAATGCCCCGCCTGTCTGCTGCTGCCTGGTAAATTATGCACGCCCCTCTCACCTTCTAAGAGCCTGGCCGCGTCATGAAAGGGGCGGGGCTAAATCGCGGCATGCCGGAGCCCCGCCCCCTTTCATTTTCGGCTTGCACAGAAGGGCTTCACTGAAGGGAGGGGGGAAGAGGAGGCTGACAGGCACGAACACTGCACGAGGACAAGCTAGGTAACACCCATTCGTCAGAATTTATTAAACTTCATAAAGCTATTATTATTATTATTATTATTATTTATTTATATAGCGCCATTATATTCCAAGGCGCTTTACATGCTAAAAAGGGCAGACTAGGACAAGTAACATAGTAACAATACAAGTAACAATAAATGTTGACAATTCAGTGTACAGATACAAGAGGGGAGAAATCCTGTCCACAAAGGCTCACAGTCTACGAGGGGCGGGTGGGGATACAGTGGGAGGGGGAAATTCCAGTCATGAGGCGGTGTGGTGGACCGGGTTTTATTGCAGGTGGTATGCTTGGCGGAAGAGGTGGGTCTTCAGGCTTCTTTTGAAGGTTCCCAGGGTAGGAGAGTGTCTGATGTGTTGGGGCAGTGAGTTCCAGAGTCTAGGTGAAGCACGGGAGAAATCCTGTATGCGGTTGTGCGAAGAGGAGATGAGGGCGAAGTAGAGGAGAAGCTCTTGGGAGGATCGCAGGTTGCGTGAGGGTAGGTATCGGGAGACCATGTCAGATATGTATGGAGGGGACAGGTTGTGAATGGCTTTGTATGTCATGGTTAATGTTTTAAACCGGGATCTCTGGGAAGTAGGGAGCCAGTGCAGGGCTTGGCAGAGGGGGGAGGCAGGGGAGTAGCGGGGAGACAGATGGATTAGGCGGGCAGCGGAGTTCAAGATAGATTGGAGAAGTGCAAGGGAGGTATTGGGGAGGCCGGTGAGCAGGAGGTTGCAGTAATCGAGGCGGGAGATGATGAGAGCGTGAATAAGGGTTTTAGCAGTGTCGTGGTCAAGGAAAGTGCGAATCCTATAGATGTTTTTGAGCTGGAGACGGCAGGAGGTGGCGAGGGCCTGGATGTGGGGCTTGAAGGAGAGGGAAGAGTCAAGGATAACCCCGAGGCACTTGGCATGGGGGACTGGAGAGAGAGAGCAGTCGTTGACGACGATGGATAGGTCAGGTAGTGAGGGGGAGCGTCTTGGGGGGAAGACTATGAACTCTGTTTTGTCCATGTTCAGCTTAAGGAAGCGAGCAGAGAAGAAGGATGAGATGGCGGACAGGCAGTGTGGAATTTTGGATAGAAGGGAGGTGATGTCAGGACCAGACAGGTAGATTTGGGTGTCGTCGGCGTAGAGGTGATATTGGAGGCCGTGGGACTCAATGAGTTGCCCTAGGCCGAGAGTGTAGATTGAGAACAGTAATGGTCCAAGAACCAAGCCCTGGGGGACCCCGACAGATAGGGGGTAGGGCGAGGAGGATGTGTGGGAGTGGGTGACGCTGAAGGTGCGGTCCGTTAAGTATGAGGAGATCCAAGAGAGGGCAAGGTCCGTGATGCCAAGAGATTCCAGGATCTGTAGTAGAAGGGAGTGGTCAACAGTGTCGAAGGCGGCTGACAGGTCGAAGAGGAGGAGAACAGAGTAGTGGCGCTTGCTTTTGGCAGTCAGTAGGTCATTTGTGACTTTGGTCAGGGCTGTTTCAGTGGAGTGGAGGGGTCGGAAGCCAGATTGCAGGCGGTCAAAGAGGGAGCAGGAGGAGAGGTGAGAGGACAGCTCAGAGTGGACATGCTGTTCAAGTAGTTTAGAGGCAAAAGGGAGGAGAGATATAGGGCGGTAGTTGGAGACAGTTGTGGGATCGAGGGAGGGTTTTTTGAGGATGGGTGTGATCAAGGCGTGTTTGAAGGCTGAGGGGAAGGTGCCGGTGGTGAGTGATAGGTTGAAAAGATGAGTTAGGGCTGGGATGATAACAGAGGTGAGGTTGGGAATGAGGTGGGATGGGAGCGGGTCTTGGGCACTGGTGGTGAGGTGTGATTTTGACAGGAGGGAGGAGAGCTGGTCTTCAGTTATAGGGGGGAAGCAGTTGATGGAAGTAGAGGGCAGTATAGGTGAAAGGGGAGGCTGTGGGGACAGTGGATCAAAGCTGTCTCTGATTCTGTCAATCTTTTCTTTGAAGAAGGAGGCAAAGTCTTCTGCAGAGATAAGGGGAGAGGGAGGGGGAGCAGGCGGGCGGAGTAAGGAATTGAAGGTTTTGAAAAGTTGCTTGGGATTGCGGGACAGGGAGGTTATTAGGGATAAGAAGAAGGTTTGTTTGGCGGTGGCAAGTGCAGTCTTGAAGGCGATGAGGGACTGTTTGAACAGCGCAAAATGCTCAGTGGAACGTGATTTTTTCCATCGCCTCTCGGCGACCCTGGATGCCCGTCTCAGGTCTTTAGTGAGGGTGGTGTGCCAGGGTTGCCTATTAGTGCGTGCAGCGTGGTGTGTGAGGGGGCTGCTAGGTCGAGCGCCTTTGTTAATGTGGTGTTGTAGAGGGTGGTGGCAGTGTCTGTGTCACATGTAGATGTTATGTTGGCGAGAGGGAGAAGGGATTCTGAGAGTGAGTGTAGATCAATGTGTTTTAGGTTTCTGCGGGGATGATCAAGTTTGCGGAGTGGAGGTGATGTAGTAGGGGAGGTGAGGGAGGAGAAGGTCAGCAGATTGTGGTCAGACAGGGTGAGGGTTGAGTTTGTGAGATTAGTAAGGGAGCAAAGACGGGTAAAGATGAGATCCAGCGTGTGGCCATCTTTGTGGGTGGCAGAGGAGGACCATTGGGAGAGCCCAAAGGAGGAGGTCAGGGAAAGAAGTTGAGAGGCGGTTGGGTGGCCAGTGTCAATGGGGATATTGAAATCGCCCATAATGATGGTGGGGATGTCAGTAGAGAGGAAATGAAGTAGCCAGGTGGTAAAGTGGTCGAGAAAGGTGGGGATGGATCCAGGGGGGCGGTAGATGACGGCTAGCTGGAGGTTACAGGGGGAGAAGATGCGGACAGAGTGGGCTTCGAAAGATGGGAGAGTAACAGAGGGGGGTAATGGGATAGGGGTGAAGGAGCAGGTGTCGGATAGGAGTATGCCGACACCTCCGCCATGTTTGTCAGAGGGGCGGGGTGTGTGGGAGAGATTGAATCCGCCGTAGGATAGTGCAGCAGGGGAGGCCGTGTCGGAGGGGGTGAGCCAGGTCTCTGTGATGCCAAGGAATGAGAGTTTATTAGAAATAAAGAGTTCATGGATGTCTGTGAGCTTATTACAGACTGAGCGGGCATTCCAGAGTGCGCCTGGCAGGGAGATTAGAGGAGCAGGGGCTGGGGGGATGGGTCTAAGGTTGGTCAGGTTGCGAGGGTGGGTGATGGTGGGGTTATGAGAGTTGGTGATGGGACGTGGGGGTAGGGTGCAGGTGACTGTGGGGATGTGGCGGGGGGGCCGGGATTAGGGGAAATGTTGCCAGCGAGTAGGAGGAGCAGGGAGAGGGTTAGCAGGTGGGAGCATGAGAGTTTACGTGGTGGCCGTGCCTGATTGGAGATGGAGGATTGAAAGTGAAGGAATAGTTCAGAGGAGTGGGTAAGGTGGCTAGGTAGAATGGAGGGTGAGATAAGTACTTTGTTGCTGGGTGGAGAGATGAGTGGGGGTAGCAGGAAGTGGAGAAGGATGGGAGTGAGAGTGCAAAGGAGGGGATACATTGTGGATGGTGAGCGGAGGATGAGAGTAGCGTAAGTCAGATGCAGCGGGAAGGAGAGCTGTAGTGGTGGGTGAGAGGTCAGTAGTGATGAGTAGTCCGGGGTTTACATAGTGAATACATAATTGTAGTGCAAGTGAACAAATTACATATCTGTTTGTTTGTCTTGCATGACTTACCGTTTCCTGCCCCGTTTAACTGCCTGGTGTAACTGCACTTGTACAGTTGGCACTTATGCAGGTGGCATGATTGCAAGACCCCGCATGATTGCACCCCTTTAGCTGGCTCTACATATATAGTGAGTTTCTACTTAGATCTGGGTCTATTACACTTGTTAATCAATCAATCAAAGAAACTCAGCACAGCAGAAGGTAATAAATGCAAGACAAATAAACAAGAGTTTCTGGCCATCCTGGGTCATAAACACTTTTAAACCAAAGATGACCTCAGAACATCCCACATCACACACAGTAAGATGATTTCACTATATTACATTATTAAAAGACAAGTATATTGTTGATTGAAGTTACAGATTCAGATATCTCTCATTGTGGAGAGACACATGCAGGAAAGATGAGGGAATTGAAGTTACAGATTCAGATACCTCTCATTGTGGAGAGACACATGCAGGAAAGATGAGGGAATTGAAGTTACAGATTCAGATACCTCTCATTGTGGAGAGACACATGCAGGAAAGATGAGGGAATTGAAGTTACAGATTCAGATACCTCTCATTGTGGAGAGACACATGCAGGAAAGATGAGGGAATTGAAGTTACAGATTCAGATACCTGTATGAAGAGAGAAGAGATGACCATTAGATTCTTGCCCGGTGTAACTGCACTTGTACAGTTGGCACTTATGCAGGTGGCATGATTGCAAGACCCCGCATGATCTATATCTTAGCTTCTACTAAACAGTTTTTTTAGCAAAAACGATTGCCCCAAATGTGTCTGCTGGGTGTATGGACACATATTAACAGTCCGGGGGGTCATTATTTCAGTGTTTGGTTCCCTTTAAGACATCTAGTATCCTCAATAGAGAAATTCTCTTCCCTTTCCCTATATAAAATTAATACATCGAAATCACAAATAATAGACTTTAATATTGACGAAACCCTACTGAACTATATGAAGGAAGAATTCAAATTTACGTGGGAGGAGAAAAGCATCTCCTATTTAGGAATCAACATAACTAAACCCGCCTCTATTGTAATCCAGGAAAACCTAGCGATCCTCAACAAATCTCTTCATGTGGATTATTTAAGATTAGCTAAACTCGAGATCTCTTGGCTAAGTAGGTGTCACGCTGGGAGCGGGAGAGACACTCAGCGTAGGACAACGACGGGGGGGGGGGAATAAGGAGTCCCTAAAGCTATGGGCACAAGAGGGAGAGGGTGACCCCTAGTCTTCCTGGGGCTGACCCTGTCTGCCCTGACGTCCCTATACAGGTTCCTCAACTGTCGCCGACCACGAACCTCGTCCCTCTCTGATCCTAGCACTACCTTATCTAAGGATCAGATGGAGAGGTTCACTAGACCCCTCCACTAACAACTAAAGACAAACACAAGGAAAAACAGACAATGGGGAAAGAAAACACTTATCTTGCAGCAGAGCACAGCAACCTCCACAACCTCAGCTTCTGCTGGAGCAAGGATAATGAGTGTCCAAGGAAATATCACCTGCACCGAGGGAGGGCAATGAAACTCCTTATAAAGGTGGGAAGAACCTGCTGGGTCCTAGTGACCCAGAATACTGGTGTAGAAACCAGACCGAGCACAAGACCTTCCCAGCCGTCTCCCCATGATAGGGAGATCTTATCATACCTTCTCTCTATCTACACAGAAGGTAAATGCCCCTGAAAGACGGACCGTCCTCAAACATTATGGCTGATTGGCCAAACGCTGGGACCGTCTGCGCGTGGCCTCTACCCTGTCATCCGTGCCACCCGTGACAGTAGGATTGAGGCATTTAAAATGCTTTTCCTGCCTAAATTAATATATGTGCTTAGAGCCATACCCAGTTTTATTCCTAAAACCTCTTTTATTAGATTTCAATTTCAATTGAAGGCGTTTATATGGAACCATAAAAACCCAAGAGTTTCCGGCATATCATTGGAGAAACACAAGAAAAGGGGAGGTCTTGGAGTATCCAACCTGTATAACTATTATCTTGCCTCTATCATCAAGCTTTCGCAGAGTTGGCTCCTAGACTCCTCCAATATGTGCTGGCTCAATATAGAATGCTCAATTGCTAAAAATAAGAACCTATTAGCATTACTGTTGGCTCACTTGATGGACTCTTCTAAACCGGCCCCTAACCATCCCACTTTAAAGGCAGTTATCTTTGCGTGGAGACACCTTACTTCTAAAGCTGGAAAATATTTCACCCCAACCAAGCTACAAAATATTCCCTTGGTAGTATTGGAAATTTTATTACCACACCTTAATCTCTCAACATGGCTCGAAAGGGGTATATTGTACCTTAATGACCTAATCTTTGAAAACTCCTTGATCTCGTTTTATACTTTGCAATCTAAATTCTCTCTTACTAGGGACCAGAGAACACGATGGAGACTCATAGCAGGATATTTTGAAAAATCACCTCTAAAATTCTCGCTCCCACAAATAATAGTAGACCTCTTGAACTCTCCACACAAGGCCTCTATATGGAAGACAAACGAACTCTACAAAATTATAAACGATGAGATACAACTCTCTAAACTACCTTTTTTTGAGGCCTGGGAAAAAGAAAATATTCAAATGAACCTACAAATAATGTCCAAAACCCTAAACATCACATACTCCCATACTGCCTGTGCCTCAACTCATGAATCATTTTATAAAACACTCTCCAGATGGTACTGGACTCCTGTTAAGCTACATCATATCAACCTGACTTATCCATCTACCTGCTGGAGAGATTGTAAAAACCTATGTACTTTGTCGCACATTTTCTGGGCTTGCCCTAAGTTGCTTAACTTCTGGAATGGAATTAAGGCACTCATAAGAGATATCACAGGATGGATAATAACATTGACTCCGCAACTAGTCCTCTTATCAATAGGTATTGAAGACCTTCCCAAACAACTCTGATTCATAATTTTACACATACTTTTAACAGCTAAAACCACCATAGCAGCTAGATGGAATAACATTGAACTGCCAACTCTAATGGAGTTAATCGAACGAGTAGTTCAACGTAGCATTTTTGAACACAATAACGCCATTAGAAATAACACTTTCCCAAAGTTTTTAGAACACTGGAACCTATGGATTGTTAAATTTTCACCCCTTTTAACGAATAAGGCCTAGTGACATAATTCAGTGAAACAGATGTGACGTATCCGTTATCTATATTGGTTTTTACTTAGCATATTTCTAGTTTCATTGTGATTTCCTTTTTAACTTGTACCCCTTGGTGTATTGTGGCATTTAAATTTTATGGGATAAGTTTTTCCTACATTATTCTTGTATATGTATACCCCCCATCCCACTCCCTTCTCCCTTCATTTATGTACCCTCCCTTCCCTCCTCCCTCTATTTTATGAAAAAAATTCAATAAAAATGTTTGGAAAGACAAGGACAGCTGCAGTTGTCGAAGAGCTCGAGGATAGAGATGAGCAAACCTTCCCCGAACATGTTCACCAATTTTAAATTCAGCACAACCATGGCAAATATGGTTTGGATTCGGCAAACACAAGCAATTTCCAAAAAAGTGAGTGAACGAGGATTTGTTTGGTGACTGATAGCATTAAATAAAGCATTACTGCGTTTAAGTGATGAATATCTCCTACCTTTTCACAGTGTAGGATACGGGCTACTCCCCAAGTCTTGAAAGCCCCAAGACGTTTGGGACAAAACTCTACCTCTTCATCCACTGCTTGTGCCTTGTCCACCTCCTCTAGGGCCACTGACTACACCCTCAACTACTCCCTTAATGTTGCAACATTTTAGACAGAATCCACCACACCTCCGTACTGGCTGCCAGGGCTCTCCACCATCTGGTAGTGTTTAAATTAAAATGCCTTGGAGATGTGAGTCATACAACTGAAGAGTTTTGGACAGTAATGCAGACCGAATTTCAGCAAGGCTGTCTCTGCCAAACCTTTAGCCAAGGAAGCCCGTGTGCGATAACGGTGCAAATCTGGTGGCGGTTGTGAGGCAGCAACCGGGGAACCCGCTTGCAAAACGACAACAACACGTGTTTTATAAGTTTAACCAATGTCTACCCGTTTATTTTCACATATTAACAACATAACCCGGGTAGCATGTTTGACACATATCACATTGATTAAAAACACCATACATAAACACATCATACATTTACATATAACATTACATAACACTTTTATTGCACATAACATCTTATAGTAACCCGGGACCTGTAACCATCTCTGTCCCCATTGGAGCTCTACTAACAGCTCCCGTGGTGGCTACGGCCTCCGGCCTACTCACACTATACATACGTTACAGTACAACGATGACCCCTCCGGGTTCATAACAGGGATTGAGCAACCTGAGTACCGGTATGTCATGTATCCCCAAGGGGCTCTTTCCTGGACGCATCTCCGCCTACGTCCCGGTCAGAGTCCACCTGGTTCAATCATGGTGTCCCCACTCTAGGAGCCCCTTTTAACCCCTGCTTCTGACCTTCGTTACATACGCCTCAACGGGCCCTGTGGGTCCCAATGGCGGCACCTGCCGCCTGGCTTTAGTCCCCCAGCATGATGATATACATTTACCCGTAGTTAGGATTCCTGCCTGACCGGGACCTTACATACCGTATGTGATCCATCATTCAAACGTCCATGGATCACACACCTGCTCACAGCCCATCATAACACATCCATGGACTGTGGCCCCTCCTTGACCATAACAGGGACCTGGTCAACCGTAGAATTCGGGCTAACCATGCGTCACCATGGCCTACTCACCACGGTACGGGCTATCAGTCGCCACCAAACCTCCATCTCGTGGCAGGTCTCCAGGTCCACGACTGTACCCTGCGTCTGAGTAGCACCCTAATGGATCAGCCATGGTTCCCTTCTAGGAGCCTTCGTGACCCCTGTCTCTGGCCACAGGCACACCCACACCATTAGAGGTCGTGGTTGAGGGACGGGTACCCTCTGCAAGCAGCAGGGCAAGCCTCCCTCTCGTCCCACAGGGACGGAACGCCTCCAACATCATCCATACTAGCTGGGTCACTCTCTCCCCACATCATTATACATGGGTCTTACTTATAGGCCATCATCTCTCATTCAGGGCCATTACCTAAGCCCTCATACACATAGTTAAACACATTCTGTTTCATCAGGTCCTTTAACCGAGCACTCTGACTCGGACCCAAAGGCGGTCTATGCCCGCCTGGCACACTACATACGATTGCCTCCAAAGGCTACATACATTCGCCTCCCGAAGGGCTACTTTCATTCCGGTTCATCAGGACCTTTATGTGACTCCACTGAGTCGGTCCCAAGGGCGGTCTATACTCGCTTAGCATGATTTACACACAAGGTGCACAGTTCACACAATCATTCAAGAACTGCTTTTCTTACCGGGCACGGATCCGGGTCTCGCTACCTGTGTCACAGGTTCCACCAGGCATCCCCACAGGCTCCTTCCCGGACGTGAGGTGAACCACGTCCGGTCTAGCGTCCACGGGTCAACCACGGCTTCCCCCTCCAGGTGCGGACACGACCACGGACCTCGGCACCGGCATGGAGCTAGCATGCTCCCGTGTCCACACACAGAGCCTTGGACTGCTCTGCACTCAGGCTGCTCTCAGCCCACATGCTCTCAGGCTGGCAATCTCTGGATGAATCTCAGCAGGATCTCAGCTTCCAGAATCAATCTCAATCTGAATGAATCTCAATCACTCAGCTGGCTCTCTTATCGTGCCAGCCACTCCCACATGGACACACCCCCTCAGCTGCTGGTAATCAGCCTGTCACACAGCTCAGGTTAACTCCCTGTGTTCCGGGTTGTCAGCACTCAGCCCTTACATTCCTTGATCTCATCCCACTCTCACTGCCGCTCATTAGGCTCATGAAACCCTGTGTCTCACAGTTGGTTCACACAGCATTATCAGTCAAACCGGCCAGTGTGCACAGGATCATACCTCGATCCTGCATGTGACGCGCCCCGGCCATGAGGATCATGCCGGCGGTGCCTCACACGGTCCTATGCCAGGGCAAACTTACACACATGCCTTGCATGATTCACGTCTTCAGCCTGGTTGTCCAGCAATTCCTATGCCACTATCCTGGCCTTGATAAGCTGCTGCACAAGTCATGGTTGCTGTGTGTGCACTTCCGCCATTCTTACTCCGCATCTTATTGACTAGCATTGCTACAAACATCTTTTGGACAAACGGTTAACCGTTTGATATGCAATGTGCCGACATGGTGGAATTCCACTCTGCACATGTTGCAGTGACTGTGGCAGCAGCGACAAGCCCTAGCACAGTATGTATTGATGTGTACAATGACTCAAAGCGAGCCCGAATTTGGTGCAAATGTCACTTCCAGAGTAGGCACAAATCAAGGACCTCTGAACCCTTCTGCTCAGTTTTGAAATGGCTACAAAGATGGTTAGTGCTGAAAATGTCGCCAACAGCATCACTAATCCAGTCATCTACATGCTGGAGCAAACTTTGAAAAGTATGTGGGATAAATTCATAGTACCACAGGAAGAGGATTAAGAAGGGGATATGGAAAAGATATGAAGATCTCAAAGGTCCGGACTCTCATCACACAGTCAGGTGGCATGTCAGGGTGGAGTAGAGCAATAGAGAGGAGCTCATAATATCAAAGAAACTGATGGTGAAGGTGCAGGAGCTGAAGAACAAATGGAGGAGGAATGAAGAGGTGGGCATAGAACAGTCAGGAGATGAGGAAGAAATTATTCCCCTTTCTGTTGTCCAAGATTGGCAGGCGAGGGTGGAGGAAAGAGACTCTATTTTTATGCTGCCACCAACACAACAAGGATTTGGGCCTCATGGATGCATCACTGATAGTATCAGAAGATGGAAGGCTCACATACTGTATATAGGTGCTCCAAAAAAAAAAAGTCAATAGTATAGAGAATATCCTGGGCACACCGGTAATGATAAATCTGGGCCACACCTTTGCAAGTGAAAAAAATTGTGTTTCTTTTTATTTTGCCACACAGTACATACACCTTCAACCGATGTTTCGGCCTGTTACGGCCTTTATCAAGGTACTACCGTATATACTCGCGTATAAACCGAGTTTTTCAGCCCAAAAATTGGGCTGAAAAGTCCCCCCCTCGGCTTATACGCGAGTCACTGTATACTGTATACACTGTATACAGTGTATACAGTATACAGGCCCGCCCCCATCAGTATACAGCCCCCCCTTGCAGCACAAACCTGTAAAGGAAGAGATTAGTATACTTATCACTGTCCCGCTGCCGCTGTCCCGCCGCTGTCATCGCTCCGTCTTCATCCGTCTTCTTCCGGCTTCCTCCAGTCGGCGCAGGCAATGACGTCATTGTCTGCACGCCAGAGGAAGTCGGAAGACGCTGCATGAAGACGGAGGAGTGCAATGACGGCGGTGGGACAGCGGCAGCGGGACAGTGATAAGTATACTAATCTCTTCCTTTACAGGATTGTGCACCAAGGGGGGGCCCTGTATACTGATGGGGGGGGGGCTGTATACACCTCTGGGGCTGCTGTATACTACCACTGGGGCTGCTGTATACACCACTGGGGCTGCTGTATACTACCTCTGGGGCTGCTGTATACACCACTGGGGCTGCTGTATACTACCACTGGGGCTGCTGTATACTACCACTGGGGCTGCTGTATACTACCACTGGTGCTGTATATACCTGTGGGGCGGCTGTATACTACCACTGGGCTGTATATACCTCTGGGGCTGTATATACCTCTGGGGCTGCTGTATACTACCACTGGGGCTGCTGTATACTACCACTGGGGCTGTATATACTTCTGGGGCTGCTGTATACTACCACTGGGGCTGTATATACCTCTGGGGCTGCTGTATACTACCACTGGGGCTGCTGTATACACCTCTGGGGCTGCTGTATACTACCACTGGGGCTGTATATACCTCTGGGGCTGCTGTATACTACCACTGGGGCTGTTGTATACTACCACTGGGGCTGCTGTATATACCTCTGGGGCTGCTGTATACTACCACTGGGGCTGTATATACCTCTGGGGCTGCTGTATACTACCACTGGGACTGCTGTATACTACCACTGGGGCTGCTGTATATACCTCTGGGGCTGCTGTATACTAACCACTGGGGCTGCTGCTGTATATACCACTGGGGCTGCTGCTGTATACTACCACTGGGGCTGCTGCTGTATACTACCACTGGGGCTGCTGTATACCACACTGCTGGGGGCTGTATACCTGTGCTGGGGTCCACCCTCGGCTTGTACACGAGTCAATAGGTTTTCCCAGGTTTTGGGGGCCAAAGTAGGGGGGTCGGCTTATACACGGGTCGGCTTATACACGAGTATATACGGTAATACAAAAACAGGTTTACATCAAAGAATTAGTAAATGAATATAAGAAACATTGGTTAACATCTGGTGCCCATGTTCGATGGTGCACATGTGTAACATTTTTTGTGAAGGTGGCAAAACTGAACCAGTAAGTGTCAAACCGAGTGCACATGGGCCTGTGAGCATTAGGAAGTGTAGGGTAAGCTATTTTATACAAAACAAGGAAGAGTGGATCCTAAGTGCCCTATCCTTGTAAGTAGCGGAAATAGTTTAAAGGGAAAGAAGGGCGGTGTATAAGATATGATCTCAAGTGTAATTACCAGTGTCAGTACTAGCGGTTATCTCAGGACAGTAGATTTGCAAAGTTCTGCAAATGGAAACAGTATACCTACAGGAGAAAAGGTTAAAGGTGAGTAAGACTAGGCTAACAGAAGCAGTGGCGCACCCAGAAATTTCCCAAGGTAGGGGTCCAAGAAACACACACCGGCCCTGAAAGGGGGGTGTCACCCCCCAGCGGGGTTCTGAGGGGCAAAGCCCCCGGTGGGGGGGTTTGGGGGAGCGAAGCTCCCCTAAAAGCCAAGCGATTTTTGTAAATTTGAATACCTAATTAATGCTTAATACTGCACGAAAACGGTCTTATTTGTTGTGCCTCTATGGTAGGAATTACATTGCGTAGTAATGAATTTTTTTCTAAAACACATCTTTTTAGGACGGCCTATCACGCTCCCTAATCAGTTATTCAGACATAGGTTATCCTCAACTTCCCTGAACATAACTGTTTAACTCCATCAGACCGAAAAGCTCTACACAGACCGGCTGTTGGCCACTTTACTCCACTCTCATCTATTCCACAACCTCAAAATGGCTGAACCAGGATTGTAAATAAACCCCTGTACTTTGTGTCACCCCCACTTTATTGTACATTGTAAGCTCTTGCAAGCAGGGTTGTCATTATTTTTTGCTTTTTAATTATGGTGATTTCCAAAACTGTTTCTCATGACTGTTTGTATATGAATCTGATTTGTTAAGCGCTCCGGAAAATGTTGGTGCTATATAAAGATTATTATTATCATTAGTACATATATAAATCACTAGGACCACCATTTGTACTTGAATCTGAGCACCAGGAGCACCATCAGTACATGGTACACCAATTGTAATGTCAGGTCAGCCCCTTGTATTGCATATATCTCCAACTGCCAGTATGTCCTTAACAATGGTAAGAAGATACTGGGAGTTGTTGTTATCATTCATCTGACTGCAGACCGTACAGGAGCCACAGCACTGATGAGACACAGCAGGATCACAAAGAAACATTTACATCCAGGTACCTTATAGGTCACATCTTCCCTGATTAGTCATTATCTTTCATTTCTTCATCTTGTGCAGACACCATGATGACTCTTCATGTCTTTACAGACTTCCATCTTCTCTGCTCTTCTGCAGCACATCCCGACACAGCGCCCTTAAAAATAAGAGAGTCATTATAATGTTGCCTAAATAAATTTATATGCCCTACACTGAGCCCATGAATAAATAATTGCCCTCAATGTGTTCTCTGCACAAATAAGGACCCCCACAGAGTCCCTCTCCTGGTACATGCCCTTCACACAGCTCTTTCCATATAAGGACCCCCACAGAGTCCCTCTCCTGGTACATGCCCTCCACACTGTCCCTCTCCTGATACATGCCCTCCACACTGCTGTTTTCCTAAAAGGCCCTTTCACACTGCCCCCAAACCTATACTGCCCAGTCTTTATATTATGCCCCTCATCACACCCCCCTCCTCGGTATACTATCCTTTCCTTGCTGTCAGGACTGTGGAGTTGGTAGAAAAATGGAGCAACTCCGACTCCTACAATATATAATGAATTGGGTACAGTAGAATCTATCTAAATATCTTGATTATTGTATCAACATAATGATTAAAGCCTGATGTTCCCATTGTACAATAAATTTATCACTTAAACATGAGCCGTGTATGAGGAAGTCTGAGTCGTGGAGTCAGAGTAAGGGAAATTGAGGAGTTGGAGTCGGTGGTTTGGCTTACCAACTCCAGAGTCCTGCTTACTGCTTACTGGACTCACACTGTCCCCCAAGCAGTCCCCTCTCTCTTCTACCCCATACTGTCTCCTCACATATTTACCTGCTCACTCTGACCACATGTGGACAGTGGCCCCTGCCCACCCCCCAGATATGCCCCCCACATACACAAGTTTTATAAAAAAATGCATACAATTTTACATACGCAATGCAGACATGCACACATACATTATACAGAACTGTACACATACAGTACAAAGACAAGCCTACAGCCAATGAAAACGCAAAGGTCATTATCTCATAAAATTCAAGTAGGGAGGATGAAGGGATAAAAAAACACGCTGCCGTATTCCACGAGACATCAAAGGGGGAATATAATATTGATTTATTTATGAACGCATTAGAGGGTTCCCTGGCCCCTTCCTCAGGACAAATCAATATCATATTGTCATGTGGAGGGAGCCCTGAAACGCTTTGACTAATAAATCAATATTATATAAACCCTTAAAAGTCACTTTTTGATGGTATTCTAATTCATTGAGATGCACCTGCATCAGTGCACCCTCTTTATATATTCATATTCATAAACATGCACCCCGCAGTGCACCCAGCAATGCACACATGCACCCAATCATGCACTCAGCCATGCACCCAGCCATGCACCCAGTCATACACCCAGCCATGCACACATGCACTCAGCCATGCACACATGAACCCAGCCATGAACATATACACACGGTCATGCACCCAGACATGCACACACACAGCCCCACACTCAGTCATGCCCAAATGCACTCGGCCATGGACACATGCACCCGGCCATGGACACATGCACCCGGCCATGGACACATGCACCCGACCATGAACACATGCACCCGGCTATGAACACATGCACCCGGCCATGAACACATGCACCCGGCTATGAACACATGCACCCGCACACACACAGCCCTGTGCTCAGTCATGCACTAATGCACTCAGCCATGGACACATGCACCCAGCCATGATCACATGCACCTGGTCATGCACCCAGACACGCGCGCACACACACACACACACAGCCCTGCGCTCAGTCATGCACTCAGCCATGGACACATGCACCTGGTCATGCACCCAGACACGCGCGCGCACACACACACACACACACAGCCCTGCGCTCAGTCATGCACTAATGCACTCAGCCATGGACACATGCACCTGGTCATGCACGCAGACATGCGCGCACACACACACACACAGCCCTGCGCTCAGTCATGCACTAATGCACTCAGCCATGGACACATGCACCTGGTCATGCACGCAGACACGCGCGCACACACACACACACACACAGCCCTGCGCTCAGTCATGCACTAATGCACTCAGCCATGGACACATGCACCTGGTCATGCACCCAGACACGCGCGCACACACACACAGCCCTGCGTTCAGTCATGCACTAATGCACTCAGCCATGGACACATGCACCTGGTCATGCACCCAGACATGCACACACACAGCCTCACACTCAGTCATGCACAAATGCATTCAGCCATGGATACATGAACACAGCCATGCACACAGCGATCCACCCAGGCATGCACACACACAGCCATGCACACACATGCACACAGCGATCCACCCAGGCATGCACACACACAGCCATGCACACACATGCACACAGCGATCCACCCAGGCATGCACACAGCGATCCACCCAGGCATGCACACAGCGATCCACCCAGGCATGCACACACACCGCCATGCACACATCACATGTACTCAGCCATAAAGACAAATCAGGGCTACTTTTATGTAGAGGAGAAACAGACATTCTCACCTTCCCCGACCTGTCTGCCGTTGATCTCTTCTGCAGGCTGCAGGCATGTGAGGAGGGCTGGATGACATCACAGCTTTGCAGACTGGCCTCTCACAGAGCTCGGTTTGTGAATAGTGACACTGCCGGCCCAGCACATAAACAGAGGTGCAGACAGTGCTGGCCGGCAGAATAACAAGCAGGACTTGCTGCAGCCATGAACAGCTGCTGGAGGGCGCTTGGCTTGCAAGCAGGGACCGGCCCACACAACCAGCAGCCAGCTTCACAGAATGGCACCTCTCTTCAAATGCTCCGCTCTGGAGGGTTAGAGGCGTGTCACGTACAACTACGTAAGCACACCTCTGGACCCGGAAGCAGCTGAGTTGGAGGTAAATCACCCGGCTTCAGCCGCCGGGTGCATTCTTGAATCACTGGCGGCCGCAACCCGAAAATAGCCGTGGCCAGCGGCCCTGAAGCTGGGTGGCCCCCCCAGCTTCTCAGGGTTGTCCAAGGGGGGTGTCCAGACACGTAGGTCCCCCCCTTGGGTGCGCCACTGAACAGAAGATATAAAGTATAGTCATAGTAAAAAGAAGGGTGGATGTGTATGAGGATATAGTATGGTATGTCATTCACTGGTGAAGGATATCCAGGGGGATCAGTCCAGGATAGGGGGAGCTGTGTACTGAAGGAACAGACACCAGTGCTGGTATCATATTTACATATTGTGAGTGAAAAAGGGAGGTTTTATGCCAGATAAAATAACATATTAGTATATAGAAGCATGTGTCACCATGGGTGACAGGGTGAGAGTGACAAGGATGAATGGAAATAGAAGAAGAAAACTTCTTAAATACCCCTGCACAGGTAGTAAATAGATACTTACTGGTAAATAGATTAATCTAGTATGCAGGTTAGGAAGCTGCTATAAGGCAGGACCAGTATTGGTCACTGGTAAACCTGTTAGCTATGTTACAGATCTGCAAAATCAATAGAAAAAAAGGTCTGGTATCAAGTTTAAGGTATAGCTGGGTTTCCACATAGGTATAGATAGGGTTTACCTCTGTGATGCACGGGTAGTGGGGCACAATTGAAGAACTATAACTGTAAGTGTAAATAAAAGAAAGGGCTTAATCAGGAAGTCAAATTTATAGTGCTGCCGTATGTACTCAGGAGAGGTACATACCTTGTTAGGGAGGAGGCAAGGCTCGAGGAAACACTAGGACCTAAATGAAAATAACACTGCGATAAGAGCAGGGTTTATCATTACCGGTGTGCCCAGGATATTCTCTATACTAATCATGGATGCATCAGACACATGAGCACCTTCTTGCTGCATTATCTGAAACTTGATGCCCGTATTGTTAGGATTCAAATTAGCGACAAGTACTGGGTTGCCACACTGTTGGATCCGTGGTACAAGAGTAAATTTAGCCAGTTGCTTCCTTCCCTGTACAGAGACATGTGCATGCTGGCGTATCAATAAAAAGCTGGTAGACAGCCTTAGGATTGGTTTTCCCCAACACATCAGTTAGGAACAACGTACACATCCCAGATATACTCTTCCAACCCGGGGTACATCGAGTCTTCAGTGTAGAAATATTAGCAGCAGCAGTTTAATTGTCAGAAGCAATTTCTGGGAGTCCATTGACTAATTTTTTTAAACCATCTCATCCACCAGCACAACTGAGTACAAGTCTGACACATAGTGAATGTCTGTTGAGGATGGTGAAAGAGTATCTAGAGGTCATTATCCATGCCATCAGGGGGAATTTAGACTCTTTTTCATTTTAGGCTTCAAAAGGAGGAGTGGCCTGAGCTCGCCAGTCACTCCTTGGAGGTTTTGTCAAGCCAGCGTTCTTTCAGAAAGCATCGTCAGCACTGATAGTGGTGTCCTGATGGATAAACACATCCAGTTGTCTCCTGAAAGTATAGACAGCCTAGCTTTCATCAAAGTGAACAAATCATGGATCTCAAAGAACTTTTCCACCCCAGTGTCAGACTGCTCAGAGCAGGGGGTGTACTTTTCAGTGTGCTACATGAATCTCGTCATTATCCATTTTTTATCACTTTGGTGGTATCTGGTCCTAATTTTTTGATACGTGGAGACTTTTTGGGGTCTCTTTGTCTGTTTCCTGAATTTAGCAGGGCTTTCTGAGTACAACGCCTACACATATCACTGATCGCCCTGTTACTAATGAATATTTAAATTTTAAATGTCAGGCCAGACCCTGTGCCGTGCATGCAGGCTACACCATTTTTAATGTTTTTATTCTTGGTCAGTTGACACCACTTTGGTGGTGCTTGGCCCTAATTTCAAAACTGTGGAGAGTCTTTTTGTGGTCTCCTTCTTGTTTGTTTCCTGAATTTAGCATGGCTCTCAGAGCACCATTCCTACACCTGAAGCTTGAAATACTGGGCCAGGCGGTGTCTCATGCATCCATAATGCACAATGATAAAAATTTTAACTCTGGGGAATAGATGGCAATTTTCTTAATGTCCATCACTACTTTTGAGTTGTTTTGGCAGCTTTTAGGCTCCTTTTAAGGTGTTCTCTAGGCCCTTGTTTTTGCCTCCCTTTGATTTGAATGTGGTTCGGAAGTTTAGCAAACTGGTTAACATTGCCAGTTCAGTAACCAAACCGAATCTGAACATCAAAAGGTTCTCTTACCTCTAGTACTGACACTGCTTAAATGGCAACAGCACAAAACTGAATGTTACTATATTAGGGCAAAAAAAGGATTCAAAAGGGTTTGTCCGAGTAGTGAACAACCCCTTTAAGTTTATAAAAGCAAAACAGCAAACTGCTCACCTCCAGTAATGTGATTTTTTTTTTTTAGGGCACAAAATCCACCTTGACCAGGTGTCCAGATTAGCACAAAAATATTCCAATTCAAAAGCAGATATTCATGCTTGTGCCTATACTGCACAAGTGATGGAGAATTTTCTGCATCAAATCTGCATCTGCTATTAGCATGTATTATGCAGCAAAAAGCATTGCACTGTTGCTAGGTAATATCTGCATTTTTGATGCAGAAAATTTTGCATCCGTCCCAACTGTCCCCACACTGTAGAGCATGTCATACCTTGCATACCGGCAAGTACTTCCGGGTTTCGGCCCCTTACCCACATGAAGCGTCTGGCAGTACGCAAGGTATGACATGTAAAGAATTGAAATGCTGCATATATTTACGGATCAAAAGATCTGCAAAAACCTGAAGCTATTACGCAGCACAAAATTGCATGATGTTGGCATAGCACTAGCAAAGTCACATTGACTTTGCTGGCTGGCCAATATAATATGCTTATTTGCTGCACAGTTTTACAAATACGCTGTAAAAATGCGCAATGAATTCACTCTCGTTGGGGCATAGATTAGTCATAGCACAATTATGTATACATGTCAGCATATCAAATGCATTTGGGTACCTTCCTACGATACTTGATACTATGCGTGATGTCATCCATAAACATTATTAGACAGGCAACATCCCAAGAGGATTCTCTCCGAGAATCATGAGTGTCAAAGGCTGGGAAGCCATATATACAAGATCCGTTAGATTCAAAAACACAAAGCTGGCACTGACTTTACATGCAGAGAAGTCATCTTAAATGTAAACTTTTCTTCACCTAATCGCTTTACCCCCCAGGCTATCTTCACCTTCCTGACCAAGCCAAACTTTACAACTCTGACCAGTGTAATAATTCTGGAATACTTCAACATATCCCAGGGGTTCGAAGATTGTTTTTTGTGACACATTGTGCTTTATGTTATTGATAAACTCAGGATGAGATTTTTGCATTTATTTGTGAAAATATCAGAAATATCATACAAATTGTTGGACACTTTCTCCTGAGTATACCAATACCCCTGTATATGTTGGAAAACTACTGTTTGAGCGCAGGGCTTGGCTCAGAAGGGAAGTTGCACCATTTGACTCGGGAGAAAAAAAAATCAGATGGAATAGATAGTGGACGCCACGTTGAGTTTCCAGAGCCCCTGATGTCGCTAAACTGTGGAAATCCCCCACAAGCGACCCCATCATGGAAATTAGACCCCTCAAGTAACTTATTTAGAGGCATTGTGAGCACCTTGAACCTTGCAGATGAGCTACAGAATTGCATACTGTTGAGTTGTGAAAATAAGAAATCACATTTTTCACACAAAAATGTTATTTTAGCCCTAAATTCTTCATTCTGCCAAGGGAAACAGGTGAAATTATTGCAGATTAAGGGGGGGGAGTGGAAAGCTACTCACTAATACTCCTGGACTCGGGCTCTGGTGCAATGGCTGGCATCCATCTGTAGTATAGTTATAGATAGATTTATGAAGGTCACCAGATTCTTCTTGTTAAGATCCTTTATTCCAGTGTTTCTCAACTCCAGTCTTCGGGACCCACCAACAGGTCGTGTTTTTGGGATTTTCTTAGGATTGCACAGGTGATCGTTTAATAACCTGCACAGGGGAAAATTCCAACACCTGTGCAATACTAAGGAAATCCTGAAAACATGACCTGTTGGTGGGTCCTAAGGACTGAAGTTGAGGAACACTGCTTTATTCAGTGCAAATTGAAATGATCAATTTTAATTAATTGAAAGGAGAAATTATTGTGCAGTTTCTCCTGAGCATACCAATAAGTAGTGGAAACTACTGTTTGGGCGCACAACATGGCTCAGAAGTAAAGGAGCATCATTCGACTACTGGAGTGCAAAATTAACTGTAATCAATAGCGACCATCTCTGCTGTGATCCCTGGCTATAATATCTGTATACTCTTTTACATTTTCCCCGACCAGGGAGCTGTGGTATATGCTGCCTTTTCCTACATGGTACATACATTACACAGGGACACATTTATAAGATGACATGAACATTATTTAACACATCCAATTGTGAAATTTATTTTTATTCCAAGAGCTATTAATTAAAATGTACAATTGTTTGTGTCACAACCCCTTTAAGTCAAGAGATGCCCTGAAGAAGTGGTTGGAGGACCACGAAACACGTTGGCTATTCCTGTGTGCTGTGTGATGTGTGTCAAATAAAGTGTTGTTATCCATCCTCTGGTCAGCGCGGTCTATAATCCCGGATTCTGCAACTAACCCCTTTAAGTGCCAGAAGAGCAAATTACCCCCTTAACTGACTCCACTTTAGAAATTAAACCCTCTGGGATTTTATCTACAGGTGTCATTCCATGTCAAGTGAACCAATGAATATTACCACTATGTTTTTAATTCTTTTGAGAATTAGCTTTTTGATAATAGTGTGGTAGATGATGCATAATGTGAAAAAGAAAAAAATATATAAGTATTTTAGCTTTTTTGTAATTAATTTTCAAAGTTGTGAAATTATGTACATTTCTGTGTTGGATGCCTTTACGTTTCTTCTCATAACTCAACAAGAAACAAGATAGAGAAATCTAAAAAATGCCATTCAACAGGCTTTTAAGAGATATGTCACAAGAGTATCTTTGTTAATAATTTACCCATGAGAAATCAAATGCAAAATTTCGAAACGTATTTCAAAAAATCAATAATATTAAATTTGCACAAAAATCACGTGTCTCCTGTGCTCCCAACACACCTGCACCAAAATTAAAGTTGGGCTCTCGATAGAATTATACTTAAAAAAAATCCTCTTTATAAACATAGTAAATGAAACAATCTTGAACTCAAATCTGCATTAGATCATTTATAGTGGTAAAGTGAAAGATTTTTACAATAGTGATGAATTGAGCTGAATTATGCATTATGCATGGCAGGAAAAATTGGGTGTCCATGTAAGTGAACGATCAGAAAATTCATGTCCAAAAGAGGCTTGCTCTTGCCATTTAAAAGAGACCTATGAGCTAAAAAAAAAAATTAACTTTAGCTAAAACTAGCTGTAGTACCCGGCTACGCCCGGGTTAATTAATAACTGATGTTAGCTATAACAAAATCGAATTTGAATATGTCATATTAATGACCTGTAAGAAAATAGAAGCTGAGCTGTGATTGGTTGCTATAGGCAGCCTAATAAATCTCCAGCCAACAGTAAACCCTCCCCTGGCCGGGCAGTATATGTTACCTCACACATACACATAATAGACAGCTCATGTGACTAACATCTGCCTTAATTCCCTATATGGCACGTGTGTTGCACATTGGCTGTTTTTAATCAGGTGTTTATGTTTGGAAATTAAAGATAGCACACGTATGAGGTGAGTTGTGTGAGGTGATTTGTGCACATCTGTGTCTGTCTGTGTGGTGTGTGTGTCCCTGGGGTGTGTGTATGTGTGTGTCCCTGTGGGGTGAGTGCATGTGTCCCTATAGGGTGTGTATATCGCTGTGGGGGGGGTCTGTGTGGTGTGTGTGTATCTGTGTTGTGTGTGTCTCTTTGTGGTGTGTGTGTGTCCCTGTGGGGTGAGTGCATGTGTCCCTATAGGGTGTGTATGTGTGTGTGTCCCTGTGGGGGGGTGTCTGTGTGGGGGTGTGTGTCTCTGTGTTGTGTGTGTCTCTTTGTGGTGTTTGTGTGTGTCTCTGTGGGGTGAGTGCATGTGTCCCTATAGGGTGTGTGTGTGTCCCTGTGGGGGGGGTCTGTGTGGTGTGTGTGTGTGTCTCTTTCTGGTATGTGTGTGTGTGTCCCTGTGGGGTGAGTGCATGTGTCCCTATAGGGTGGCTATGTGTGTGTGTCCCTGTGGGGTGAGTGCATGTGTCGCTATAGGGTGTGTGTGTGTCCCCGTGGGGGTGTGTTGTGTGTTTGTTCGGGTGCGTGGTGAGTATCCAATATTGGGGCTGCACCTTAGCGACTATACACTTGCTGTTACTCTTTGTGTGCGTGTGGTGTGTATACATGTCCCCGTGCGTGGTGAATATCTCATGTTGGGGCCCCACCTTAGTGACTATATGCTGGTATGTGCTGTTAGTCTTTGGCGCTATCATTAAGCCCCTCTCATTCACAACTGTCAACTGGTAACAGTCACTTTTTCCCCATTATGTAGATAGGGGCAAAATTGTTTGGTAAATTGGAATGCGCGGGGTTAAAATTTTGCCTCACAACATAGCCTATGACGCTCCCGGGGTCCAGACGTGTGACTGTGCAAAATATTGTGGCTATAGCTGACAGCTGTCGATTTTCCTCCAACACTTTTCCATTCACTTTTTCCCCAGTATGTAGAAAGGGGCAAAATTGTTTTTTGAACTGGAACGCGCAGGGTCAAAATTTCGCCTCACAACATAGCCTATGATGCTCTCGGGGTCCAGACGTGTGACTGTGCAAAATTTTGTGGCTGTAGTTGCGACGGTGTAGATGCCAATCCCGGATATACATGTGGAGCCCCAGGCGGGACTAGGGTACTCGGTACCGGACCGGTCGGTAGCTGGGGATGTCACGGGTGGCTTGGTCCGGACCGTGTCCCTGGGCCCTCACAATAAAAGGGGAATATTTACAAGGGATTATGTCACGGGTGACGCCACCCACTTGGTGCGGCCAGTGATGGGGCCGCCGCTGCTGCAGAACCTCCGGGGGTGATGGAATGGCAGCGGGGATGGTATAGTTCCAGTGGGGGGAACTGTATCCCCCGGGGCAGTAAGGGTTTAGAGTCAATTGTGTGTGTAGTTTGAGCGCACTTACTTTGCAGGCTGCAGGGATCTCTCCTCCTGGCTGCTGCTGACAGGCTGGATCTGTAGGGAGGAATGTTCTGCAGATAGAAGCAGGCAAGAGAGGCAATGCAGGGTTTTCCAAGGCTTTACTCTGTTGTTCTTTCAAGCAAGTTACAGGTTATTTGCAGTTGTTACACAGTTCTCAACACACAGTTGCTTTCTCCCTTTCCGGGTTCCCTTCTCTCCTGCAGCCAGGCTCCTTCCTCCTGTGACCCCTCACACAATCTGTCAATGTTCCTTTCCGGGCTATTGCTTCTCTTTCTCTTGTTGTACGTCACTGGACAGTATGGCGGTGACTCGGGCGTCTCTGAGTCCTAGTCTGTCACTTAGCTGCCTGTCCTTTAGGGTAGGGATCTCAGCCTGGAACTCAGACCCCCCGTCGTGTTATCTGGGGATACCGGGTGAACTACGGTCCCCTTTAGAGCCGACACTCTACTTTAGCCCAGCCTCCAACAGTCCTCTAGCATGAGGCTCTGCCAGGCTCCTTCTCTGTGTTCCTTCCAATATTCTAGGAGGGCTTCTCCACCTGCAACAGGTTGCTTCAGCTGCTGTCTAGGGCCCCGGGTTACACCGTCCCTCTCGGCTCTCTCACACTCCTGGTGGTTTCAGCGTCGGACGGGCTTTCCCCCCCATCTGGCTCGCACTGGCTCAGTCCGGGTCTGCACTCCTCGGCTTAGGCTCTTCCAGGCAGTGTGTGTCTTTCTGTCTTTACTTCTCAGCTACTTCAGCCTACTGTCTTCCTTTTCTCCTCCCCCTCTCTATATACTGTCAGTCACCTGACCTCTGGTGTGCCCAACCCACTACCCTCGTCCACCACCCCTCTGGTCTCATATAGTGTCTAACCTCAGGGCTGGACGTAACCTTCCTGACACGTGGGTTGTGTGGGCTGTGAGGGTGTTAGTGTTTAACAATTGTCCTACCTGCCTGGCTGCAGTTCCCTTTGTGGCCTCCTGTACGCAGGGGCGCCACATACACACATACATACATACATACATACATACACACATTCAGCTTTATATATTAGATAGGATTTTTAAAATGTGCTAACTTGCAACCTACGAATTGTGTTCTGGCTGGTGGAGAAGCGGCTGGCGCCTTGGCGGGAGATTTGAATCCCGTGCCGCTCAGCTTATCAGCAGCGCGGGATTAAAATCCACCATGGTGACCAATCAGCTCTCTTGGTGCGTGATTTAAATGGTGGCAGAGGGTTTAGGTAGCTCAGTGGTTAGCACTGTATGGTGGCTCAATGGTTAGAACTGTGCATTGGCTCAGTGGTTAGCACTGTATATGATGGCTCAGCATTTATGTGGTTCAGTATTTAGCACTGTATGGTGGCTCAGTGGTTAGCACTGTATGGTGGCTCAGTGGTTGGCACTGTATGGTGGTTCAGTGGTTAGCACTATATGGTGGCTCAGTGGTTAGAACTGTGTGGTGGCTCAGTGGTTAGCACTGTATGGTGGTTCAGTGGTTAGCGCTGTAGGGTGGCTCAGTGGTTAGCACTGTATTGTGGCTCAGTGGTTAGCACTGTATGGTGGTTCAGTGGTTAGAACTGTATGGTGGCTCAGTGGTTAGCACTGTATATGGTGGCTCAGTGTTTAGGTGGCTCAGTGGTTAGCACTGTATGGTGGCTCAGTGGTTAGCACTGTATGGTGGCTCAGTGGTTTGCACTGTAGGGTGGCTCAGTGGTTAGCACTGTATTGTGGCTCAGTGGTTAGCACTGTATGATGGCTCAATGGTTAGCACTGTATGGTGGCTCAGTGATTAGCACTGTATGGTGGCTCAGTGGTTAGCACTGTATGGTGGCTCAGTGGTCTGCACTCTACAGTAGTTCAGTGGTTAGCACTGTACGGTGGCTAAATGGTTAGTTAGCTTTGTATGGTGGCTCAGTGGTTAGCACTGTATGGTGGCTCAGTGGTTAGCACTGCATTGTGGCTCAGTGGTTAGCACTGTATAATGGCTCAGTGGGTAGCACTGTATGGTGGTTCAGTGGTTATTCACCGAATAGGACTTAAAAACAGAGATTAAGCTCACCCAAAAATTGCCAGGTAAATACCCATTGCACTTAGCAGCAGCTGCCAGCTCCCCTGAGAGGCAACACAGGTGTCTGTATGCCGGTACTCAATCACCTGCAACCCACAGTGGGGGCGGTTGTGGCACCAGCGTCCAACCATGCTGTCAGGGAGGTGAATGGTGGCATCTAAAGACACGAGGTTACCATAGGGCTCTGCCACTCACGGTGCATGCAAGGCATAGTGTCAGAGCAGCCTATTGGTCACGCCCTTCTATTAGATCAGGCGGGCCGCTCCGCACTGATTACATGCCTCACAAAATGACAGACGCCCCCCAGAGGGCCCAGCCTCAAACTGCAGATAAAAAAAAGTGCAATAAAACACTAAAGATGAAAATGTGAGGTGTTTGTGGGTATTTTGGCCAAAATACGTAAGCCGGTAACCCACTGTCAAGGGCCCTTACGCTTACCAGTCCCAACCACATGCCTTCTGCGACATGTTTGTTTAATATTGTATTGTGTTCAGTGGTTAGCATTGTATGGTGTTTCAGTGGTTAGCACTGTATGGTGGCTTAGTGGTTAGCACTGTATGGTGGCTTAGTGGTTAGCACTGTATAGTGGCTCAGTGGTTAGCACTATGGTGGTTCAGTGGTTAGCACTGTATGGTGGCTCAGTGGTTAGCACTGTATGGTGGCTCAGTGGTTAGCGCTATATGGTGGCTCAGTGGTCTGCACTCTACAGTAGCTCAGTGGTTAGCACTGTATGGTGGCTCAGTGATGAGCATTGTATGGTGGCTCAGCGATGGGAGGCAGGCACACGGGAGCCAGAAGGCACAGAGGAGGCAGGTGTACAGGGGAGGGAGAAGGCATAGGAGACGCAGAAGCCACAAGGGAGGCAGAGTCATATGGAGAGACAACGCACACAGGGAGAGACAGCACACACAGGGGCTGAGAGCACACAGAGCGGGGAGAAAGGCACAAGTAAGACAGAACGCACAGGGGAAGAGACAGCACAGACAGGAGAGAGCGCACAAAGGAACACAGGCACAAAGACTGCCCTCCCAATGCAATAGCATCATAAAAAATAAAATCCAATTTGCGCCATACTGTGTTTACAATAATTACCCTCGGTATATTTTTATATTGCTCACCTTGACCAGTTGTGCCGTCCGCACAACTGGAATATCTTGCACACTTGCGAGGTCTTTAAGATAATGAATTTCACTCTTCTGGAATGATGTTAAAAATTAGCGTCTTCAACGTTTTCCTTGTTTCCCAAGAATCACGTGGCCGCTCAGGAAGATTAACTAAATGACGAAGGCCAGGTCCTGTAGCCCAGAGCAGCTCCACAACCCACTCCCCGCAGGGAGGATATGTACGGTAATGAAAAAAGGGATAGAGTATGTGGTAAGCGCTAGGGAATAACTACAGCTCCACGGCCAGTAGTAAATTACCTTTAGGCTTTAATCAAAATGTGCGCAACACGCGGGTCCATTAACCACGATGCATTTCAACGTAGTATGCGTCTTTCTCAAGTGAATCTCTGGACCCAATTAAAACATTTATATACTTTCAATCTTGTTCATGATTGGAGGAAGACAACTCATAACAAAGCTTTGACTAAAAACCCGTCCTGGACTAGTGGGACGGATTACTAGTATACAAATTTATACAAAATTAAAAAACCTACCATTATTTACTAAAATCATGAAAATAAAATCGCTATATCTAATAAAACTATATTTGCACCCACAAGTATATAAATTTATGTGCATATATACAACTTTATATTCTATTCATTTCTTAAAATAGTCCTAGCTAATTATGACATTCACTTTTCCCTTTTCCCTGTGAACACCAACTAACCTTGATCCAGTGCCGCCGTCCCTCCCTCCTCTAGACCGCCCCCAGGCCCAATGGACTGATATTCATGTGTTTAATGAGCGGCACCAGAAGTGAGAGGAACTTTCAGCATCCGATCGAGGCAACCCCAGAATCTTTTTCCTATAGACACAAACTAACCGAGATCCAGCGTTGTCGTCCCTCCCGCCTCCGGATCGCCCCCAGGCTCAATGAAATTCATGTGTCTAATGAGCGGCACCAGAAGCGAGAGGAACCCTCGGCGTCTGATCGAGGCAACACCAGATTCTTTTGTTTTCACTCTTCCTTCTTTTCTTATATGTTTTTTTATATGTATCCAATAACTAAAAAGGCTTAATATAAATAAAATTAATAAAACCTTTAAAAAAAAAAATTTAAAAAATATTTTTTTAAAAATTTACTCTGAATAATTATACTGCATTGATTCTGTCATATGTTATTTTCAAGTGTAATATTGAGGCCTTCTGGAGATAAAGTCCCAACCCTGAATATCCAATAGGATTCTCTTCTATTGAGGCTACTTGTCCTATCAACAACATTTTCTCCTATTTGATCGATTATTATTAGTTTCAATTTTGAAGGGTCTCTATTGTGTACCAGATCAAAATGCTTGGAAACACTGTGTTTTAAATAACCGGTGCTAATATTATGTCTGTGTTTGTTCATTCTTGATCTCATACACTGGATGGTTCTTCCAATATACTGCTGCCTGCAAGGGCATTCCAGTAAGTAAACAACATACCTGGAAGAGCAATCAAGTCTATGTTGGATCTCAAATGTCTCATTTGTGGTGTTGGATCTAAAGCTCAAAGAGCCCTGAACCACACTCATACAGCACTTGCATCTTTTTATTCCACAACTGTAACAGCCCCTCATCCTCCTACACAATGTGGTTTTGGGGGGTTTTGTCGTTCCTGATCCTGCTATTCTAATTTTACTAGGGGCTATTAGATTATGTAAATTTCTTCCCCTCCTATAAACAACCCTCGGATTTTTCCGGATAAGTTTCGCTAGAATGGGATCACCCTGTAATATGAACCAGTGTTTTTTCAGTAATTTATGGATATTTTTATAAGACTTATTAAATGTAGTAACCAAATCGCACGTAAAGGAGGACTTAATTTGTTCATTATTTTCTTTATTTTCTTTATCCTTGTTTCTTTCTTCCAATTTTTCCAAATATTGCTTTTGAGTGATTCCTCTACATTTTTTATAGGCATCCTTCAGCAATTCATCAGGATACCCTTTTGTTTTGAATCTCCTCTTTAGTTCTTCCGCTTCTATTTTAAAATCCTCATTGAGTGTGCAATTCTTCCTAATTCTTAAATATTGTCCATAAGGTATGTTCCGTATCCATGAAGGTAGATGACTGCTATTAAACCCTAGATAACTGTTGACATCTACATTCTTAAAGAATGTAGATGTACTAAGTTCACCTGTCTGGTTAATTTTAATCAGGAGATCCAGAAATTGAATTTCGGTATTGGAATAATTCAATGTGAATTTTAGTCCCCATTGGTTGATGTTTAGTGTATTCACAAACTCAATGGCTTCCTCCTCACTTCCTGTCCATATTATCAGTAGATCGTCAATGAATCTTTTGTAGAATTGTATGTGCTCACTTGCCAGGGGGGACTGCGCGATGGTCTCAGACTCAAAAGCACCCATATATAACCCTGCATAACTGGGTGCGAATCTCGTGCCCATCGCGCAGCCCTTTACCTGTCTATACATCAACTCCTGATAACTGAAGATATTATTATATAGAATGAATTCAATACCTGTCTTCAAAAACTGCTTTTGTGCCTCTAAGATCAGAGGATCCTTTGAGATGAAATAATCAATTATCTCTAACCCTTTATTGTGTGGGATATTTGAATATAATGCACTCACATCAAGAGTTATTAATAGGGCTCCCGGTAATGGAGGAAGTCTAGTAATCAATCCTATCAATTGAGAAGAATCTTTCAAATAGGAGTCTAATTCAATGTTATATCTCTGTAAAAACAAATCAATATAATGGGATAAGTTGCTGGTTATAGAGTTAATACCCGATATAATGGGGCGTCCAGGGGGGTTAGTGGTGGATTTATGAATTTTGGGGAGAAAATAAAAGTGTGGGGTTTTGTATCTATTAATGTTTAGGAATCTAAATTCGTTCTTATTTAATAATCCCACTTTTCTAGCATTTTTAATCATTATTTTATATTGTAAAAATAGATCTTCTAGAGGATTCTTTTCTAGTTTTTCATAGTAATCTTTATCATCTAAAATTTCTCTGCTTTTATTATTATACCACCCTTCATTCATAATAACAACCCCTCCCCCCTTGTCAGCTTGTTTTATTATTAAATTTTTATTTTCTTTAATGCTCTTTAAAGCTACTCTTTCCCCCGTTGTTAAATTATCTCTCTGTTTAATGTCCCCCATACTTCTTATCTCTTTTAGAGTTAGTTGTTGGAATGTCTCCAAATGAGATCCCTTGTGATGTACGGGATAAAAATTGCTTTTATTTTTCGGATTTACATGAATGAATTTATCCTCTATTTCTTTGATATTGGTTTCTCCCTCCTCCTTCTTATCATTTTTAGTTTTTACTCCTTCAGTGCCTATTTTTCCCTTCCTTTTTTCTATTATGAAGTGTCTCTGTATCGTTAATTTTCTTATAAATTCATTAAAATCAATGTATACAGTTAGTGGATTTAGTTTAGATTTTGGACAGAACGACAATCCTCTCCCCAAAAGTTTAATTTCATCCTGTGACAATTGTTCCCCAGAAATATTAAATATCCCATTCAAACCAAAACTATCTTTTATGTTTTCCTCCTCTGTATTGATTATATGTTCCTTTAATCTAGTTTGGTCTTTTTTAATTTTTTCGGTGAGTCTGGTGATCGTGGATTGGGGCCCATTTCCTTTTCCCCTACATCCTCTCCTCCTCTTTTTCTTTTGTTTTTCGAAATGTAGCCGGTTGAAAAAAATGTGTGATTTTCATCGATTTAATGTCTGAATGTTTTTCAGTGTTTTCCTTATTTTTCTCTGTGTTTCTTGGTGTATTTAGTGTATTAGAATTTATGTGCTGGTTATCTCCCTCTAATTCCCAAATTAAATTGATATTTTGTGGTTCCTGTATAATGTCAACCTCTAATGAGGAATTAAGTGTCCGATTTTTACTAGTGTTTTGTGTATTAGGTGAGTTAGGTAGTTCCTGGTAGAGTGTATCATCCAGAATATTAGTCTGACTAGGTGTAGGTGATTGTGAGTAATTGTGTAAAGTAAATAATTCTAATGAATTATTCATTATTTTCTTATTAATAATAGTGTCCTCAAAAAATTCAATCAATGGTGTTTGTTCAATTGTAATGTTCTCAACATCAATGATTTTTTTACCATTCATTTCCTTCAAATTAGATTTAATTACCTTTCCGTCTACTCTATCTTCATTTTTTTCATTATTATCAATGGAATTTTCTGTAAGATTATTTCCTTCCTCTTTCTTGTTGTTGTCCTTCTGGTTTTCTAATTTTTCCCCTGATTTCTTTCTATCATAACGTCTCCCAGTTTTTTTCTCAGTCTTTTTCTTATTTACCATTTCCTGGTTCCTATTAATAGTCCTATTTTCCTCTTCAATTAATTCACTAACACCTGTCCTACCCCCATTCATCAAGGTTTTTTTATGTTTCTCATATTGGTTTCTTTGTTCAGTGGTTTTAAGTATTTTATTTAATTCCAGATTATCTTTGGTTTTTATCTCAATTTTGCCTTCATTTTTATCTTTATTTTTCTCTTTTATAAATTTTTTGTTATGTTGTTGATTTTGTTCTTTTTCTTCATCTTTTTGAATCTATTGTAGATAATGTGTTTATTTCCATTCGTTCTGGATCATCTGTTCCTTTCTGTTTTTTATCTCTCAGATATTTATTTATTTTCTTTTTGATTAGTTCTTCAAATTTAGTTAGTCTAATTTTGAGTTTTACATTTATTTCTATGAAGTCCTGACTTTGAGTAAACTGATCTATCCCTGAGCAGATGTCAATCATGTCATGGAGGGCTTGTTCAGCTAATTTAAGACGTTTTTGCAGGAGAATTTTTAGCATCCCTATAGAGCATTCAAGGACATAATCATTCCATTTATTTGTATAATCTTCATCATTAGGATATGTGGATTTTTGGGGAATTTTTAAGCCTTTCGGTATTATTCTCTCCATTATATATTTTTTGAGAAACATGGCATCGATGTTATTTGTCATTTCTACTTTACACTTGTTCTCATAATTGTTAAAAATTATAATCATTTTCTTCCTATCCTCATCTTTTAATTTATTCCCAGGAATGGACGAGTTAATAATCTCTAAATTCACATTTTCTCCCAGGGATTCCAAGATCTTATAGGGTATGTGCCCACTGGAAGTTTTAAAGTCGGTTTATCAGCGAAAAACGTCGACGTTTTATCATAGGTTTTATGTTAATTTATGTTAATCCTAACCAGCGGTTGGCTTAACATGGTAGTCAATGGATTTTAGAAAACGCTGTGCACATTAGAACGTTTTTGTTTGTCTCCTTTCCACTTTCTTCACCGGTTTACCACCGGTTTTCAAAGATAGAGCAAGTGACTTCTTTTGGACGTTTTTCCAGCGATTCCAGCTTACAAGTGCACAAAAAACAGTCTATAAAACGCTAAGAAAAACCGCCAGAAAACCGCCGATAAAAGGCTGTACAAACGCCATAAAACCGCTCAAAAAACGCTCAAAAAACGATGTACACTGCTGAGGTCAGAAAACTCAGTTTCTGCAATTCTCCACCGGTTTTCTGACGGCCAGCAAAGATGCAGAACCGTCCAGTGGGCACATACCCATATTCTCTCTGTGCTTCCCTGCTATTCACATAGAAATCCATTATGTATTTATACCACTTATCTAGTCTAGCACGTTATACAATCTGCAATAATCTTATTTGTGTTATACCAAAGTTCACCTGACACAAAATAATTACGATCACAATTATAAAGTCATTTCCATTCCATTAGTGCTCTGATCTCCTTGATCTTCAGGTGTTGGTAAATTGGAAACACTTGTAATAGTCTTCACAGCCGGCAGCAATAGCGGTAACCGCTCATCCAACCAGGAGCATGCAATGTAAAAAATAAAATCCAATTTGCGCCATACTGTGTTTACAATAATTACCCTCGGTATATTTTTATATTGCTCACCTTGACCAGTTGTGCCGTCCGCACAACTGGAATATCTTGCACACTTGCGAGGTCTTTAAGATAATGAATTTCACTCTTCTGGAATGATGTTAAAAATTAGCGTCTTCAACGTTTTCCTTGTTTCCCAAGAATCACGTGGCCGCTCAGGAAGATTAACTAAATGACGAAGGCCAGGTCCTGTAGCCCAGAGCAGCTCCACAACCCACTCCCCGCAGGGAGGATATGTACGGTAATGAAAAAAGGGATAGAGTATGTGGTAAGCGCTAGGGAATAAGTACAGCTCCACGGCCAGTAGTAAATTACCTTTAGGCTTTAATCAAAATGTGTGCAACACGCGGGTCCATTAACCACGATGCATTTCAACGCAGTATGCGTCTTAACTGAATCTCTGGACCCAATTAAAACATTTATATACTTTCAATCTTGTTCATGATTGGAGGAAGACAACTCATAACAAAGCTTTGACTAAAAACCCGTCCTGGACTAGTGGGACGGATTACTAGTATACAAATTTATACAAAATTAAAAAACCTACCATTATTTACTAAAATCATGAAAATAAAATCGCTATATCTAATAAAACTATATTTGCACCCACAAGTATATAAATTTATGTGCATATATACAACTTTATATTCTATTCATTTCTTAAAATAGTCCTAGCTAATTATGACATTCACTTTTCCCTTTTCCCTGTGAACACCAACTAACCTTGATCCAGTGCCGCCGTCCCTCCCTCCTCTAGACCGCCCCCAGGCCCAATGGACTGATATTCATGTGTTTAATGAGCGGCACCAGAAGTGAGAGGAACTTTCAGCATCCGATCGAGGCAACCCCAGAATCTTTTTCCTATAGACACAAACTAACCGAGATCCAGCGTCGTCGTCCCTCCCGCCTCCAGATCGCCCCCAGGCTCAATGAAATTCATGTGTCTAATGAGCGGCACCAGAAGCGAGAGGAACCCTCGGCGTCCGATCGAGGCAACACCAGATTCTTTTGTTTTCACTCTTCCTTCTTTTCTTATATGTTTTTTTATATGTATCCAATAACTAAAAAGGCTTAATATAAATAAAATTAATAAAACCTTTAAAAAAAAAAATTTAAAAAATATTTTTTTAAAAATTTACTCTGAATAATTATACTGCATTGATTCTGTCATATGTTATTTTCAAGTGTAATATTGAGGCCTTCTGGAGATAAAGTCCCAACCCTGAATATCCAATAGGATTCTCTTCTATTGAGGCTACTTGTCCTATCAACAACATTTTCTCCTATTTGATCGATTATTATTAGTTTCAATTTTGAAGGGTCTCTATTGTGTACCAGATCAAAATGCTTGGAAACACTGTGTTTTAAATAACCGGTGCTAATATTATGTCTGTGTTTGTTCATTCTTGATCTCATACACTGGATGGTTCTTCCAATATACTGCTGCCTGCAAGGGCATTCCAGTAAGTAAACAACATACCTGGAAGAGCAATCAAGTCTATGTTGGATCTCAAATGTCTCATTTGTGGTGTTGGATCTAAAGCTCAAAGAGCCCTGAACCACACTCATACAGCACTTGCATCTTTTTATTCCACAACTGTAACAGCCCCTCATCCTCCTACACAATGTGGTTTTGGGGGGTTTTGTCGTTCCTGATCCTGCTATTCTAATTTTACTAGGGGCTATTAGATTATGTAAATTTCTTCCCCTCCTATAAACAACCCTCGGATTTTTCCGGATAAGTTTCGCTAGAATGGGATCACCCTGTAATATGAATCAGTGTTTTTTCAGTAATTTATGGATATTTTTATAAGACTTATTAAATGTAGTAACCAAATCGCACGTAAAGGAGGACTTAATTTGTTCATTATTTTCTTTATTTTCTTTATCCTTGTTTCTTTCTTCCAATTTTTCCAAATATTGCTTTTGAGTGATTCCTCTACATTTTTTATAGGCATCCTTCAGCAATTCATCAGGATACCCTTTTGTTTTGAATCTCCTCTTTAGTTCTTCCGCTTCTATTTTAAAATCCTCATTGAGTGTGCAATTCTTCCTAATTCTTAAATATTGTCCATAAGGTATGTTCCGTATCCATGAAGGTAGATGACTGCTATTAAACCCTAGATAACTGTTGACATCTACATTCTTAAAGAATGTAGATGTACTAAGTTCACCTGTCTGGTTAATTTTAATCAGGAGATCCAGAAATTGAATTTCGGTATTGGAATAATTCAATGTGAATTTTAGTCCCCATTGGTTGATGTTTAGTGTATTCACAAACTCAATGGCTTCCTCCTCACTTCCTGTCCATATTATCAGTAGATCGTCAATGAATCTTTTGTAGAATTGTATGTGCTCACTTGCCAGGGAAAAATCCGAGGGTTGTTTATAGGAGGGGAAGAAATTTACATAATCTAATAGCCCCTAGTAAAATTAGAATAGCAGGATCAGGAACGACAAAACCCCCCAAAACCACATTGTGTAAGAGGATGAGGGGCTGTTACAGTTGTGGAATAAAAAGAGGCAAGTGCTGTATGAGTGTGGTTCAGGGCTCTTTGAGCTTTAGATCCAACACCACAAATGAGACATTTGAGATCCAACATAGACTTGATTGCTCTTCCAGGTATGTTGTTTACTTACTGGAATGCCCTTGCAGGCAGCAGTATATTGGAAGAACCATCCAGTGTATGAGATCAGGAATGAACAAACACAGACATAATATTAGCACCGGTTATTTAAAACACAGTGTTTCCAAGCATTTTGATCTGGTACACAATAGAGACCCTTCAAAATTGAAACTAATAATAATCGATCAAATAGGAGAAAATGTTGTTGATAGGACAAGTAGCCTCAATAGAAGAGAATCCTATTGGATATTCAGGGTTGGGACTTCATCTCCAGAAGGCCTCAATATTACACTTGAAAATAACATATGACAGAATCATTGCAGTATAATTATTCAGAGTAAATTTAAAAAAAAATATTTTTTAAATTTTTTTTTTTAAAGGTTTTATTAATTTTATTTATATTAAGCCTTTTTAGTTATTGGATACATATAAAAAAACATATAAGAAAAGAAGGAAGAGTGAAAACAAAAGAATCTGGTGTTGCCTCGATCGGACGCCGAGGGTTCCTCTCGCTTCTGGTGCCGCTCATTAGACACATGAATTTCATTGAGCCTGGGGGCGATCCGGAGGCGGGAGGGACGACGACGCTGGATCTCGGTTAGTTTGTGTCTATAGGAAAAAGATTCTGGGGTTGCCTCGATCGGATGCTGAAAGTTCCTCTCACTTCTGGTGCCGCTCATTAAACACATGAATATCAGTCCATTGGGCCTGGGGGCGGTCTAGAGGAGGGAGGGACGGCGGCACTGGATCAAGGTTAGTTGATGTTCACAGGGAAAAGGGAAAAGTGAATGTCATAATTAGCTAGGACTATTTTAAGAAATGAATAGAATATAAAGTTGTATATATGCACATAAATTTATATACTTGTGGGTGCAAATATAGTTTTATTAGATATAGCGATTTTATTTTCATGATTTTAGTAAATAATGGTAGGTTTTTTAATTTTGTATAAATTTGTATACTAGTAATCCGTCCCACTAGTCCAGGACGGGTTTTTAGTCAAAGCTTTGTTATGAGTTGTCTTCCTCCAATCATGAACAAGATTGAAAGTATATAAATGTTTTAATTGGGTCCAGAGATTCAGTTAAGACGCATACTGCGTTGAAATGCATCGTGGTTAATGGACCCGCGTGTTGCGCACATTTTGATTAAAGCCTAAAGGTAATTTACTACTGGCCGTGGAGCTGTACTTATTCCCTAGCGCTTACCACATACTCTATCCCTTTTTTCATTACCGTACATATCCTCCCTGCGGGGAGTGGGTTGTGGAGCTGCTCTGGGCTACAGGACCTGGCCTTCGTCATTTAGTTAATCTTCCTGAGCAGCCACGTGATTCTTGGGAAACAAGGAAAACGTTGAAGACGCTAATTTTTAACATCATTCCAGAAGAGTGAAATTCATTATCTTAAAGACCTCGCAAGTGTGCAAGATATTCCAGTTGTGCGGACGGCACAACTGGTCAAGGTGAGCAATATAAAAATATACCGAGGGTAATTATTGTAAACACAGTATGGCGCAAATTGGATTTTATTTTTTACATTGCATGCTCCTGGTTGGATGAGCGGTCACTGCTATTGCTGCCGGCTGTGAAGACTATTACAAGTGTTTCCAATTTACCAACACCTGAAGATCAAGGAGATCAGAGCACTAATGGAATGGAAATTACTTTATAATTGTGATCGTAATTATTTTGTGTCAGGTGAACTTTGGTATAACACAAATAAGATTATTGCAGATTGTATAACGTGCTAGACTAGATAAGTGGTATAAATACATAATGGATTTCTATGTGAATAGCAGGGAAGCACAGAGAGAATATGGGTATGTGCCCACTGGACGGTTCTGCATCTTTGCTGGCTGTCAGAAAACCGGTGGAGAATTGCAGAAACTGAGTTTTCTGACCTCAGCAGTGTACATCGTTTTTTGAGCGTTTTTTGAGCGGTTTTATGGCGTTTGTACAGCCTTTTATCGGCGGTTTTCTGGCGGTTTTTCTTAGCGTTTTATAGACTGTTTTTTGTGCACTTGTAAGCTGGAATCGCTGGAAAAACGTCCAAAAGAAGTCACTTGCTCTATCTTTGAAAACCGGTGAAGAAAGTGGAAAGGAGACAAACAAAAACGTTCTAATGTGCACAGCGTTTTCTAAAATCCATTGACTACCATGTTAAGCCAACCGCTGGTTAGGATTAACATAAATTAACATAAAACCTATGATAAAACGTCGACGTTTTTCGCTGATAAACCGACTTTAAAACTTCCAGTGGGCACATACCCTATAAGATCTTGGAATCCCTGGGAGAAAATGTGAATTTAGAGATTATTAACTCGTCCATTCCTGGGAATAAATTAAAAGATGAGGATAGGAAGAAAATGATTATAATTTTTAACAATTATGAGAACAAGTGTAAAGTAGAAATGACAAATAACATCGATGCCATGTTTCTCAAAAAATATATAATGGAGAGAATAATACCGAAAGGCTTAAAAATTCCCCAAAAATCCACATATCCTAATGATGAAGATTATACAAATAAATGGAATGATTATGTCCTTGAATGCTCTATAGGGATGCTAAAAATTCTCCTGCAAAAACGTCTTAAATTAGCTGAACAAGCCCTCCATGACATGATTGACATCTGCTCAGGGATAGATCAGTTTACTCAAAGTCAGGACTTCATAGAAATAAATGTAAAACTCAAAATTAGACTAACTAAATTTGAAGAAGAACTAATCAAAAAGAAAATAAATAAATATCTGAGAGATAAAAAACAGAAAGGAACAGATGATCCAGAACGAATGGAAATAAACACATTATCTACAATAGATTCAAAAAGATGAAGAAAAAGAACAAAATCAACAACATAACAAAAAATTTATAAAAGAGAAAAATAAAGATAAAAATGAAGGCAAAATTGAGATAAAAACCAAAGATAATCTGGAATTAAATAAAATACTTAAAACCACTGAACAAAGAAACCAATATGAGAAACATAAAAAAACCTTGATGAATGGGGGTAGGACAGGTGTTAGTGAATTAATTGAAGAGGAAAATAGGACTATTAATAGGAACCAGGAAATGGTAAATAAGAAAAAGACTGAGAAAAAAACTGGGAGACGTTATGATAGAAAGAAATCAGGGGAAAAATTAGAAAACCAGAAGGACAACAACAAGAAAGAGGAAGGAAATAATCTTACAGAAAATTCCATTGATAATAATGAAAAAAATGAAGATAGAGTAGACGGAAAGGTAATTAAATCTAATTTGAAGGAAATGAATGGTAAAAAAATCATTGATGTTGAGAACATTACAATTGAACAAACACCATTGATTGAATTTTTTGAGGACACTATTATTAATAAGAAAATAATGAATAATTCATTAGAATTATTTACTTTACACAATTACTCACAATCACCTACACCTAGTCAGACTAATATTCTGGATGATACACTCTACCAGGAACTACCTAACTCACCTAATACACAAAACACTAGTAAAAATCGGACACTTAATTCCTCATTAGAGGTTGACATTATACAGGAACCACAAAATATCAATTTAATTTGGGAATTAGAGGGAGATAACCAGCACATAAATTCTAATACACTAAATACACCAAGAAACACAGAGAAAAATAAGGAAAACACTGAAAAACATTCAGACATTAAATCGATGAAAATCACACATTTTTTTCAACCGGCTACATTTCGAAAAACAAAAAGAAAAAGAGGAGGAGAGGATGTAGGGGAAAAGGAAATGGGCCCCAATCCACGATCACCAGACTCACCGAAAAAATTAAAAAAGACCAAACTAGATTAAAGGAACATATAATCAATACAGAGGAGGAAAACATAAAAGATAGTTTTAGTTTGAATGGGATATTTAATATTTCTGGGGAACAATTGTCACAGGATGAAATTAAACTTTTGGGGAGAGGATTGTCGTTCTGTCCAAAATCTAAACTAAATCCACTAACTGTATACATTGATTTTAATGAATTTATAAGAAAATTAACGATACAGAGACACTTCATAATAGAAAAAAGGAAGGGGAAAAATAGGCACTGAAGGAGTAAAAACTAAAAATGATAAGAAGGAGGAGGGAGAAACCAATATCAAAGAAATAGAGGATAAATTCATTCATGTAAATCCGAAAAATAAAAGCAATTTTTATCCCGTACATCACAAGGGATCTCATTTGGAGACATTCCAACAACTAACTCTAAAAGAGATAAGAAGTATGGGGGACATTAAACAGAGAGATAATTTAACAACGGGGGAAAGAGTAGCTTTAAAGAGCATTAAAGAAAATAAAAATTTAATAATAAAACAAGCTGACAAGGGGGGAGGGGTTGTTATTATGAATGAAGGGTGGTATAATAATAAAAGCAGAGAAATTTTAGATGATAAAGATTACTATGAAAAACTAGAAAAGAATCCTCTAGAAGATCTATTTTTACAATATAAAATAATGATTAAAAATGCTAGAAAAGTGGGATTATTAAATAAGAACGAATTTAGATTCCTAAACATTAATAGATACAAAACCCCACACTTTTATTTTCTCCCCAAAATTCATAAATCCACCACTAACCCCCCTGGACGCCCCATTATATCGGGTATTAACTCTATAACCAGCAACTTATCCCATTATATTGATTTGTTTTTACAGAGATATAACATTGAATTAGACTCCTATTTGAAAGATTCTTCTCAATTGATAGGATTGATTACTAGACTTCCTCCATTACCGGGAGCCCTATTAATAACTCTTGATGTGAGTGCATTATATTCAAATATCCCACACAATAAAGGGTTAGAGATAATTGATTATTTCATCTCAAAGGATCCTCTGATCTTAGAGGCACAAAAGCAGTTTTTGAAGACAGGTATTGAATTCATTCTATATAATAATATCTACAGTTATCAGGAGTTGATGTATAGACATGTAAAGGGCTGCGCGATGGGCACGAGATTTGCACCCAGTTATGCAGGGTTATATATGGGTGCTTTTGAGTCTGAGACCATCGCGCAGTCCGCCCTGGCAAGTGAGCACATACAATTCTACAAAAGATTCATTGACGATCTACTGATAATATGGACAGGAAGTGAGGAGGAAGCCATTGAGTTTGTGAATACACTAAACATCAACCAATGGGGACTAAAATTCACATTGAATTATTCCAATACCGAAATTCAATTTCTGGATCTCCTGATTAAAATTAACCAGACAGGTGAACTTAGTACATCTACATTCTTTAAGAATGTAGATGTCAACAGTTATCTAGGGTTTAATAGCAGTCATCTACCTTCATGGATACGGAACATACCTTATGGACAATATTTAAGAATTAGGAAGAATTGCACACTCAATGAGGATTTTAAAATAGAAGCGGAAGAACTAAAGAGGAGATTCAAAACAAAAGGGTATCCTGATGAATTGCTGAAGGATGCCTATAAAAAATGTAGAGGAATCACTCAAAAGCAATATTTGGAAAAATTGGAAGAAAGAAACAAGGATAAAGAAAATAAAGAAAATAATGAACAAATTAAGTCCTCCTTTACGTGCGATTTGGTTACTACATTTAATAAGTCTTATAAAAATATCCATAAATTACTGAAAAAACACTGGTTCATATTACAGGGTGATCCCATTCTAGCGAAACTTATCCGGAAAAATCCGAGGGTTGTTTATAGGAGGGGAAGAAATTTACATAATCTAATAGCCCCTAGTAAAATTAGAATAGCAGGATCAGGAACGACAAAACCCCCCAAAACCACATTGTGTAGGAGGATGAGGGGCTGTTACAGTTGTGGAATAAAAAGATGCAAGTGCTGTATGAGTGTGGTTCAGGGCTCTTTGAGCTTTAGATCCAACACCACAAATGAGACATTTGAGATCCAACATAGACTTGATTGCTCTTCCAGGTATGTTGTTTACTTACTGGAATGCCCTTGCAGGCAGCAGTATATTGGAAGAACCATCCAGTATAGGAGATCAAGAATGAACAAACACAGACATAATATTAGCACCGGTTATTTAAAACACAGTGTTTCCAAGCATTTTGATCTGGTACACAATAGAGACCCTTCAAAATTGAAACTAATAATAATCAATCAAATAGGAGAAAATGTTGTTGATAGGACAAGTAGCCTCAATAGAAGAGAATCCTATTGGATATTCAGGGTTGTGACTTTATCTCCAGAAGGCCTCAATATTACACTTGAAAATAACATATGACAGAATCAATGCAGTATAATTATTCAGAGTAAATTTTAAAAAAAATATTTTTTACATTTTTTTTTTTAAAGGTTTTATTAATTTTATTTATATTAAGCCTTTTTAGTTATTGGATACATATAAAAAAACATATAAGAAAAGAAGGAAGAGTGAAAACAAAAGAATCTGGTGTTGCCTCGATCGGACGCCGAGGGTTCCTCTCGCTTCTGGTGCCGCTCATTAGACACATGAATTTCATTGAGCCTGGGGGCGATCCGGAGGCGGGAGGGACGACGACGCTGGATCTCGGTTAGTTTGTGTCTATAGGAAAAAGATTCTGGGGTTGCCTCGATCGGATGCTGAAAGTTCCTCTCACTTCTGGTGCCGCTCATTAAACACATGAATATCAGTCCATTGGGCCTGGGGGCGGTCTAGAGGAGGGAGGGACGGCGGCACTGGATCAAGGTTAGTTGGTGTTCACAGGGAAAAGGGAAAAGTGAATGTCATAATTAGCTAGGACTATTTTAAGAAATGAATAGAATATAAAGTTGTATATATGCACATAAATTTATATACTTGTGGGTGCAAATATAGTTTTATTAGATATAGCGATTTTATTTTCATGATTTTAGTAAATAATGGTAGGTTTTTTAATTTTGTATAAATTTGTATACTAGTAATCCGTCCCACTAGTCCAGGACGGGTTTTTAGTCAAAGCTTTGTTATGAGTTGTCTTCCTCCAATCATGAACAATATTGAAAATATATAAATGTTCTAATTGGGTCCAGAGATTCACTTGAGAAAGACGCATACTACGTTGAAATGCATCGTGGTTAATGGACCCGCGTGTTGCACACATTTTGATTAAAGCCTAAAGGTAATTTACTACTGGCCGTGGAGCTGTACTTATTCCCTAGCGCTTACCACATACTCTATCCCTTTTTTCATTACAATGCAATAGCATCAGACCTATTTCTAGTAGTTAAATATTTTAAAGATGATCCCATTTCGATCTCAACTTGAATTTTGGTACAGATGTGGGTAAGAGCATAGCATATACATGTGCATTTTGGGAACTCTTAAATGATAAGCTTTTTTCAAAAATGCGTTTTAAAATTTTGCGTTTGCGTTTGCATGGGTAAAATATTAACAAAGATACTCTTGTGACATATCTGGTGAAAGCCTCTACAGTTCTGAGTAGAATGGTGTTTATTTTGTTTCTCTATCTTATTTCTAGCCTGAGTTATGGGGAGAAATGTAAAGGCAGGCAACACCAAAATTTGCACTTTTTCCAAACTTTGACAATCAATTAAAAATAAAAATTTTTTTTTAGAATTTTCTTATATTCACATTTTGCATTGTCTGACATGCTATTATCATATAACAAATCTCAAAAGAATTGAAAATATAGAGGTAAAGATCATTGGTTCACTTGACATGGAATGGCTCAATTGTGTCTTTTTGTATATAATTGTGTATCTCTGCATGTATGATTGTGTGTGACTCTAAATGTATGGTGTTGTTATGTTTGTGTTAATATATTGTGTTCCTGTATGTTTGATTGTCTATGTCTCAACGTGTATGATTCTGTGTGTTTCTGTGTGTATGAATATATGTGTTTGCATGTATGATTATATGTCGATATGTCTCTACGTGTATGATTGTGTGTGTCTATACAATTGTGTGTCTACGCGTACTGTGTGTATGATTGTGTGTTTTTTGGTGTGTATGATTGTGTCTGTGTGTTTGATTGTGTCTCTGATTGTGTCTCTGTGTGTATGATTGTGTGTATTAGTCTGTGTGTATGATTGTGTCTCTGCGTGTATGATTGTGAGTGTGTGTCTGTGTGTGTATAATTTTGTGTGTATGATTGTGTGTGTCTCAACATGTATGATTTGATATGTCTCTGTGTGTGTATGTGTGCATGTCTATTTATGTGTATATTTGTGTTTGTGAATGTCTTTATATACAGTACATGCTTCTATGTGAATATATCTGTTTACATGTCAGTATACTGTATGTTTACAAGTCGGTGTGTCTGGATCTGTATACGTGTTTGTAAGATGCCAGTATGTAATAGTGTATTGTGATTATGTGTAAAAAATTTGTATACTTAGGGCACACCACTAAGGCTACATTCACACAAAGAGCGCTTGCGCACTGTTTTTTATTGATCTTTTTTTGTGCAGTTTCTGCATCAAAAATGAATCCTCTTTTTGTAAAAAAAAAAAAAAGCCTCACACACGCATCATCTGTTTGTGTTGCTTTTTTGCTCCGCGTTCGGGGAACTCAGACTCACAGACAAACACCCTTTCTTACCCTCCCTGATAATTTCACAGTGAGCTCCGGTGAGGTCTTCATCTTGGGCATCGCAGGACCCGTATGAGATGTACGTATGGTGCTTACCCCCTTCCCGACCCGTGACACAGCATATGCTTCATGGAAACAGGAGCGTTCTTGACCTGGGAGGCATATGCTGCGTCCTGGGGTAATCGCGCTCCTGCAGCTCTAGTGAGAGGTGTCACTGACCTCTCACTGGAGCTGCATGTACAAGAGGACTTGTACTAAAGCCCAGTGGGGGTGGCTTTGCCCCCCCGTGGCTATGACCGCTTCAATTGGCAGGTTCACTTTCACTAAAAGTGAAACTGCAAAGCGGTATGATTGTAATGTCTCACCAATGAAACTTGGTGAGACATTACAATTCAGCGGCCTGATGCTGCCCCTGCTCTCCCCATCCAGAAGGGGGCTCCAGATCACCCTCACGCCGCCAATCCGCATGTCCCCGTTAACCGCTCCTCTCTCCTACCGCTGCACCCGCCGGTCATCCTTCTTTCCTCCCGACGGGTGCGCCCTCCCCAGAAGCCCGCTCTCCCCATAACTCCCCCCCTCCAGATCACCCCCCCGCCCCTTCCCTCTGCCTCCCCCCCACTGCCGATCCGCATGATCCCGTTCACCGCTCCTCTCACCTGCCGCTGCACCCGCCGGTCATCATCCTCCCCTCCCGGCGGGTGCGCAGGTGCTCTCCCCATCCCCAGCTTCCCCCCCTGCTCTCCCCATCCCACCCCCTTCCAAATCACCCTCCCCACCCCTTCCCTCCACCTCCCACGCCGATACGCATATCCCTGTTCACCGCTCCTCTCTGCTGCCGCTGCACCCACTGGTCATCCTCCTCTCCTCCCGGCGGGTGCTCAGGTGCTCTCCCCATCCCCAGCCCCACCCCTCCAGATCACCCTCCCACCCTTCCATCCACCCCCCCACCATCAATGCCTGTGTCCCCTCTCACCACTCCTCCGTTCCCGCCGATCTGCCTCCTCGCTGTGGCGCCCCTCCTCCTCTCCTGGACTGCTCCTCCGCACCGAGGTGAGTATGAATGGATGGATGGATGGTGCATGTATGGGTGCATGGATGGATGGGATGCATGGATGGATGGTGCATGGATTGTGCATGCATGGGTGGATGGTGCATGGATGGATGGATGGGTGCATGCATGGATGGTGCATGGATGGATGGGTGCATGCATGGGTGCATGGATGGATGAATGATGCATGGGTGCATGGATGGTGCATGCATGGGTGCATGGATGGATGATGCATGCATGGGTGGATGGGTGCGTGCATGGGTGCATGGATGGATGGTGCATGGATGGATAGTGCATGAATGGATGAGTGCATGCACGGGTGCATGGATGGATGGATGGTGCATGCATGGGTGAATGGATGGATGGATGGTGCAAGGATGGGTGGATGGATGGACGGGTGCATGGGAGTCATGGTGCACTGTACGGCAATGATCTGATGTACCGTGCACCATGACACTGACCCTATAGACTACAACAATGGATCAGGTATCCTCTTGTAGTCTCTGGGTTCACAGTCATTTTGCACTGTATGGCAATAATCTGCCGTAACGTGCATCACGACTGTGACCTCAGAGACTACAACAAGGGACCAAGTATCCACTTGTAGTCTCAGGGGTCAGAGTCATGGTGCACGGTACAGCAGATCATTGCCATACAGTGCACCATCAGTGTAACCCCAGAGGCTGTAGGAAGAGGACGCTTGATCCCTTGCTGCAGTCTCTGGATGTAGCAAAGGTGATCGAGCGTCGTGGGACCACTGTTTAGGACTACGTCAGAGGCGATCGAGCGTTGTGGGACCTTCGTTGTGGACTACATCGGATATTTATAATAAAGATGGAGTCCAAATTGTGTTCGTGTTTTTTTTTTCAAATAAAAATATTTTTTTCTGTGCGGTGTATTTTTTTTTACTATTTACTAGAGATTCCTAATGGCCGGGTCTAACATTGGCCTGACATTATGAATCTCGGGCTTAGTGCCAGCTGCCAATAAAAAAGCTGGCATTAACCCCTTTATTACCAAGTTTGCTATCGGCAGCAGGGCAACTGGAAGAGTCTGGGTACAGAGCCAGAAAATGGGGCTTCAATGAATGCGCCATTTTCTGGTGCGGCTGCGGGCTGCAATTCTCAGGTTGGGGGGCCCAGAACGCTTGGGCCTTTTCATGCTGAGGATTCCAGCCCCCAACTGCCTAGTTGTACCTGGCTGGACCAAAAATATGGCGGAGCCCCATGTCAATTTTTTTTCTAGAATTAGTTCTAGAAATTAAAAAAAAAAATGGGCTTCGCTGTATTTTTGGTGCCAGCCAGGTATAACGAGGCAGCTGGGGGTTAGTGGCAATCTGTAGCTGCCAAGTTGGACCTGGCTGGAGCAAAAATATGGCGGAGCTCCATGTCATTTTTTTTTTTCTAGAATTAGTTCTAGAAATTAAAAAAAAAAATGGACTTCGCTGTATTTTTGGTGCCAGCCAGGTACAACGAGGCAGCTGGGGGTTGGTGGCAGTCCGTAGCTATCAAGTTGTACCTGGCTGGACCACAAATATGGCGAAGCCCCACGTAATTTTTTTTTCTAAAATCAGTTCTAGAATTATAAAAAAAAAGGCCTTCGCTGTATTTTTGGTTGCTAGCCAGGTACAACTTGGCAGCTGGGGGTCTGAAATCCTCAGCGTGGAGAGACCCAAATGTGGGCCCCCACGCTGCAAACTGCAACCCACAGCCACTCCAGAAAATAGCGCATACATTAGAGCCGCCATTTTCTGGTGCTGTACCCCAACTCTACCAATTGCCCTTGTGCTGGTGGCACACGGGTTCTCCATACACGACATGATGTCCGCTAACAATTTCAATGGAAAAATTAGCTCCAATTGTTAGCGGAAACCATATTGCTGAAGTGCCCCTCCCTGTGTGCCTGAACATTGGAGCTCCCCACAAGTGACCCCATTTTGGAAACTAAAACCCCCAAGGAACGTATCTAGATGCATAGTGAGCACTTTGAACCCCCAGGTGCTTCACAAATTGATCCGTAAAAATTAAAAAAGAAAATTTGTGTGAAAAAAAAAAAGTATTTTTTCCTTATTACGGATCAATTTGTGAAGCACCTGGGGGTTCAAAGTGCTCACTATGCTTCTAGATACGTTACTTGGGGTGTCTAATTTCCAAAATGCAAATAGAGTCTGTGGAGCCTCTGTTAGGAGTCTCAAACACAGAACTAGCCATATATCCCTCCAGGGAAGGACCCAGCCAAGGGGTGGCTCCTTGCGGAGAACACCATAACCACCATATGAAGTGGCCCTTTAAGTCAATATCCAACTCTTTTACAAGTTTACAGATATGACAAGGGAATACCAAGGCCAAGTATCCATCCACATACAGCTGTTTCGGGGTGTTGCCCCATCATCAGTGTGGAGTAGGATTCTGGCTAGGTGGGAGCAAGGCCTAGCAGACCAAGATTGCAAAGTATTCACTGATCTCAGGGAGACCAGTCCAAGAAAACACTGCGGGCAGCTGGCTAAAGCGCTCAAACACAGTGAATTCCTAGGCACATTGCCCCTGGGAAATATGAATATGCAAATAGAGTCTGTGGAGCCTCTGTTAGGAGTCTCAAACACAGAACTAGCCATATATCCCTCCAGGGAAGGACCCAGCCAAGGGGTGGCTCCTTGCGGAGAACACCATAACCACCATATGAAGTGGCCCTTTAAGTCAATATCCAACTCTTTTACAAGTTTACAGATATGACAAGGGAATACCAAGGCCAAGTATCCATCCACATACAGCTGTTTCGGGGTGTTGCCCCTCATCAGTGTGGAGTAGGATTCTGGCTAGGTGGGAGCAAGGCCTAGCAGACCAAGATTGCAAAGTATTCACTGATCTCAGGGAGACCAGTCCAAGAAAACACTGCGGGCAGCTGGCTAAAGCGCTCAAACACAGTGAATTCCTAGGCACATTGCCCCCTGGGAAATATGAATATGCAAATAGAGTCTGTGGAGCCTCTGTTAGGAGTCTCAAACACAGAACTAGCCATATATCCCTCCAGGGAAGGACCCAGCCAAGGGGTGGCTCCTTGCGGAGAACACCATAACCACCATATGAAGTGGCCCTTTAAGTCAATATCCAACTCTTTTACAAGTTTACAGATATGACAAGGGAATACCAAGGCCAAGTATCCATCCACATACAGCTGTTTCGGGGTGTTGCCCCTCATCAGTGTGGAGTAGGATTCTGGCTAGGTGGGAGCAAGGCCTAGCAGACCAAGATTGCAAAGTATTCACTGATCTCAGGGAGACCAGTCCAAGAAAACACTGCGGGTAGCTGGCTAAAGCGCTCAAACACAGTGAATTCCTAGGCACATTGCCCCCTGGGAAATATGAATATGCAAATAGAGTCTGTGGAGCCTCTGTTAGGAGTCTCAAACACAGAACTAGCCATATATCCCTCCAGGGAAGGACCCAGCCAAGGGGTGGCTCCTTGCGGAGAACACCATAACCACCATATGAAGTGGCCCTTTAAGTCAATATCCAACTCTTTTACAAGTTTACAGATATGACAAGGGAATACCAAGGCCAAGTATCCATCCACATACAGCTGTTTCGGGGTGTTGCCCCTCATCAGTGTGGAGTAGGATATTTTCATATTTCCCAGGGGGCAATGTGCCTAGGAATTCACTGTGTTTGAGCGCTTTAGCCAGCTGCCCGCAGTGTTTTCTTGGACTGGTCTCCCTGAGATCAGTGAATACTTTGCAATCTTGGTCTACTAGGCCTTGCTCCCACCTAGCCAGAATCCTACTCCACACTGATGAGGGGCAACACCCCGAAACAGCTGTATGTGGATGGATACTTGGCCTTGGTATTCCCTTGTCATATCTGTAAACTTGTAAAAGAGTTGGATATTGACTTAAAGGGCCACTTCATATGGTGGTTATGGTGTTCTCCGCAAGGAGCCACCCCTTGGCTGGGTCCTTCCCTGGAGGGATATATGGCTAGTTCTGTGTTTGAGACTCCTAACAGAGGCTCCACAGACTCTATTTGCATATTCATATTTCCCAGGGGGCAATGTGCCTAGGAATTCACTGTGTTTGAGCGCTTTAGCCAGCTGCCCGCAGTGTTTTTCTTGGACTGGTCTCCCTGAGATCAGTGAATACTTTGCAATCTTAATTTCCAAAATGGGGTCACATGTGGGGGAGCTCCAATGTTTAGGCACACAGGGGCTCTCGAAACGCAACATGCTGTCCGCTAACAATTTGAGCTGATTTTCCATTCAAATTGTTAGCAGACAACATGTCGCGTTTGGAGAGCCCCTGAGTGCCTAAACATTGGAGCTCCCCCACAAGTGACCCCATTTTGGAAACTAGACCCCCCTGGGAACTTATGTAAATAGGTGGTGAGCATATTGAACACCCAGGTGCTTCACAAATTAATCCATAGAAATGGAAAAAGAAAATTTGTGTGGAAAAAAAAGTACTTTTTCATTTTTATGGATCAATTTGTGAAGCACCTGGGGGTTCCAAAAGCTCACTATGCATCTATATAGGTGGGGGAGCTCAAATGTTTAGACACACAGGAGCTCTCCAAACGCAACATGCTAACAATTTGAGCCGATTTTCCATTCAAATTGTTAGCGGACACCATGTCGCATTTGGAGAGCCCCTGTGTGCCTAAACATTGGAGCTCCCCCACAAGTGACCCCATTTTGGAAACTAGACCCCCCCAAGGAACCTACCTAGATGCATAGTGAGCATTTTGAACCCCCAGATGCTTCAGAAATTGATCCGTAAAAATGAAAAAGTACTTTTGTTTTCGCAAACATTTTTTTTCATTTTTACGGATTAATTTGTAAAGCGCCTGGGGGTTCAAAATGCTCACCACCCATCTAGATAAGTTACTTTGGGGGTCTAGTTTCCAAAATGGGGTCACTTGTGGGGGAGCTCCAATGTTTAGGCACACAGGGGCTCTCCAAACGCGACATGGTGTCCGCTAACAATTTAAATTGTTAGTGGACACAATGTCGCGTTTGGTGAGCCCCTGTGTGCCTAAACATTAGAGCTCCCCCACAAGTGACCCAATTTTGGAAACTAGGCCCCCCAGGGAACGTATCTACATGCATAGTGAGCATTTTAAACCCCCCGTTGCTTTACAAATCGATCTGTGGAAATGAAAAAGTACTTTTTTTCACAAAAATGTTCTTTTAGCCTAGTTATTTTAATTTTCAAATGGGCAACAGGATAAAATGCATCCTAAAATTTGTTGGGCAATTTCTCCTGAGTACATCGATACCTCATATGTGGTCATAAACCACTGTGTGGGTGCACGACAGGGCTCAGAAGGGAAGGAGCAGCATTTCACTTTTTGAATGGAAAATTAGCGTCAAAAGTCAAATGGCACTCCTTAGAATTGCCAAAAATGCCTAGGTCTTTACGGTCAAAATAGGCAGGGTCATGAAGGGGTTACAGGACCGTTCATGATGTAACCAAATCACATGTCCATGTTTCAAGTACATGTTGCATCCATTTTTTTTCACGGTATCCATTACCGATCAGTTCTGCTCCCTTATCTCTGTAGTAAGCTCGGTTCTGCGCCCATATCTCTGTAGTAAGCTCAGTTCTGTTCTCTTCTCTCTATAGTAAGCTCGGTTCTGCTCTCTTATCTCTGTAGTAAGCTCGGATCTGCTCCCTTATCTCTGTAGTAAGCTTGGTTCTGCGCCCATATCTCTGCAGTAAGCTTGGTTCTACTGCCGTATCTCTGTGGTAAATTCAGTTAAGCACTCATATCTCTGTAGTAAGCTCGGTTCTACTCTCTTATCTCTGTAGTAAGCTCGGTTCTTCTCCCATATCTCTGTAGTAAACTCGGTTCTGCCGCTATATCTCTGTGGTAAGCTCAGTTCTGCTGCTATAGTTCTGTGGTAAATTCAGTTCTGCTCCCAAATCCCTGTTCTAAGCTCAGTTCTGCTGCCATATCTCTGTGGTAAATTCAGTTCTGCTCCCATATCTCTGTAGTGAGCTCGGTTCTGCTCCCTTATCTCTGTAGTAAGCTCAGTTCTGCTCTCTTATCTCTGTAGTAAGCTCGGTTTTGCTCCCTTATCTCTGTAGTAAGCTCGGTTTTGCTCCCTTATCTCTGTAGTAAGCTCAGTTCTGCTGTATTATCTCTGTAGTAAGCTAGGTCCTGCTCCCTTATCTCTGTAGTAAGCTCGGTTCTGCTCCCTTATCTCTGTACTATCTTAGTTCTGCTCTGTTATCTCTGCAGTAAGCTCAGTTCTGCTCCCTTATCTCTTTACTATCTCAGTTCTGCTCTCTTATCTCTGTAGTAAGCTCAGCTCCGCTCCCATATCTCTGTAGTAAGCTAGGTTCTGCTCCCTTATCTCTGTAGTAAGCTCGGTTCTGCTCTATATCTCTGTAGTAAGCTCGGTTCTGCTCTCTTATCTCTGTAGTAAGCTCGGTTCTGTTGCCTTATCTCGGTTCTCTCGGTTCTGCTCTCTTATCTCTGTAGTAAGTTGGGTACTGCTCTCATATCTCTGTAGTAAGATCGGTTCTGCTCTCTTATCTCTGTAGTAAGCTCGATTCTGTTCTCTTATCTCTGTAGTAAGCTCGGTTTTGCTCCCATATCTCTGTAGAAAGCTCGAGTCTGCTCCCATAACTCTGTAGTAAGCTCAGTTCTGCACCCATATCTCTGTATTAAGCTCAGTTCTGATCCCATATCTCGGTAGTAAGCTCGGTTCTACTCTCTTATCATTGTAGGAAGCTCGGTTCTGCTGCCATATCTCTGTAGTGAGCTCAGTTTAGCTCCCTTATCACTGTAGTAAGCTCAGTTCCGCTCCCACATCTCTGTAGTAAGCTCGGTTTTGCTCCCATATCTCTGTAGAAAGCTCGGGTCTGCTCCCATACCTCTGTAGTAAGCTCAGTTCTGCTCCCATATCTCTGTATTAAGCTCAGTTCTGATCCCATATCTCTGTAGTAAGCTCGGTTCTGCTCTCTTATCATTGTAGGAAGCTCGGTTCTGCTCCCATATCTCTGTAGTGAGCTCAGTTCTGCTCCCTTATCTCTGTAGTAAGCTCAGTTCTGCTCCCTTATCTCTGTAGTAAGCTCGGTTCTGCTCTCTTATCTCTGCAGTAAGCTCGGTTCTGCTCCCATATCTCTGTAGTAAAACTCACTTCCGCTCCCATATCTCTGTTGTATGCTTGGTTCTGCTAGAATATCTCTGTAGTAAGCTCAGTTCCGCTCCCATATCTCTGTTGTAAGCTCGGTTCTGCTCCCTTATCACTGTAGCAAGCTCAGTTTTCCTCCCACATCTCTGTAGTAAGCGCAAGTCCTACTCTTTTATCTCTGCAGTAAGCTCGGTTCTGCTCTGTTATCTCTATAGTAAGCTCAGTTTTGCTCCCTTATCACTATAGTAAGCTTAGTTTTGCTCTTTTATCTCTGTAGTAAGCTTGGTTCTGCTCCATTATCTCTTTAGTAAGCTCGGTTCTGCTCCCTTATCTCTGTAGTAAGCTCAGTTCCGCTCCCATATCTCTGTTGTAAACTCGGTTCTGCTCCCTTATCACTGTAGTAAGCTCAGTTTTGCTCCCACATCTCTGTTGTAAGCTTAGTTCTGCTCTTTTATCTCTGTCGTAAGCTCGGTTCTGCTCTCTTATCTCTGTAGTAAGTTCAGTTCCATTACCATATCTCTGTAGTAAGCTTGGTTCTGCTCTCATATCTCTGTAGTAAGCTCGGTCCTGCTCCCATATCTCTGTCGTAAGTTCGGTCCTGCTCCCACATCTCTGTAGTAAGCTCAGTTCCACTCCCATATCTCTGTAGTAAGCTCGGATCTGCTCCCATATCTCTGTAGTAAGCTCGGTTCTGCTCCCATATCTCTGTAGTAAGCTTGGTTTTGCTCCCTTACCTCTATAGTAATCTCTGTTCTGTTCTTGTATCTCTGTACTTTCTCGGTTCTGCTCTGTTATCTCTTTACTATCTCGGTTCTGCTCTCTTATCTCTGTAGTAAGCTCGGTTCTGTTCCCTTATCTCTGTACTATCTCGGTTCTCTCGGTTCTGCTCTCTTATCTCTGTAGTAAGTTGGGTACTGCTCTCATATCTCTGTAGTAAGATCGGTTCTGCTCTCTTATCTCTGTAGTAAGCTCGGTTCTGTTCTCTTATCTCTGTAGTAAGCTCGGTTTTGCTCCCATATCTCTGTAGAAAGCTCGAGTCTGCTCCCATAACTCTGTAGTAAGCTCAGTTCTGCACCCATATCTCTGTATTAAGCTCAGTTCTGATCCCATATCTCGGTAGTAAGCTCGGTTCTACTCTCTTATCATTGTAGGAAGCTCGGTTCTGCTGCCATATCTCTGTAGTGAGCTCAGTTTTGCTCCCTTATCACTGTAGTAAGCTCAGTTCCGCTCCCACATCTCTGTAGTAAGCTCGGTTTTGCTCCCATATCTCTGTAGAAAGCTCGGGTCTGCTCCCATACCTCTGTAGTAAGCTCAGTTCTGCTCCCATATCTCTGTATTAAGCTCAGTTCTGATCCCATATCTCTGTAGTAAGCTCGGTTCTGCTCTCTTATCATTGTAGGAAGCTCGGTTCTGCTCCCATATCTCTGTAGTGAGCTCAGTTCTGCTCCCTTATCTCTGTAGTAAGCTCAGTTCTGCTCCCTTATCTCTGTAGTAAGCTCGGTTCTGCTCTCTTATCTCTGCAGTAAGCTCGGTTCTGCTCCCATATCTCTGTAGTAAACTCACTTCCGCTCCCATATCTCTGTTGTATGCTTGGTTCTGCTAGAATATCTCTGTAGTAAGCTCAGTTCCGCTCCCATATCTCTGTTGTAAGCTCGGTTCTGCTCCCTTATCACTGTAGCAAGCTCAGTTTTCCTCCCACATCTCTGTAGTAAGCGCAAGTCCTACTCTTTTATCTCTGCAGTAAGCTCGGTTCTGCTCTGTTATCTCTATAGTAAGCTCAGTTTTGCTCCCTTATCACTATAGTAAGCTTAGTTTTGCTCTTTTATCTCTGTAGTAAGCTTGGTTCTGCTCCATTATCTCTTTAGTAAGCTCGGTTCTGCTCCCTTATCTCTGTAGTAAGCTCAGTTCCGCTCCCATATACTCTTGTTGTAAACTCGGTTCTGCTCCCTTATCACTGTAGTAAGCTCAGTTTTGCTCCCACATCTCTGTTGTAAGCTTAGTTCTGCTCTTTTATCTCTGTCGTAAGCTCGGTTCTGCTCTCTTATCTCTGTAGTAAGTTCAGTTCCATTACCATATCTCTGTAGTAAGCTCGGTTCTGCTCTCATATCTCTGTAGTAAGCTCGGTCCTGCTCCCATATCTCTGTCGTAAGTTCGGTCCTGCTCCCACATCTCTGTAGTAAGCTCAGTTCCACTCCCATATCTCTGTAGTAAGCTCGGATCTGCTCCCATATCTCTGTAGTAAGCTCGGTTCTGCTCCCATATCTCTGTAGTAAGCTTGGTTTTGCTCCCTTACCTCTATAGTAATCTCTGTTCTGTTCTTGTATCTCTGTACTTTCTCGGTTCTGCTCTGTTATCTCTTTACTATCTCGGTTCTGCTCTCTTATCTCTGTAGTAAGCTCGTTCTGTTCCCTTATCTCTGTACTATCTCGGTTCTCTCGGTTCTGCTCTCTTATCTCTGTAGTAAGTTGGGTACTGCTCTCATATCTCTGTAGTAAGATCGGTTCTGCTCTCTTATCTCTGTAGTAAGCTCGGTTCTGTTCTCTTATCTCTGTAGTAAGCTCGGTTTTGCTCCCATATCTCTGTAGAAAGCTCGAGTCTGCTCCCATAACTCTGTAGTAAGCTCAGTTCTGCACCCATATCTCTGTATTAAGCTCAGTTCTGATCCCATATCTCGGTAGTAAGCTCGGTTCTACTCTCTTATCATTGTAGGAAGCTCGGTTCTGCTGCCATATCTCTGTAGTGAGCTCAGTTTTGCTCCCTTATCACTGTAGTAAGCTCAGTTCCGCTCCCACATCTCTGTAGTAAGCTCGGTTTTGCTCCCATATCTCTGTAGAAAGCTCGGGTCTGCTCCCCTACCTCTGTAGTAAGCTCAGTTCTGCTCCCATATCTCTGTATTAAGCTCAGTTCTGATCCCATATCTCTGTAGTAAGCTCGGTTCTGCTCTCTTATCATTGTAGGAAGCTCGGTTCTGCTCCCATATCTCTGTAGTGAGCTCAGTTCTGCTCCCTTATCTCTGTAGTAAGCTCAGTTCTGCTCCCTTATCTCTGTAGTAAGCTCGGTTCTGCTCTCTTATCTCTGCAGTAAGCTCGGTTCTGCTCCCATATCTCTGTAGTAAACTCACTTCCGCTCCCATATCTCTGTTGTATGCTTGGTTCTGCTAGAATATCTCTGTAGTAAGCTCAGTTCCGCTCCCATATCTCTGTTGTAAGCTCGGTTCTGCTCCCTTATCACTGTAGCAAGCTCAGTTTTCCTCCCACATCTCTGTAGTAAGCGCAGTCCTACTCTTTTATCTCTGCAGTAAGCTCGGTTCTGCTCTGTTATCTCTATAGTAAGCTCAGTTTTGCTCCCTTATCACTATAGTAAGCTTAGTTTTGCTCTTTTATCTCTGTAGTAAGCTTGGTTCTGCTCCATTATCTCTTTAGTAAGCTCGGTTCTGCTCCCTTATCTCTGTAGTAAGCTCAGTTCCGCTCCCATATCTCTGTTGTAAACTCGGTTCTGCTCCCTTATCACTGTAGTAAGCTCAGTTTTGCTCCCACATCTCTGTTGTAAGCTTAGTTCTGCTCTTTTATCTCTGTCGTAAGCTCGGTTCTGCTCTCTTATCTCTGTAGTAAGTTCAGTTCCATTACCATATCTCTGTAGTAAGCTTGGTTCTGCTCTCATATCTCTGTAGTAAGCTCGGTCCTGCTCCCATATCTCTGTCGTAAGTTCGGTCCTGCTCCCACATCTCTGTAGTAAGCTCAGTTCCACTCCCATATCTCTGTAGTAAGCTCGGATCTGCTCCCATATCTCTGTAGTAAGCTCGGTTCTGCTCCCATATCTCTGTAGTAAGCTTGGTTTTGCTCCCTTACCTCTATAGTAATCTCTGTTCTGTTCTTGTATCTCTGTACTTTCTCGGTTCTGCTCTGTTATCTCTTTACTATCTCGGTTCTGCTCTCTTATCTCTGTAGTAAGCTCGGTTCTGTTCCCTTATCTCTGTACTATCTCGGTTCTCTCGGTTCTGCTCTCTTATCTCTGTAGTAAGTTGGGTACTGCTCTCATATCTCTGTAGTAAGATCGGTTCTGCTCTCTTATCTCTGTAGTAAGCTCGGTTCTGTTCTCTTATCTCTGTAGTAAGCTCGGTTTTGCTCCCATATCTCTGTAGAAAGCTCGAGTCTGCTCCCATAACTCTGTAGTAAGCTCAGTTCTGCACCCATATCTCTGTATTAAGCTCAGTTCTGATCCCATATCTCGGTAGTAAGCTCGGTTCTACTCTCTTATCATTGTAGGAAGCTCGGTTCTGCTGCCATATCTCTGTAGTGAGCTCAGTTTTGCTCCCTTATCACTGTAGTAAGCTCAGTTCCGCTCCCACATCTCTGTAGTAAGCTCGGTTTTGCTCCATATCTCTGTAGAAAGCTCGGGTCTGCTCCCATACCTCTGTAGTAAGCTCAGTTCTGCTCCCATATCTCTGTATTAAGCTCAGTTCTGATCCCATATCTCTGTAGTAAGCTCGGTTCTGCTCTCTTATCATTGTAGGAAGCTCGGTTCTGCTCCCATATCTCTGTAGTGAGCTCAGTTCTGCTCCCTTATCTCTGTAGTAAGCTCAGTTCTGCTCCCTTATCTCTGTAGTAAGCTCGGTTCTGCTCTCTTATCTCTGCAGTAAGCTCGGTTCTGCTCCCATATCTCTGTAGTAAACTCACTTCCGCTCCCATATCTCTGTTGTATGCTTGGTTCTGCTAGAATATCTCTGTAGTAAGCTCAGTTCCGCTCCCATATCTCTGTTGTAAGCTCGGTTCTGCTCCCTTATCACTGTAGCAAGCTCAGTTTTCCTCCCACATCTCTGTAGTAAGCGCAGTCCTACTCTTTTATCTCTGCAGTAAGCTCGGTTCTGCTCTGTTATCTCTATAGTAAGCTCAGTTTTGCTCCCTTATCACTATAGTAAGCTTAGTTTTGCTCTTTTATCTCTGTAGTAAGCTTGGTTCTGCTCCATTATCTCTTTAGTAAGCTCGGTTCTGCTCCCTTATCTCTGTAGTAAGCTCAGTTCCCGCTCCCATATCTCTGTTGTAAACTCGGTTCTGCTCCCTTATCACTGTAGTAAGCTCAGTTTTGCTCCCACATCTCTGTTGTAAGCTTAGTTCTGCTCTTTTATCTCTGTCGTAAGCTCGGTTCTGCTCTCTTATCTCTGTAGTAAGTTTCAGTTCCATTACCATATCTCTGTAGTAAGCTTGGTTCTGCTCTCATATCTCTGTAGTAAGCTCGGTCCTGCTCCCATATCTCTGTCGTAAGTTCGGTCCTGCTCCCACATCTCTGTAGTAAGCTCAGTTCCACTCCCATATCTCTGTAGTAAGCTCGGATCTGCTCCCATATCTCTGTAGTAAGCTCGGTTCTGCTCCCATATCTCTGTAGTAAGCTTGGTTTTGCTCCCTTACCTCTATAGTAATCTCTGTTCTGTTCTTGTATCTCTGTACTTTCATCGGTTCTGCTCTGTTATCTCTTTACTATCTCGGTTCTGCTCTCTTATCTCTGTAGTAAGCTCGGTTTCTGTTCCCTTATCTCTGTACTATCTCGGTTCTCTCGGTTCTGCTCTCTTATCTCTGTAGTAAGTTGGGTACTGCTCTCATATCTCTGTAGTAAGATCGGTTCTGCTCTCTTATCTCTGTAGTAAGCTCGGTTCTGTTCTCTTATCTCTGTAGTAAGCTCGGTTTTGCTCCCATATCTCTGTAGAAAGCTCGAGTCTGCTCCCATAACTCTGTAGTAAGCTCAGTTCTGCACCCATATCTCTGTATTAAGCTCAGTTCTGATCCCATATCTCGGTAGTAAGCTCGTTTCTACTCTCTTATCATTGTAGGAAGCTCGGTTCTGCTGCCATATCTCTGTAGTGAGCTCAGTTTTGCTCCCTTATCACTGTAGTAAGCTCAGTTCCGCTCCCACATCTCTGTAGTAAGCTCGGTTTTGCTCCCATATCTCTGTAGAAAGCTCGGGTCTGCTCCCATACCTCTGTAGTAAGCTCAGTTCTGCTCCCATATCTCTGTATTAAGCTCAGTTCTGATCCCATATCTCTGTAGTAAGCTCGGTTCTGCTCTCTTATCATTGTAGGAAGCTCGGTTCTGCTCCCATATCTCTGTAGTGAGCTCAGTTCTGCTCCCTTATCTCTGTAGTAAGCTCAGTTCTGCTCCCTTATCTCTGTAGTAAGCTCGGTTCTGCTCTCTTATCTCTGCAGTAAGCTCGGTTCTGCTCCCATATCTCTGTAGTAAATACTTCCGCTCCCATATCTCTGTTGTATGCTTGGTTCTGCTAGAATATCTCTGTAGTAAGCTCAGTTCCGCTCCATATCTCTGTTGTAAGCTCGGTTCTGCTCCCTTATCACTGTAGCAAGCTCAGTTTTCCTCCCACATCTCTGTAGTAAGCGCAGTCCTACTCTTTTATCTCTGCAGTAAGCTCGGTTCTGCTCTGTTATCTCTATAGTAAGCTCAGTTTTGCTCCCTTATCACTATAGTAAGCTTAGTTTTGCTCTTTTATCTCTGTAGTAAGCTTGGTTCTGCTCCATTATCTCTTTAGTAAGCTCGGTTCTGCTCCCTTATCTCTGTAGTAAGCTCAGTTCCGCTCCATATCTCTGTTGTAAACTCGGTTCTGCTCCCTTATCACTGTAGTAAGCTCAGTTTTGCTCCCACATCTCTGTTGTAAGCTTAGTTCTGCTCTTTTATCTCTGTCGTAAGCTCGGTTCTGCTCTCTTATCTCTGTAGTAAGTTCAGTTCCATTACCATATCTCTGTAGTAAGCTCGGTTCTGCTCTCATATCTCTGTAGTAAGCTCGGTCCTGCTCCCATATCTCTGTCGTAAGTTCGGTCCTGCTCCACATCTCTGTAGTAAGCTCAGTTCCACTCCCATATCTCTGTAGTAAGCTCGGATCTGCTCCCATATCTCTGTAGTAAGCTCGGTTATGCTCCCATATCTCTGTAGTAAGCTTGGTTTTGCTCCCTTACCTCTATAGTAATCTCTGTTCTGTTCTTGTATCTCTGTACTTTCTCGGTTCTGCTCTGTTATCTCTTTACTATCTCGGTTCTGCTCTCTTATCTCTGTAGTAAGCTCGGTTCCGCTCCCTTATCTCTGTATTAAGCTCGGTTCTGCTCCCATATGTCTGTAGTAAGCTGGTTCTGCTCTCTTATCTCTGTAGTAAGCTCGGTTCTGCTCCCATATTTCTGTAGTAAGCTCGGTTCTGCTCTCTTATCTCTGTAGTAAGTTCGGTTCTGCTCCATATTTCTGTAGTAAGCCCAGTTCTGCTTCCATATCTCTGTAGTAAGTCAGCTCACTCCATATATCTGTAGTAAGTTAGGTTCTGCCCTCTTATCTCTGTAGTAAGCTCAGTTCTGCTCTGTATCTCTGTAGTAAGCTCGGTTCTGCTCTCTTATCTCTGTAGTAAGCTCGGTTCTGTTCCCTTATCTCTGTACTATCTCGGTTCTGCTCTCTTATCTCTGTATTAAGCTCGGTACTGCTCTCATATCTCTGTAGTAAGATCGGTTCTGCTCTCTTATCTCTGTAGTAAGCTCGGTTCTGTTCCCTTATCTCTGTACTATCTCGGTTCTGCTCTCTTATCTCTGTAGTAAGCTCGGTACTGCTCTCATATCTCTGTAGTAAGATCGGTTCTGCTCTCTTATCTCTGTAGTAAGCTCGGTTCTGTTCTCTTATCTCTGTAGTAAGCTTGGTTTTGCTCCCATATCTCTGTAGAAAGCTCGGGTCTGCTCCCACATATCTGTAGTAAGCTAATTTCTGCACCTATATCTCTGTATTAAGCTCAGTTCTGATCCCATATCTCTTTAGTAAGCTCGGTTCTGCTCCCTTATCTCTGTAGTAAGCTCAGTTCTGCTGCCATAGCTCTGTTGAAAACTCGGTTCTGCTCCAATATCACTGTAGTAAGCTCAGTTCCGCTCACATATCTTTGTTGTAAGCTCGATTCTGCTCCCTTATCACTGTAGTAAGCTCAGTTTTGCTCCCACATCTCTGTTGTAAGCTCAGTCCTGCTCTTTTATCTCTGTAGTAAGCTCGGTTCTGCTCTCTTATCTCTCTCTGTAGTAAGTTCAGTTCCATTACCATATCTCTGTAGTAAGCTCGGTTCTGCTCCCATATCTCTGTAGTAAGCTCAGTCCTGCTCCCATATCTCTGTCATAAGCTCGGTCCTGCTCCCACATCTCTGTAGTAAGCTTGGTTTTGCTCCCTTACCTCTGTAGTAATCTCTGTTCTGCTCTCGTATCTCTGTAGTAAGCTTGTTTCTGTTCCCATATTTCTGTAGTGTGGCGCCCTGCTCACGCAGGCAGCCACAGACTTCTCTAATGCACAGTTGGGTTTCCACAGCAGGTACCTACTACATACAACACGTTCCACCCCGGCACAGTAACGGGAGCCCCACTTGCTGCCCTTAGGCAAGATCCCCTATAAATACTGCTGCTGGGGGAGTAGTTAGTCAGAGTGTGCAGACGCTAGGAGAGCTGCAAAGACGTCCTGGTGGTTGGTGCTGCGATTAGGCCTGAACCAGTGACCCGGAGTGGCCCTTCTGCATCCCGCAAGCCTAAGTGGGACTGAAGGCAAGGAGCATAGAACTGAAAGGGAGTGAGGAACTTGAGGGAGTTCACGCAAAGAGAACCACCGGATATTGGGGATCTGCACCTATGTGATACTATAGGACCACAGAAAACCCCGTCACATCGTGGAGGCTTCGGCTACCCGGTTTCCTATGTGGGTCAAGAGAGGGAGCCAGACACAGCAGGGCAATGCCGCAGTGATCAGAGAAGGTAACCCGGAGACCTAAGAGGAGGAGAGGGACAGACACTAAAGTCAGGAAGAGAGAGGAGGAAAGTCTGGCTGCAAGCAGGCTGTGCTTCAAACACACTACAGAGGAAAGGAGGCCTTATACCCACTTGCTGTTAGGAGCCACTGTGCAACCTGTCCACCCGTCAGTGCCCTGGACCATTTTACCTGCTCAACATCAGTAAATGGTAAAAGAGACTGTTCCTACACTCCCTATACAATCCCAACTCCACTCCAAGCTGCCCCTTCTCCCTACGCTGCCCGGAGGTTCCAGTCCTACCTGTGGAGGCTACACCATCCTAGCCGCAATACCATCTACCTCCAGGGGAATGTGGCGACGCTGGTGCAAATCACCAGAAACTACAGGTGGCATCACGATAACAAACTGTATATAGTCCTCTGTATATAAATTCTCCCTTTTTCAAAGAATAGTCCCCCAGGACACGGGATCAGGCGCAGCCACCATTCCCCGTGACACAGTTAACTCCTTGGAGCCTGATACATGAGTACCCCAGAGCCTGGGGCTCGACAGTAGTAAGCTCGATTCTGCTCCCATATCTCTATAGTAACCTCTATCCTGTTTCTATATCTATTATATGCACCGGCCTGTTTTTTAAACCTTTTACCTCCGCTGCTTTAATACAGTGGCCAGAGATAAACGGGCCAAAGGTGGGCTGTTGGAACTTGAGGGACACTACCTTGTGATTGCCCCCTGGCGGAAATGTGCCAGCCAGATCCTGCTTACAACACATTAAAATCTCTTGCACAAATCTTTGTTTTCTTTGAATTACTAAAACTTAATGTTTTTCTACTTTTTAGGAATTTGTGGTGATTGGAAGAACCATTTTACAGTGGCTCAAACTGAGTATTTTGACAAAATCTACAATGAGAGGATGCTTGGCTGCTCAGTGAAATTTCCATGGGAAGAGAAATAATGTTTATCTATGAAGAGGACCCAATGGTCATATAATATATATTACTGTGTAAGCTGTGGAAAACCGGGCACTAGCCACAATACTCAGGGCTTATAACAAAGTCTCTGCAGCTGTCAGCAGTGGAAATACAGTAGATGGTGCTGCTCAGCTCAAAGAAATAGTTGCGTGCGTGATCGATGAAGGATCAGCACTCACCAAAACATGCATGCAGTGCTGGAAATTTATTTCTGTAAAAGCAGGGTTACATCTGTGCAGGGAAGGGAGTGAGGTAGGGTTGGATGATGGCCATACAGGAATCATGGAAGCACTAATTGTGCAAAACGAAATGGTGTGACCGTCGTCCAACCCTACCTCACTCCCTTCCCTGCACATATGTAAGCCCGCTTTTACCAGAATAAGTTTACAGCACTGCATTCATGTCTTGGTGAGTGCCACTCCTTCTTTCATCGAAAATATACACATCTCTCTCTCTCTCTCTCTATATTATATATATACATGGGCGTATCCAGGATCAAAACTAGGGGGGGTCAAGCCATGGTCGTTCAGGTTGTAAAATTTTAGAACGGTGCATTATAATGTATGGAGGCATATGAGGCTACATTATACTACATAGAGGATAGTGGGGTTGCATTGTGATAATTGGATGACTGTGGGGGTACCTTTTGAATGGGGGGCTATGGGATGCATTATAATACATAGAGGACTATAAAAATACATTGTAATATATGGAGGAATATGGGGATGCATTATAATAATTGGAGGACTATCGTGGCGGGAGGAGGACCATATAAACCAGGATGGGGGAAATATATACCACGATAAAGGCCATATTCCAGGAGGAGGACCATATACAGCAGGATAACGGACATTAATACAAAATAAAGGGGAGAGGGGTCAATTTGTGAGTATTTATAGGATTTAGAACATTACACGGGGCCCATGCATCTGACCAAAGTGTACGCGGAAGGTGGGGGGCCTAAATTGCACACCGGGGCCCATCAAACTTGTTACGCCACTGGGGAGCCTTATGGGGAAGTTCCATCTTATATACAGTCCCCCCTATGTCCCATAGGGCTCACATCTCATATACAGCCCTCCATAGGGCTCCCATCTCATATACAGCCCCCATAGAGCTCCTATATCATATACAGCCCCCTTATAGAGCTCCCATATCATATATAACCCTGCCATAGGGCACCCAAATCATATTCAGCCCCCTCATAGGGCTCCTGTATCATATACAGCCCCTCCATAGGGCTCCCATCATGAGAGCATTATGGGGGGTTGTATATGATACGGGAGCCCTATGAGGTGGGCTGTATATGATATGGGAACCTTATGGGGGGGCTGTATATGACATTGGAGTCCCATCTCATATACAGCCCCCCAATACCCCATACAGTCCTCATATCATATTCAACAGCCCCCATAGGGCTCCTCTATCATAGGCTGTATATGCTATGAGAGTCCTATGGGGGGCTGTATATGATATGGGAGTCCCCCCTCACCTGCTGTGTCCCAGGCCCCCTCATACCTGCTGTCTCCCATGCCCCCCTCTCACCTGCTGGGTCTCAGGCCCCCCTCTCACCTGCTGGGTCACAGGCCCCCCTCACCTACTGGATCCCAGGCCCCCCTCTCACCTCTATCTCCCAGGCCCCCCTCTCACCTGCTGTGTCCCAGGCCCCCCCTCTCACCTGCTGTGTCCCAGGGCCCCCCTCTCACCTGCTGTGTCCCAGGGCCCCCCTCTCACCTGCTGTCTCCCATGCCCCCCTCTCACCTGCTGGGTCTCAGGCCCCCCTCTCACCTGCTGGGTCTCAGGCCCCCCTCTCACCTGCTGTGTCCCAGGCCCCCCTCTCACCTGCTGTGTCCCTGGCCCCCCATCTCACCTGCTGTGTCCCAGGCCCCCCTCTCACCTGCTGTGTCCCAGGCCTCCCTTTTCACCTGCTGTGTCCCAGGCCCCCCTCTCACCTGCTGTGTCCCAGGCCCCCCTCTCACCTGCTGTGTCTCAGCATCCCCTCTCACCTGCTGTGTCCTAGGGCCCCCCTTTCACCTGCTGTTTCCAAGGCCCCCCTTTCACCTGCTGTGTCCAAGGTCCCCCTCCTGCCCCACGCTGGGTATGTCCATGTATGTGTATATATATATATATATATATATATATATATATATAATTTTTTTCTTAATTCTGAACCAAAAAGAATGTGTGTTATTAGGGAATATGTGATGCATTGTAAAGAATAAAACCCTCACCAACTCTTGTCCTTGCTTTACTTATTTCAAGCTTATTTTAGCTGTTATAGATGTATCAGCTGGTATCTCATTATCTTTGTGAGTCATAAAAAGATGGTCTTTCATCAAAAGAAGAGGTCATCATCGTTTTAACCTGGTTCAACACTGGACCATTTTCCCCTGTTCCTGATCAAACACATTTTCCAGTGTGTGGTCATTTTTTTTTCTCATTCAAATACTCAACTAACTTTGCGTTCTTGTTTTTATTCTGGATATCAGTAAAAACATTTGTTTTCTCCATTTTTTTATGACCAAAAAAATTACTAAAATACATTTAAAAATTTGTTCCCCATTCTGTAACAAAAATGTGTTTACATTGAAGATTTTTTTTTACTGGGTGAAGCTAGTAACAGCACTTTGGATCAACCATGACATTTTTATTTTTTTATTTTACCTGCTATTTGATAATTTTTTTATACTTTATTTATTGTTTACATTATGCCCGCATAAGAACACAGGATCTGAGGGGGATATCTTGACATTTAAATACCGTATATACTCAAGTATAAGCCGAGTTTTTCAGCACAATTTTTGTGAGTCCCCTCCTAGGCTTATACTCGAGTCACTCGGTATGCTGTGGGGGGGACTGTGACCGGGGGCTGGAGGAGGCAGGAGGGGGCCGCAGTGACCACAGGAGGTGACGTGGGGCCGCCTCATTAGTGTAATGAATATGCACGGCATCCCCCCGTCCATCAGTGGCGGGGGGAGCGGTGCATATTGCACTACACTGGCCCCCAGCAGTGATATCCAGCCCCCCTCCTTAGTATGTGTCCCCCAGGCTGCGGCACATATTAAAATATTGTGCCAGTGTCATGTGACCGGGCGCAGCCGATGACGTCATCTCCTGCGCCCGGTCACAGCACTAGAAGCCGACACAAGCAGGAAGAAGCCAACAGCGGAGGAGCGGCGCCGGAAAGGTGATGTATGAAATGTTTGTTATTTTAATATGTGCCGCAGCCTGGGGGACACATACTAAGGAGGGGGGGCTGGATATCACTGATGGGGGCCAGAATACCGCTGCTGGGGCCCTGTATACCACAGCTGGGGCCCTGTATACCGCTGCTGGGGCCCTGTATACCACAGCTGGGGCCCTGTATACCGCAGCTGGGGCCCTGTATACCGCTGCTGGGGCCCTGTATACCACAGCTGGGGCCCTGTATACCACAGCTGGGGCCCTGTATACCACAGCTGGGGCCCTGTATACCACTGCTGGGGCCCTATATACCACTGCTGGAGCCCTATATATTACTGCTGGGGCCCTATCTACTACTGCTGAGGGGCCTGTATACCACTGCTGGGGCCCTATATACCGCTGCTGGGGCCCTGTATACTGCTGCTGGGGCCCTGTATACCGCTGCTGGGGCCCTGTATACCACAGCTGGGGCACTGTATACCACTGCTGGGGCCCTGTATACCACTGCTGGGGCCCTATATACCACTGCTGGAGCCCTGTATACCACTGCTGGGGCCCTGTATACCACTGCTGAGGCCCTGTATACCACTGCTGAGGGGCCTGTATACCACTGCTGAGGGGCCTGTATACCACTGCTGAGGGGCATGTATACCACTGCTGAGTGGCCTGATACAGGGGAGGAGGCTGTATACCACTGCTGAGGGGCCTGTATAATACCACTGCTGAGGGGCCTGTATACCATTGCTGAGGGGCGCTATATACCAGTGACGGGGGGCTATATAATAAGATGGGGGTCTGCTGCATTTCATACCCTAGGCTTATACGCAAGTCAATAACTTTTCCCAGCTTTTGGGGGCAAAAGTAGGGGGGTCGGCTTATACACTGGTCGGCTTATACACGAGTATATACGGTATTGAAATTATTTTATTTCCATCTTATTTCCCTTGTAATTGGGTGTAGTATATTAGCCCCAGTTACAAGGGAAACAAAGCCTCCTGGTTGCAGACCATAGCTGCCTTGGTCTCCTAATACTCAGCAGCTCCTTCTCCCTCCCTATACACAGCGATCACATGATCACTGTATATGGATAGCGCTTAAACTACTATATGCATAGCAGTTCTTTAGCCTGAAAAAGACATGGCATGCAGATACCCTAAAGATTCTAAAAAAACGAACTAAAAAATTTATACTCTTTAATATGTACACTCATGGCCGGGCAGCAGACATTGGCGTGTGTGACGCCTTTCTAACCCGATGTGTACCCTGGTTACCAGCGTTCTCCCGCTGAATACAGTAGCGGGACCTCGACATCGTGGAAAATAATAGTTTATATTCTTTTCCACGATGTCGAGGTCGTTACACAGGTCGCTGGTGAGTCTGCCTGTCTGACAGCTCACCAGCAATCACATAGTGATGTGCCAGCGATCCCGATCATTGGTCGGGTCGCTGGTACATCGTTATGTGTAACCCGGCCTTAAGCGACCATGTTGTATGAAACTTGACCAAATTGACTTTCCATCTAATGAGATTCAGTGGCTGAAAGTTCTACAATAATAGCGTAAGTGTTCTCTAAAAGTTTAAGGGAAGGTTTAGAAAGGACAAATGAAACAGGAAAAGTGGATTACATCAGTTGAATAGGTAGTAATACATAGTCATGAATAATAGTTTCTTTATCAATTCAATAAACCTAAGTTTCCAATAAAGTTGTCAGTGTTTGAAAAGTTATGCGAATACAGATCACAGATGTCAACAATGACAACATCCCTGAATTGATTGGAAGTAACATAGAGGCATAAAAGACTTGTAAATAATGTAATGATGTAATCATTATATTCGTTGTTTCTGCAATGAAAACGCCTTTACTGCAGAATCTTCCTTCCTTTCTGTAAACCATGTATATGAGGCCAGTCCCAAAACATCGTCTGGACACCTTGGTGTGTCTGATTGCTTTTGTGCTTATCTTCTAATAATGCTCTGCTCTGTTGCAGTCTCTAAAGGTACCGTTACACGATGCAATATCGATTCGATATCGCCTCAAAGTCACGTGGTGTGGTCAATTGCAATTGATATCGTGAGTGCGTCGTGTCTTGTAGCGACTGCAATTTATCGCTGGATCAACATCGCCCGACTTATGTGCAGACAATGAAATCAGGCGATGTTGCATAAGCGATGTGGCATGACCATGCAATGTACAACTCAATTAAATGGTAAAGTTGTTCCATGATTTTTTACTATAACGTCATTCATATACCTCACCATGTGCTAATGAGTATGTGCCCTGAGAACGTCTCACACATCTATGTGGTGGGTAAACTTCACATCCAAACCCATTAACACAAATAGCCATTAGTATTTTAATAAAAATACACACTGTTAACTGTAACATAAAATTTATTAAGACAACTTGTCAACAAAAACAAAACATTCTGTGTCTTTAGTAGACCAAATTTGTGTGGCCTACAGATTGGCCAATCACACATGCGGGTAGCGTTTTCAATACTGATAGTAATCCTCTGCAGGATCAGACGTAGCTGATTGACCCAGATCCCTTGCGGGAACTGGGTCTACTCAATGCTGAGGGAAAGCTCGACCAATATCCCTTGGGATTAAGTCCGGGCACATACATAGGCGGCCGAGGGTCTTTTGACACTGACAGCTGCTCTGGGGGCTGAGCCAGGATGGTATGGGAGTTCAGTCTCCCAGCCTCAACCGCGTTCAAGGCAAAGTGTATGACTCTCTCGACATCTAGGCGTTGTCGATGGTCGAGCTGGGACACCCATTCACTCACCATCTGCCCAATCCCAGTGCTAGGGATCTTCTCAAGGTTCAGCAGCACCCTCTTAGCCCAGTCCCCCAGCTGTGTAGGGGGTGGCAATGGTCTCTGGCGCTGAACCCCCTGACTGGGGCCAGGGTGCTGCTGCGCGGCACTGGGACCAGGCTCTTCCCGCCCCCAGATGTTGATGGGGGAGGGTCATGAATGGATGCCCCCTCCTGACTGGACCCGACGTCTTGAGGGTCCTGCAAAGTAAATTACAAACCATTGTCAGCCATTTGCATATCATCAAGGCATCATTTCCACACAGCTATTTGCTTGGGTTGTGTGTGCTCTCCATTGTACAATATCTGGCCATTACAATGCTATAGTGAAACGTCTATGTGTTACATGATACATTGATTCCTCTACTCACATGAGTAACCAACATGCTCATGCATATGTGTTAAAACTACATCAATACACTATATATAAAAACATTGTGTGACCCAACACCGAAATATAGTGTGTACTGTGTCAAACACTAGAAAGTAATATGTTTGCCATATTCTACACACCACAAGTGTCTCCAACGACCATTGGAGCCGGTGTGGACAAAACTAAATTGACAAGTACCTCTTGTGGTGGAGCCGGGTCTTGGGGAGTGGCAGAGGAGTTTTGCTCTAGGTCCCTGCTGCTGTCATATATGATACAGTCTATATAGAGTCTAATGCATGGGTATAATAAGACACATGAGACATACGCTTCTTAAGCAGCTCTTGTATTGCTTCATACAAGTTAGTGCATCAACAGGATAACGTAAATGTAAGTTGCAGAGTGCAAGGCAAACAACCAAGGACATCAGAGCATTAAAGCATAGCACAAGTCTCAAGGAAAGCATTCAGAGTCTATTACTTTCCTGTCAGATGTTGCTGGCAAACAGGAGGATTCTGTGTCCACAAATGATTCCAGGCAGAGTGAATCCAGGCTTCAGAGAGCAAGTCACAGACAGATTGCAGACCTGATTCAGGAGCACAGGTAAATCATCGGAAACTGATTAAAAGGGCAATTGGCAAGAAACAGGGCAGGGACATCAAAGCTGAGGACTCCATATTGTTTGAGGGCAAAATTCAATGCACAGGACAGGAAACAAGATGGCCGATGACAAGCTGAGAACTCCATATTGGTTGAGGGCAAAAGTCAATGCACGACAGGAAACAAGATGGCCGACAAAATACACTAAATGCAAACATAACAACAGATATAGCAAAAAAGACTGAAAACCTTACAGCTGCACAGTGTAGTCAGAGGGAGATGCTGGTCCTGGAGGAAACGGAGGAGGTCAAAGTACCACAATCGTGGCACATACACCTCCTCTGCTCCATTCCCGGACCACATAGATCTTTGCACTGCATTCAGCTCCTTCTTATACGATGTGCGTAGGTTCCTGATCTTGGCTTTTACAAAACTCTCATCCACCCTCACCCCAGTCAGTGGTTGAACATGTCAACTCCAAAGAAAAGGTTGCCCATTATAACACAAACCTAGCAGAAGCTAACAACAACAAGACCACATGGTATTGGAGTGAGTGCTAATATCAGCCCATACAGATAGAAGAGATGAAGAGGATGAGCAGTCATCAATATATACCGTCAGTCCTGCAGTGCCAGAAGAGGAGATGCTACCACGTCGTTGCATGTGAACATGTGCAACAGGCTGGAGCTGGCACATCTATCTTTTAAAGGGCGCGCCACCAATGACATCGCAGAAGAGTCCGCCAATCCGAGGCCACGGGCGTGGCAACGCAAAAGCGCAGCATACTATTGGATGACGCTAGCGGCCTGTAATTGGCTGCTTCCACCATATAAATGGGGAACGCCCGAACAATGTCGTGCCCAGAGCCATTGAGTAAGTATTGATGTGCACACCTGTTTGTGTATATGCGGCCATCTTAAGTGCATTGTGAAAATATTATAGTACCTCTAATGTGTTGTAATGACCACCAGGAGCTCATGGGCCATTCAGCCACTGTTAACAGCTCCTATACACTTTATGGTCCCTATTAGGAAGGGTGTTGGTGGTTTCACCATGCTGGATTGTGTGTGGTCAGTAAACATCCATTTTGTGTAGTTAACCCTGGCTTCACCACAACAGTGTGGTCCTGTGAAAATATGGCCTATGTACCAATGACATGCAATGTACACTGTGTTCCAAATTATTATGCAAATGTTCTTTTTTTCTGATTTTCCTAAATGGTCGGTGCAAATGACAGTCAGTGTAATAAATGTTATCACCCGTTAGAGTATACATCAAATTTTATTCAAGAAACCTCCCAATGATAACAGTAAAATCTTCAAAATTTTAAAAACCTCTAAATGCACTGTTCCAAATTATTATGCACAGTAGAGTTTCTAAACATTTGATATGTTTGAAAGAACTGAAAATGCTCATTTGTTGAATTTGCAGCATTAGGAGGCCACATTCACTGAAATAAAAAGCTACTTAACTCCAAAACATCCTAACAGGCCAAGTTACATGTTAACATAGGAACCCTTCTTTGATATCACCTTCACAATTCTTGCATCCATTGAACTTGTGAGTTTCTGGAGAATTTCTGCTTGTATTTCTTTGCAGGACGTCAGAATAACCTCCCAGAGCTGCTGTTTTGATGTGAACTGCCTCCCACCCTCCTATATCTTTTGCTTGATTATACTTCAAAGGTTCTCTACAGAGATGAGGTCAGGGGAAGATGGTGGTCACACCATGAGTTTATCTCCTTTATGCCCATAGCAGCCAATGGCACAGAGGTATTCTTTGTAGCATGAGATGGTGCATTAACATGCATGAGGATGATTTTGCTCCTAAAGGCACGTTTTTGCTTTTTGTACCATGGAAGAAAGTTTTCAGTTGGAAACTCTATATACGTTACAGAGGTCATTTTCACACCTACAGGAACCTTAAAGGGCCTACCAGCTGTTTCCCAATGATTCCAGCCCAAAACATGACTCCTCCACCTCCTTGCTAACATCGTAGCCTTGTTGGGACATGGTGGCATCCACCAACCATTCACTACTCCATCCATCTGGACCATCCTGGGTTGCTCGGCACTCATTAGTAAACAAGACTGTTTGAAAATTAGTCTTCATGTATGTCTGGACCCACTGCAACCATTTCTGCTTGTGAGCACTGTTTAGGGGTGGTCGCATAATAGGTGTATGCACCACCGCAAGCCTTTGAAGGATCCTACACCTTGAGGTTCGAGGGACTCCAGAGGCACTCTCTTCACAATATGATGATCACGCTTAAGTATTCGTGCAATATCAAATGTTTTCATCCCTTGTCAAGGCATTGCACTATTTAATGCTTTTCGGCAGCAGAGAGATCCTTTTTCTTTCCTATGTTACTTAAAAACTGTGGCCTGCCTAATATTGTGGAACACCCAGTTTTCCTTTTATTGGGCTCACCTGCCAAACTAATTACCACAGATATCTGAGATTGATTTCAATGATCCAAAGAACCCTGAGACACAATACCATCAATGGGTTTCCTTGACAAACAATGAAAAAAAAAACCCTATGACACTTAAAACCAATTTGCATAATAATTTGGAACACAGTGTAGTAGCACCGGTTGACCACACACATTGGATGCTCAAGGATTACAGTCAATGCAGCATTGTTGAGTGATCATATGTAATGTATATCTACACACAAATTTATCTGCAAGCCTGACTCTCTTGTGATGTGTAATGTTGGGTCCACAATGATCCCATTTTGATGTCCTTTGCTTTGTTTCGAGACATACATATTGAGTGTTGCCATCCATGTGAGCCATATTGTTATTTTACGAGCTTTTTGTATGTCCATTTTTTGTAGGGTGTACATGAGGAGTAGGATGGGTTAACATATGTGATGTAGGTGTTTGTTGACAGTCACAATGTAGTGGGCAAATTAAGCAAGGATGCACATAATTAAGTGGGTTCTAACGTTACAGGCCAACCATGAAAGTGTGTATTTGAGGGTAAGACAGGACTATGTACATGGGGTCTTGCAATGCCTCCATGTGCTCATATTTGTATTTTCTCTTTTCACATTCACAGAGTGTTGCAAACAGACATTTGACGTCATGCATCATGCAGCAATGGCAGTAGTGGCTGTGGCCATGGTGGAGAGGAGGATGCCTTGGTAACCGATGAGAGAAATGAGACTGCGGAGATATAGTCAACAGCGTATGTGGTCTCGGGATTGGCTCCTGCAAAGGCACCACCTGAGTCACATGGGCTTGGTCTGTCAGCTGGAGGACAGAAATCCACGGGACTTCAGAAACTATCTCCGGATGTCCAAGGAGTCTTTCCAATTGCTAGTGGACTTAGTTACGCCACATATTTCCTGTGAGGACACTGTGATGTGTGAAGCTGTGTGACCAGAGGAACGGTTGGCTGTGACTCTGCGTTTCCTGGCAACAGGGCGTTCGATGACTGATCTGCAGTGTTCTGCTGCAGTCTCACGCCCACTGCTGAGCCGCCTAATCCTTGAGATGTGTGAGGCCATTGTGATGTGTCTCTTGCCAAACTATATGCATTTTCCAAACACCCCTGCGGAATGGTTGCAAGTTGCCACTGGCATCCAGGAGAGGTGGCAATTCCCAAATTGCGGGGCGGCATTGGATGGCAAGCATGTGAGGATCACACAACCCCCCAACAGTGGGTCATATTATTATAATTAAAAAGGGTACTTCAGTGTGGTCCTCATGGCCCTCGTCAATCCCAACTATGAGTTCTTCCTCGTGGATGTGAGGATGAACGGGTGTGTGTCTGATGGGGGGGGGTTTGGGCACAGACGTCCTTTGGTCAAGACCTTAGGAGCGGCCGCCTGAACTTACCCCCAAATGATGATGACTCACCGTGGCCGGGGACTCCAGTTTAGACAGGCTGTAGCTCCTTCCTCCTTGTCACGGGTGGGCCGCGCCTGCCGGTAGTGAGGCCCGGTTGAGTGCAGATCAAAAGTTGAAGACGTCTTGTAGGAACAGATTAAAGAGGGTTAATTTATTCGTGACGCCACCTATGAGTAGTTCGGTAAGTCCTACCGATGCTGCGGAACCTCCGGGGGATGGACAGCAGCAAGATGGAACGCTCCCCACAGGCTGAGCGGTGATCCCCGGAGGCTGGAGCTGCTTAAGATGTTGTGCGGCAGCTGCGGTTACCTTGTGTGCGGACGGATGCAATCATAAGGAAGCACGGACACTGAAAGTCTCTGTAACGGGTCTTTACTGTAACCAGCAGGCAGTACATGGTATACAGTTAACGGGTAGTGGACCGGGTGGGCTCAGCAGTGATAGGTGTCCCTCAGAGATCCGTAGTGTTCCTCCATTCTAGCTATTTGCCATTGTCGCCCAGGAATACCAGGTCGGGTACGGGGAGGCTGCTTCAATCCCTATCCAAGATGTACGTTATGGATGTTTTGGGGAGCCTTGGATCCCTCGGTGGGTACACCGCTGGTTAGACGACTGGAATTTGGCTGGTGGTGGGGTGCTCCTGTGAAGCTGCTCCTCCACGCTTCTGGTTCGCGTAGCAGAGGTGAACTGCTGCCAGCTTCGGTACCAGTAAACCGGCTGTGAGTTGGGCACGGGGGTCTTTTGGAACCCGTGGTTGGTGATGCCCGATCCCGGTTGTTCAGGCCTCAGGTGCTAACACCCGACCGGTGACGGCCCGGGGGCTGCACGCGGTGCAGAGCCCCCGCTCCTACTCCAAGTTCAAGTCTGTGTCTCTCGCTTGTCTAGACTAGACTCCCTCTAGACTAACTGTACTTCTCCTACACACTAACCTTGCACTCCGCCCACCAGGACCTTGGATTGGCCCTCTACGTTAAGTGATGCATGCAGGGTTTGGATCTCTAAGTTAACCCAATGACTGCTGGGTCAGAGAGTATTGCTGCTGCATTTATGGCTGCAATACCCTCCTGTGACGCACTCGTTGCGGGGCGCCACAATGACACCACTGAACATCTTAACTTTGCCTTTGTGTGGGGATGAAGCCTTTCCACTTCACCCCAACCTACTACGGCCATATCCCCAGAGGACTATCACCCCTGAGCAACGTATTTTCAATTACCGGCTATCCTGGGCACGTCGTGTGGTTGAAAATGCGTTCGGGATCATGGCCAATAGATTCCGCTTGTTTCATACTGCTTTAAATATGAAACTGGAATCTATCGATATAGTGGTGATGGCTTGTTGTGTGCTGCATAACTTTCTGCATCGTAGGGATGCTCAATCATACACGCCAGCAAGTTTTGTGGATTCTGTGGACCCCGCAACTGGGGAACTCATGCCAGGTGTTGGGCCAGGGCCGACATCAGCAAAATGCCAGGAGCAGCAGAGACAGCTACTGCTCCTACTTCAATGGTCCTGGGGCGGTGGCCTGGAAGGACCACCAGATGTAGGGTGTGGGTCAGGGGTCAACACAGTAGACTGTGTTTATTTGTGTTTTCACCCTATGTTTATGTATATGGGTTTGTTTTTAATGTTAAAGTTTTTGTGTTAATTTGTAAATTTCTTATGTGACTTATTTTGTAGTTATGTATTTAGTGTCAATTGTGCCATATTACTTGTGTGATGTAAGCACTTGTATTTTTGTTGTGTGTTTGTTCATGTTATTTTCATTTGTATGGCCACACTCATAATATAATTTTTATGATCAGACAAAATGTGTGTGAATATTTGATTGGCACATGAAAGCAGTAGCACATGGCATTAGGCTATGCTGCGAGATATACCTGTACAATGGTATTTGTGGGTCCCTGCAGCATTGTGTGCTCATGTACAGTACACAGGTATAGAGGTTTGCTGCAGACTGTATGCTGTGTGTGGCTTTCCCAGTCTAGATAGCTGCATGTAGACATGGGTATGTGTACACACACAAGGACACTTGCATTGTGTACGATTTACACATATGTACATATCTGTCCGCACATATATACATGTATGCAAACATAGTTAACACATGCAATATTAATGTGCATGCACATGTACAAACTTAGTGTGTGTAGCTTACCTACTGCAACAGCACATGTACACAATGTCCATACTTATTTGAAGCACACACTGCACCACACTAGTGTTCCTGTCTACAAGTTTGGTGCCGCCGCCGTGTCTTGCAGGAGCTGCCACAAATGACATGAGTAGCGAGATGGTAGAAAGGGCAATTGCATCCATGTCGCCATCGTGTTGTCTGACACAGCTGACCAATGGTAACGCTCTTTTGCTGTCCAATCGGAGTGGTGTGGGCGCGGTTACACAAACTCAGGTATGCTTATCTCCTAGGCTGTGTCAAACAGTATGCCCACATTGCTAATGTGATTGTGCTGTGTGACGCTGCAACTACGATCGTCAACATCAACTTTGCAATTTGCCAAGCGATTGGTACGTGTAACATCTCCTAAGCGATGTTGGCAAAGTGCCAAAAACGTGCGCGCTCCAGTGAAATTGCAGGCGATATTGAATCGATATTGCGTCATGTAACGGTACATTAATAGTCTACTTCAAGAAGAGTTGTCTACGGTGTCTACGCTCTCAAGGACTTTGAGTGAGAGACAAGAATATCCAAAACTCAACAGTGTCACAGTTTGAATGATGTCATAAAAACACAGGTGTGTGTCTGATGGGGGGGGGTTTGGGCACAGACGTCCTTTGGTCAAGACCTTAGGAGCGGCCGCCTGAACTTACCCCCAAATGATGATGACTCACCGTGGCCGGGGACTCCAGTTTAGACAGGCTGTAGCTCCTTCCTCCTTGTCACGGGTGGGCCGCGCCTGCCGGTAGTGAGGCCCGGTTGAGTGCAGATCAAAAGTTGAAGACGTCTTGTAGGAACAGATTAAAGAGGGTTAATTTATTCGTGACACCACCTATGAGTAGTTCGGTAAGTCCTACCGATGCTGCGGAACCTCCGGGGGATGGACAGCAGCAAGATGGAACGCTCCCCACAGGCTGAGCGGTGATCCCCGGAGGCTGGAGCTGCTTAAGATGTTGTGCGGCAGCTGCGGTTACCTTGTGTGCGGACGGATGCAATCATAAGGAAGCACGGACACTGAAAGTCTCTGTAACGGGTCTTTACTGTAACCAGCAGGCAGTACATGGTATACAGTTAACGGGTAGTGGACCGGGTGGGCTCAGCAGTGATAGGTGTCCCTCAGAGATCCGTAGTGTTCCTCCATTCTAGCTATTTGCCATTGTCGCCCAGGAATACCAGGTCGGGTACGGGGAGGCTGCTTCAACCCCTATCCAAGATGTACGTTATGGATGTTTTGGGGAGCCTTGGATCCCTCGGTGGGTACACCGCTGGTTAGACGACTGGAATTTGGCTGGTGGTGGGGTGCTCCTGTGAAGCTGCTCCTCCACGCTTCTGGTTCGCGTAGCAGAGGTGAACTGCTGCCAGCTTCGGTACCAGTAAACCGGCTGTGAGTTGGGCACGGGGGTCTTTTGGAACCCGTGGTTGGTGATGCCCGATCCCGGTTGTTCACAATGGTGGCTATAGGTGGCTATGACATCCCTGGCCCCCACCCAAACCTGCATCACATTGCCCTCCTCCACCAAGTAATCAGGCTCACACAGATTATTTTGGATCCAACATAAACATTTTTAATATAATGCATTAATCGTGACCTTGGATTGGAAAGAAAAAATATACAGAAAGTAAAAACAATGGACAATTAAACTGCATGTCACATTCTTGAACCACATTAAAGGGATAACACATTGACCACACATTGAAACCTGTGCAGCAACACAAAAAAAAAAAGCATACCTAAACTAACTAACTAACTAACTAACTAACTAACTAACTAACTAACGAAACCTTATGCACATAATGAAACCAAAGATCCAGAAAATGGTAAACAAAAAAGAAAAGGGGCGCAGCTAACCTGCTGTCACCTCCATTGCAACCTCAAATACATCTCCCAGAGCCAGCTACACTACATGGCCTGGTTCTGCCAGCTCACTGCACCAGACCCATTGAAGTAGGAGCAGTAAGCTTCTCTACTGTCCCTGGCCTCCTGCCGAGTGCGGCCATGGCTCTGCGGCTGGAGTGGCACAATCACATGGCCCTCATCACGCCAAGACCCTGGACTGAGCTCCCCTGTTGTAGCGTCTGCATTATCTACATAACCTCCTGGCGTGTATGATGCTCTATCCCTAAGACGCAGGAAGTTGTGCAGCACACAGCAGGCCAGCACTACCGCGTCAATAGACTCCGGTTTCATATGTATAGGCGTATGAAAAACCCGTAATCTATTCGCCATTATCCCAAACGCATTTTCAACTACACGGCGGGCCCGGGATAGCCGGTAATTGAAAATGCGTCTCTCAGAAGTAAGGGCCCTCTGGGGATATGGCCGCAGTAGGTGTTCCTGAAGTGGGAATGCTTCATCCGCCACAAACGCAAAGTTGAGATGTTCGGTCGTGACCTCATTTGAGGGTAAGTTTAGCCCACCACTCCCTAGTAGTGTTGCCAATGAGCTGCGTGCAAACACCCCCCCATCTGAGTTGCGACCGTTCATTCCAACATCCACGTAGAGGAACTCATAGTGCGCATCCACTACAGCCATGAGGATTATACTACAATACCCTTTGTAATTGAAAAACAAAGAGCCAGAGTTGGCAGGTTTGGTAATTTTCACGTGCTTACCATCCAATGCCCCGCCACAGTTGGGGAAGTTCCACCGGGTTTCAAAGCCTCGGGCTACTTCCAGCCATTCTGCGGCGGTTAGAGGCATTTTCATGTAGGATGGCTGCAGAGCTCTCCAGATGGCCCAACACGTTTCAGGGATCAGGCGGCTCAGCAGGGGCAGGGAGACACGTGACAAGTATGTGAGGGATGTCATGGACTGCCCTGTAGCCAGGAACCGCAAAGTGATAGCCAACCGCTCAGCAGCTGATACTGATGGTCGCATTATAGTGTCCTGACGCGCTATCATTGGCCCAACACGCTCCAATAGGAAGGTGAAACAGTCCTCGGACATACGGAGATAGTTTCGGTAATCATCAGGACTGTTAAGCTCCAGCTCCCGCAACAGCTGCATGTGGCCCCGGGTTTCCCGCCTGCGAAGCCAATCCCGGGTCCACAACCGCCGCTGTCTGCGCCTCATCAACCTTTCATACCGATCCTGAAGCCACATTTGCTCTTCCTCCAACGCAAGAGCCACGATAACATTGCGGTCATGGATATTCTGCATCCTCAATATCAGCACCTGTAGATGAGAATACACAACATGAGTACATAGAACAATATGTGGCCATGTCAGCAGGTTAAGCAAGCCACACCTCTTTTCGATGACACACTATAGCCAAGTGGATGGGATCTCTCGTGTGGGCCCAAAACACATCCCTGAAGCAAGGGACAGCAAACACCCAGTAGTCACCCCAAACAAAATGGAACACGGCCAATGATAGTGGCCTCCTATACATCAACTTCAATCGGAGGGTCTCAAAGTCAAACATCTGCACCTAAGTGAGTTAGAAAGGGACATGTGCCACCAATAATGTTGGTCAAAAATGTGCCAGAATCCATTAGACAGACCATAATTAAAATTGGATAAAAAAACAAAAATTAAAAAAAGCTTACGTACCACGATATGTCAGGTTGAGTAAGCCTACATGAACCAAACAACATTGCACATGAGTGCGGATGGTTAACCATGGTTAGATATGTTTTTGCTGTTGTTATTTTTGCTACACATCTGTGCTATGTCTGGAGCGCCACACCTCAAAGCCATGTGTGATCCTATCCCCGTTTGACCCAGTCTCCATTGGCCACAACCAGTATGCAGAAATCGATCCAGTCGACATGAGTAACACATTTCTGTCTACAGTCCTGCAGCCATTCTCCTGTATGGTGTCTGGAAACAAACACAGCAATGTATCTCTACAAAAATGTGAAGCCCCAGACAAAATGCCTACTCAAATTCAACAAAGTACACTATATCGTCCCCAACAATACAAACCCCTATATAGTCAGCTCAAGCAGTCATCTGCGCTCGCCAATAACATCAACATATGCACCCCACCCACCACAAAGTTCATGTGTGTCCACAAATACTTACTTAATGGGTCTGGCCAGCAAGCGTAATGTTTGCCGGAATGCGCAGCTTTTCAAGGGACGCCAACCGATCACGAATCAGCGATCTCCACCAATTAGCGGCAGTTAATTCCGCACCCAGGTGTCCCATCACGATGTGCGTAATTGTGTCCGCTGTGATTGGTTTAGCGGACTATAAAGCCAGGCCAATGGCCACTACACCTTGTCCAAACGTCGATGTGCATTGAGCTACTGGTGTCCTGTTTGACTTCTGTTGCTCTGACGGTAAGCCTTCTCTAGCGGTTTCAATGAAATTGTAATGAACGCAGATGCTTCTGTTACAGGCCGCTTAGGCAATGTGTGTATGGGCATGTTTGATACGGCATGTAATTGTTGCCCTGTATTAATCCATATGGCTACGTTATTCTCTGTAGGGCAATAGCCATGTAGTGCCTCTACTTGTATTGTGTAAGTATAGATTGCACCTTGATGTCATTTTCTATGCCAACAGATAAAGGTGTGTTTTTTGCCGGTGCTTCACATCACCATTTGATGGGTGGAATTATTGACCCGTTCATTCCAGGGATGTTTGGTACATGTGTTAAAAGTGTTGTCCCATGGCTGTTGGAACACCAACATGATCATGTGTGTGCCCATTAGATGTAGTATGTGCAGTGTTGGCACACACCCAGCCCTCTTTTCCCATATGGTTAACCTTAACCATTTGGGACAGTGCACAGGTACTAGCTTGCACACAATGTGTTTGCTCACATGTTGGCCTAGAGGTATGTACGCACACACCGTGTAGAGGTGTGTTGAAATAGGTACATTGGGGTATTAAATCTTGTACTAAACATGTGTAGGTGGACACAGATATCCGGAGATTGGTAATTTCTGGACACATGTGTTCGACTTTGGAGCGGTGTGACATTGAGAAAATGGCCCACACACGCGCAAAGTTGAAGTCAACCACATAGCAGCATATATTATCCATGTTCCAACTTTATGAGCATGTTTATGCTTTTAAAAAGGTTTTAAAGTTCGGTATGGCTTGTGTAGTGACTGTCTGTTTTTGGTGTGTTTTGTCATCGGCAGATGCCGAGGGGTACTGTGGAGTTCGAGACCCAGCTTCTCACGGAGTATCAGGGGCACGAGTGTTTGTGGCGCTCCTCGCTGCCTGAATATAAAAATCAGGCAGCGAGGGCCAAGGCCTACAGACCTCTTGTGGCTCTAGCCAATCGGATGGAGCCAAGGGTAGGCAGGAGGTGGGACAAGCATATGGTGGCACTAAAAATTAAGAACATGCGGGCGTCGTTCATGCGGGCTCACACTGAGTACCAGCGCCGTCGCTCAGGGGCTGGAGCTGAGGAGGTACCATTACCTACCCTATGGTACTATCCACTCTTCACCTTCATCCTGGGCGAGGCTAGCTCGCGTGCAACGACGACCAACTGCCCCGTTGCTGCGTCCCATGTAGACCCGGCTGAATCACCATCTGCGCCACAGGAGGTGGGTAATTGTGTTACAGTGGTGGCCCACAATGTTTCCTTCACATGTGTGCTTGTCTAAATCCTTTACACCAACCTTTTTGTCATATTTTCATCCTTGGTGTGGGAAACCTTTGACTGTCAATAAATCTGCCCTCCTTCCAGGAATTTGTAGGCTGTAAATTCTAAGCAGAGAGCCGTATTCCAATGTTGCATCTTCCACAACATATTTTTATGTTTAGGTTACTTATTTAAGGGTTTCAAAATTGATTGTGGTTTGAATTTAAAGAGCCACATAGTAACATGTAGTAAATGGTGCTGCCACACATGTGTGTTGGCTCTGGTGCAAGTGGGTTATAGGTAGTTGAATGTGGGGTGGATTTTCATCATATTAGGAGTCCAAACGGCAAGGTGGGCAATATCTGTCTTTGGCCAGGACAGCCCCCAGTATCAAGGTGTTGTGGTGACATGTACTAATTGGGTTACGGCTCTGTGACTAACACCTAATTCTGTAGTGAGCTGAGTACCTGGAATGGTAGAGGTGAGTGTACAGGAGAAGTACTGGTCTTGTGGTCTTTAACCTTTGGTGTTTTTCTGTTTGTTTTTTCCTTTCAGATCTTGGTTTGTTGGCTTTTTGTGTGTGGGAGTGGTATATTGAGTCCTGTGGACAATGTATTGAGTGGATATTGCCTTCACTAATGAGGTTTTTTTTTCTCCACCCACAGGCCCCTGAAGAGGACGGCTCCATTGCGGCAATCTGTCGCTGATGATGCTCAGCCAATGACATCTGGGGCTGAGCAGGAGGGCGCAGCGAGTGATGTGGGTCCAGTCCCAGGTCCCAGCTCCGGGATCCGTCGCCGCAGACGTCCAGCACCACCTGAGACGGAGCTGGGCACCTGGGCCCGACGCGTGCTGTTGAGCGAACAGCGGACCCACATCTCAAGCTACGCCCTCTACATGAGCGACAGGTTGCAAAGGATGGAGCCGCTCCAAAAACAGATCCTTCAGCGGGTCTTCAACACTGCCGCTGATGCTGCCGAGGATGGGGCCCTTCAATGGGGATGCCACATCCCCCCCTGTGCCACATGACTTGTGGCCCCTTTCCCCATCGGCCCCATCCCGGCCCGTGAGAAGACCGGCCCCGCCACAGTCACCCAATCCCCCCCAACACGTCGTCGTAGATCAAGACGCTCTCGGGCAGGTCGGGGCTGCCATGAAAGGAGGGGGGAGCCGGCATTGTCAGAGCCGACAGAGGATGAAGAAGTTGGACACTAGTAGCCAATGCACATAATTGGCAGTCTGGACTACTGAATATGGAGAAAGCTCCTGGTTTATTTTGTTTATTCTGTTTTGTTATTATTTTCAAAATTTCTTTGGCTGAATTACAGCATATGATTTTGTTATGTTTGTTATGATTTTTGGCTGGATTAAAAATTTTTTTGTGACACAATTGTGTATTTATTTTGGGTTAAGGATTGAGGGGGTGAGCGTGGGTGAATGGTAGTGGGCCCAATATAGGTTTTCCAAAGCCACACAATATGGCCCAATGCCCTCAGAGCAGGACCACCATCGGTTCCTTTGTAATGTGTTTGCACTTTGACAAAGGGATGTGGTGATGTGGCTGACATAGTTACCTCATGGTCAGGTTTAGGGACCAAATATTATTAATGTCACATGAAGGAGCGTACTAAACACTTAAACCAGCATTGTATTGAAAACATACATGTGTGACAGCCATTTTCCACAATACACAGAATGCTTTGCCCAGATAGGGCTAGGCAGTCCACACTCGTGATGGTCCCAATGTGGGACAGTATAGGTAAAGAAGGCAAAGGGCTAGGCAGTCCACACTCGTGATGGTCCCAATGTGGGACAGTATAGGTAAAGAAGGCAAAGGGCTAGGCAGTCCACACTCGTGATGGTCCCAATGTGGGACAGTATAGGTAAAGAAGGCAAAGGGCTACGCAGTCCACACTCGTGATGGTCCCAATGTGGGACACTATAACAAAAGAGCCCAACGGGGGCAAAAAAATAAAAAAAATATGGAATTTTAAAGCCAACAAGGCAACGTTTGTAAATTTTTTGGTCCAACTAGGACAAATGTTTTTGGGGCCATGTTTGGCCGGAAAAAATTGCAGCCATGAACTTCATGGCTGTGAGTCATGTTCTGGCCGTAGGCCCTCAAGCATTTCACCCAGCCGGGCAAGGTCCTGCAGGCCACGCTGTAAAGCCCCAAGGATGAATGCCTCCATGGTAGGGGCACCTGTATTGGGAGTAAACACACATTTTAGTACACAGCAGTCGCTGGTGATGGCTAGTCAGGACTGCCCACAAGCATCCCCTTACCCTGTTCCTCCAACTCCACATCACCATCAGACGGGGAGAGAGATGGGCTCAAGCTCCATCCTGATGCACCCGCACGTTCCCCATCTGCAGAAATGGTTAAACAACATTCTTAAGTATGTTTGGAATAATCTTGTTGTCCAAGATAAAATTTAACTAACAGTGTGCAGGGTGTATGTGGCAACATAACACACTTACCACCATAGTCACTGTGTGGGGACATGGTCACCCCAGGACTCGCCACTGAACTCGAGAGAGTGGGAGGTGGTGTGACTCCCGGGCTGGGGCTCCGTGGCCACATTACGTGGTTTGGGGGCAAGAGGGGTCCTGGGCTACGGGGCAAACCATCCTCCGGCCCGTCGGGTGCTTCAAGCTCCTCGCCCTCCTGTGGGGAGGTGATCTCGTCCTCCTCCAGCCAACCAGATGACGACACACATCGTCACACTCCAGCGGACTTGCAGCTGATGACAGCTCCTCCAGGTCCTCTGTCCCGGTAGGTGAGGGCAGGTCTGGCTCCTGAGGCCCTGGGGAAGGTGTGGAGCTTGGGGCCAAGGGTGCCACTTCAGCCAGATGTGGCGGTGTTGTGGATGGGCCACCTGGGGGTGGGGCATGGTGCCCTTCTTCAGATGACGATTCTGCATCTATTTTTAAAAAAACATAACAATAACCTTGATTAATTTGTCACACCACATTGTTCTCCTACATATAGCTTGTGTGCCTATGTATTTGAGGCATAACTTAGAATGAAGCAGGTGATGCTGGATGCATACACTCATGTTGTATGCATGTACTGTGCGTGGGAAACATTGTTTGCGCTGACTGGAGGACCACAACACTGTGAAGATGTGTTTGATTGTGTAGGCCACACTGTCCCTTGTCATATGTTTCCATCCATTTTTGTGTATTTTGGGACATGCACATGTGGCGGTGTGTGTTTTGGCCCAACAATTACTCACCACGCAGCCTGGCAATCCTGGCACGGATGTCCAGTATGCGACCCGGGCACTTGTGCTTTAAGTCAGCGATCTTTTTTTGGATCGCTTTTACTGTCCTCTCTACCCTCAGTTGGCAGATCAGGGACCGCTGGATCCGCCGAACGGTGCGCCGATTGCGCAGCCTGGGGTGCCGGTAGTGATGGTGGCCCCAATAGTCCTGACGGTCACACTGATCAATCAGGATGATCAGCTCCGCCATCCCCCACGTTGCAGCGCGGTGAACGGCTGCCATGACTGCTATGGTGTGTGCAGAGGCGGGGCTGGCACCTTGCAGGCAGAGTGAAAATGAAACCAACGTCATGACGTCATTGCGGCCGCTGTCGGGGTGACGCACCTTTTTAAGTAGCCCAACGCGCAGTGACACGGCCGACACACTTATGCGGCACCTACTACAGAAGACCCACAGTGCAGTGCGTACAACACGGCTATGATCTGTGTGCTGAGTAATAACTTTCGATGTGGTCTGGGTTTGTGTGCATCTGTGTGCACGCTGCGCGCTGTGCCACACAAGGAACACTTCTACGGCAGCTGCTGTACAATAAGCCAGAGCGGTACGTAACACACACTTGTGCGCTGTGTACAGCATTATTTGTTATCATGTGTTGAGAGAATGTGCACACTGTATGAAGATCATGAGGCATTTGCTAATTTTCTTTCGTCAAGTGTGTGTCCACGTAATTGTACTAATATATGATCGTGCATACGGCGCGTATGTGTAGTGCTGAAGGGACAGCTCATCCAAGATGGAGGGCTGTGAGGCAAGGGCCAATCGTAACGCAGCATCTTCCACCAATGATCGCAGATGGGGCGCGGTAACACGGAGCCTGGGTCACGCCTTAGCTACATTGCAGCTACATCGCCGGGTGTCCAGAGTTCCCTTCTGTAGCTTCTTTACACGCCGATACAGCTCGCTGCAATCGGCTTTGTAGTCATCTGTTTTCGAGCAGTGCTCGGAAACAGATGTATCTGTTGCCGGCTGTCACGTCCCGTCTTCACACGCCACTACTACGGGCTATATTGGCGCTACAAGCTACATTTGTAGCCTGTAGCGGGTTGTATCCATCCTGTTGTAGCGGCGTGTAAAGGTACCCAGACTGCTGACTTGTCTTAGTACTTTATTCAGATAGATCTTCGAATAGGGAGCAACCATATAAGATAGATGTTGGACTGCGGCTTTACACTTAGCAGGTGTTTTCAACACTTAATTGTTGTTCTCAAATTAAACAGAATAACTCTTTATAAATCAGAATAGCCAAAACATAGTGTTAAACAAATAGAATTATTTTATTCTAAAATCATAACAATCTAACATTCACAAAGGAGCATAGGATAGCACATCAATCTAATAAAATATTGGAAAATACGAGGGGCAATCATTAAAGATTTCCCCTGATCCACGCCCTGTTGACTGAGGGCAACACAACTTGGCACAGTTATTAGTCTTTCTCTACATAGGTGCCACCTAGGGATACACACTTCTCCCATCTCTTTATGCAACTGTAAACACCTTCCTTGCAGAAGTCGACAGGTTGCTTCTAAAGCGACATTGTGGCTTCAGACATTAGAGAAGCATCATCTGTAAAATACTTGCCCTTCATTTTTGGAAAGAGGTAGAAGTCCGATGGTGCAAGGTCAGGTGAATAAGGGGGATGTTAGAATAAAAAGAGTCCAAGGGATCACTATACACATGATTAGTCATAAGATGCGGCTCAATATGAATATTATACACATGAGAAATTGGAGCCAAAGCATACTTAAAGTACTGGTCATAAGTAATAAAATCCAACTAGTACATGCAAGTGCTTAATGTTTTGATTTATCACCAGTTGAACATAAAAAAGTCCAGGAAAATTGTACATATAGTTACAGACCAGACATTTTTGGTGTTGTGGGGGACAGACAGGACTGTACAGCAACCAAGCCTTAGCTAACATGGGTAACTTACAGTATACTGCAAATTGACAGTCTAAAGCCCCCGTCACACGGGGCGACATCGCCGTCCATTACAGAGGTGACGTGCGGGCGTGGCCTATCGGCGGGGACATCGCCCCTACATCGCCTCATGTAAAGGGGCGATGTCAGTGGTGCCGGGCGGCCGCCTGGTTTCAGAGCAGTGCTCTGAAACCAGGCAACCATCATGGGGCGATGTGCACACCGATGGGGCGATGTGCGCCAGCGACCCGTCAGGCTCCCATTGTCCGGCATCGCCGCTGGGGTTTCCAGACACCCCGGCGGCGATGCCGCCTGACAGCTCGCCGGTGCGGGGCTGGTGGTGTCGCCCCGTGTAAACAGGGGACGGCGATGCTGGCAGGGCGCCAAAAATGTGTGCGCACCCGCCAGTTGCCGTCGACATCCCCAGCCCCGTCACCTGGTGTGACGGGGCCTTTAAGGATATATTGGACAATTAGGCATACACTTGTAAACAATATGCATAAAACAGTGTAAGTATATAAATGTAAATAGGGCAATGCGGCCCTCTTGAACCATAAAGTGCTGGTCAGACCATGTTAGTTAGGTCACTCACCCATGGTAATACCAAGGCTGGGAGTATACAGAACGTGTCTGGGGCCAGACCTCGGCAAGTGTTTCAGAACCACTAAAGATTGTGAATTGTAATCCCAAACATTTTGCTAAAAATTCGGCAACCAATGATTTGTTTGTTAACTGAATGGATGAAAAAAAGCATTACTGCATTTAAGTGATGACTTTGTCCTACCTTCTGACAGTGTAGGATAGTGTGCTGGATGTGTTGTTGAGGGGAGGTGATGGGGAGAGGTCAGAGACAGAGAGTAGCTTTGGACTCCATTTTTTTTCCCGCCAACTTTCTGTTTGGATGTTCCAGGCCGGCAGCCAATCAGGACGTATAAAACATCCACGAGTTGAAAAAACAAGTCCTTATGTCATTGACTGGCTTGTTTTATTGGCTGCAAAAGGCACATGTCCCTTGGGATATAAGAAGTGGCTATTTGCTGTTGTCTCCATTTTCAGACTGAAAAGGCAGTCAGGGACAGTGCAGCTGCTGCTCCGTGCTGCTCTATGCATATTACACCATATTGCTAGTTACTCAATTGTTTTTGATAGAATAGGAGGGTGAAAGTGTCAATCTGGATATAGGCTTTTCTTTTGCTAAGAGCAATTGTGATTCCTAAACCTGTGTGCATTGCCAAAGCCACGTTTTTTGCGTAGAGGAAGGGCTGGCCAAATCTTTCAGTTTCCACTAAAAGGGCAGTGTTGTGCCTCAAACCAGTTATTGCAAAATCTATTTTACCCCTAAAAAGGCAGTGTCATTGCTTTCCAAATCTGTGTGCATTAAACATGAGTGGAAAATCCCGAGGTTGTGGTGATGAAAAGAGGAAGGGGAAAAAGATTGTTAGAAAGGGGAGTAGGCTTGGTGTTGGAGGTGAACATAGGGAAGGTGTTACTGCTAATGTTACTGAAAGCTGAACTGACCAAACATTGGCTTGTCATATCCCAAGTGAAGTGACAACTTCTGTTATTGGACAGCCTAATCCAATCTCTTTGATTGACAGCAACAGAGCGATATGAGCTGTGGATGAGGCCCAGAAAGAGCTTTTGCTTACTAGTGAAATAATGACAAAAAAAGCTTTAGTAGAATAAAATGAACAGTTTATTAGACTAATCAATACAGAAAAAGAAAGTAGTATATCAATGTGATCAGCAGCCAACTATAACATCTGATTCTGCCAAGTGACAGCACCAGGACCGTTAAAAAATGGACAGTACTTTTCTCGGCAGGTCTTTGCATCCTCAGTGTTTCTGTAGTGTGTGAATGTTTGAAGGTCTGCAATTGCGGCAGCGTCTTCACGCCATTCACCGAGCACCACTTCTCCATTGGTCGGATCGACAGAGTCCACGAAGCCAGGCGAACTGTACGCAACTGTATTGCACCGGCATAGAAAGTTGTGCAGCACGCAACAGGCCAACGCAACAGAGTCTATTGATTGTAGCTTCATGTTAATAGGCATGTGGAAAACTAAGAAGCGATTGGCCATAATACCGAAGGCATTTTCTACAACACGCCATGCCCTTGACAAGCGGTAATTATAAATTCGTCTTTCTGCCGTAAGAGTTTTCTGGGGGAACGGTTTTATAAGATTCAGATGAAGCGGGAAGGCTTCATCAACGATAAAAACAAAATTAAGGTTGCCGGTAATCTCAGAGTTTGGAGGCAAGTGCAGGTCACAGTTCTGCAATCGCTCTCCAAAACATGTGTGCTCTAAAACAGCACCATCGGAAACCCGGCCATTCATTCTAACATCGACATTTATGAATTCGTAGTTGGCGATAACAAGGGCCATCAGGATGATGCTGAAATAGCCCTTATAGTTGTAGAAATAGGATCCTGAGTTGGGGGGTTGGGTGATCCACACATGTTTCCCGTCCGATGCCCCATCGCAGTTCGGGAACTGCCAAAGTCGCTCAAAATCGGAGGCAATTTTTTTCCAGCCCTCTTCCGTTTTGGGAAACCGCGCGTAGCTACGTAGACTTTGAACAATCGCTCTGCATGTCTCCGGAATTAGAACGCTCAGCAGGGACCTTGAAACAGCTGCCGAAAAATGCAGGTCTTGCAGTGAGCGTCTAGTTGCCAAGAATCTCAGCGTGACTTCCAATCTCTCGTCTGCCGGGATAGCAGCACCATCAGTGTATCCTTCCGCTGAATAAGTGGCGTAATAATTTCCAATGGATTTTGAATGATTCCTCTGACATCCGAAGATAGTTGTGGAAATCTTGAGGATCCTTCTCCTGAAGCTCGCTCAGAAGTTGGATAATTCGGACCTCTTCTGCAGCCACTCTCTGGTCCACATGCAACACTTTTGTCTGGAACGCCTATCTAGCATCCTTGCATCATCTCGTCGCCCGAGTTTCTTCAACCAGCAATGCAGCAACGACAACAGCACGCTCTGCCTCGTTCATGATGTGCAAACTGCAAAAATACAATGTAAAGATGAGAGAAGTTACAACTAAATAATTAAAAATGTACATGTGTAATGTCATGGAAAACTGTGTTCCATGTATTTGAACAGATACTGCACGGGCCTCCAGTATTGGTGTTTACACAGATAGAAGGAAAGCCCTCCATTTGCTAGCTACTGTAGAAGCATGACAACAATGTAGAATAGGGTTATGATTGCACATAATGTCATAGAAACAAAAATGGAAATGCTACAAAGATCATAATTTGATACCCCAAATGATGCCTGCCATATAGACTTTGTAGTATCGAAGCCTGGAGACCTCTCTACTATGATCCGCAAAGCAGCACGCTCAGGAACAAAGTAGCTTTGAAACAAAGTACGGAAGCGCTACTAAGTTGCCTTCTTTTCAGTGAAAGCCTTCCAATCAGAACGCAGCAGTGAGCACCAATCGGAGCTGAGGGGACAGGAAAGGCTACGTAAAAGCATGCCTACGTGGCTGAGTTCTGAGTCGCTAACAATGTCGTTGTTAAGGTGTCAAACACACCGATACACGCTGCCCTGCGTGAGACCAAGGACCAAAAAATGGTCCTGAATGATATGTAGCGATTGACGATCTCACAGCAAGGGCCAGATCACTGATCACATAGCAACATCGCTGGAGAGGTCGCTGTTACGTCACAAAACCTGTGACATTTCAGTGATATTGTTAGCGATGTTGCAGTGTGTGAAGTACCCTTAAGAGAAAATTTAGCCAGATACTTCCCATCTTGGATAGGGACATGTGCATGCTGGAGTATTAAAAAAGTAGGGGGGGAGTAGAGGAGGAGTTCTTGGGAGGATCGCAGGTTGCGTGAGGGTAGGTATCGGGAGACAATGTCGGAGATGTATGGAGGGGACAGGTTGTGTATGGCTTTGTAGGTCATGGTTAGTGTTTTAAACCAACATCTCTGAGAAGTGGGGAGCCAGTGAAGGGCTTGGCAGAGGGGGGAGACAGGGGAGTAGCGGGAAGACAGATGGATTAGGCGGGGCAGCAGAGTGTAGGATACATTGGAGAGGTGCAAGGGAAGTAGCAGGGAGGCTGGTGAGCAGGAGGTTGCAGTAGTTGAGGCGGGAGATAATGAGAGTGTGAATAAGTGTTTTAGCAGTGTTGTGGTCAAGAAAAGTGTGGATCCGTGAAATGTTTTTGAGCTGGAGTGGGCAGGAGGTGGCGAGGGCTTGGATGTGGGGCTTGAAGCATAGGAAAGAGTCAAAGATTATCCCGAGGCACTTGGTGTCGGGGACTGGGGAGAGAGCAGTCGTTGACAAGGATGGATAGGTCGGGTAGTGGGGGAGAGCGGCTTGGGGGGGATAAGACTATGAACTCAGTTTTGTCCATGTTCAGCTTAAAGAAGCGAGTAGAGAAGAAGGATGAGATGGCGGACAGGCATTATGGAATTTTGGATAGTAGTGAGGTGATGTCAGGTCCAGACAGGTAGATTTGGGTGTCATCGGCGTAGAGGTGGTACTGGAGGTTATGGGACTCAATGAGTTTCCCTAGGTCGAGAGTGTAGATTGAGAAGAGTAAGGGCCCCAGAACCGAGCCTTGGGGGACCCCAACAGATAGGGGTAGGGTAAAGAGGAGGTGTGGGAGTGGGTGACGTTGAAAGTCCGGTCTGTTAGGTATGAGGAGATCCAAGAGAGGACCAGGTCAGTGATGCCAAGAGACTACAGAATCCAAAGTAGAAGGGAGTGGTCAACAGTGTCGAAGGCGGCAGATAGGTCGAGGAGGACGAGGACGGAGTAGTGACGCTTGCTCTTGGCAGTCAGCAGGTCGCTGGTGACTTTGGTCAGGGCTGTTTCAGTGAAGTGGTGGGGTCGGAAGCCAGATTGTAGGCAGTCGAAGAGGGAGCAGGAGGAGAGGTGAGAGGACAGCTTGGAGTAGACATGCTGCCCTAGTAGTTTAGAGGTGAAAGGGAGGAGAGATATGGGGCGATAGTTAGAGACAGATGTTGGGTCGAGGGAGGGTTTTATGAGGATGGGAGTGATCAGGGCGTGTTTGAAGGCTGAGGGGAAGGTGCCAGTGGTGATAGATTGAAAAGATGGGTTAGGGCTGGGATGATAACAGAGGTGAGGTTGTGAATGAGGTGGGATAGGAGCAGGTCATGGGCTCTGGTGGTCAGATGTGATTTTGGCAGGAGGGAGGGGAGCTGATCTTAACTTATGGGGGGGGGAGCAGCTGATGGAAGGAGAGGGCAGTATAGGTGAGAGGGGAGGTTGTGTGGGCAGTGGGTCAAAGCTGTCTCTGATTCTGTTGATCTTATCTTTAAAGAAGGAGGCAAAGCTTTCAGCTGCGATAAGGGGAGAGCAAGGAGGAGCGGGCAGGTGGAGTAAGGAATTGAAAGTTTTGAGAAGCTGTTTGGGATTGTGGGACAGGGAGGTTATTAGGGATGAGAAGAAGGCTTGTTTGGCGGCAGCGAGTGCAGCCTTGAAGACAGTGAGGGACTGTTACCACCAGATTGTATGGTAAAATGTAGAGAAATTTTCTTTCCTGCTCAGGAAAGCCCTGTGGAGGAGGTCCCTGTTACAGCCATTCTGGAATTTTTACAGTTGTCAGTAAACTGTAAATACCCTTAAGATCCAAATTTCTGCCCTGGGGGACCTGTACACCTGCAACCTGGCCTCAAACTCCTGGGTATCTAGATTTATAAAATGCTGTCACAGAGCTACCCTGGTTTGTTGCCCTACCCTTCCTCCCTGGGACCTTTGTCTAGTCTTAGATGCCCTGACTAAACCCCCCTTTAAGCCTTTATCTGATACTTCGTTGAAGTTTTTTACTTTCATTGTCACTTATCTCTGATGTCACTTATTTATACCTTGATTTGTAAAGATGATTGTTCTACATTTGTATAAATATATTTATCTTTCTCCTTTTTGTTAGAATTATTTATATATTTACTTTAATAAAACATAAAATTTTCATTTCTTTAATTATAAATCTCAGTGTAACCTTAGTGAACAGTAACTGCTGGTTGGATCTGTTCACACATTGGTGTGGACAGTATCCCCAACAAATTGCAAAGTCCTCATATGTAGAGCCGCACTAAATCGTTCAGATCTCACTGACAATTTATTTTGGCTTCAGTAGTATCCTTTAAAAAATAAATTATTTATTAGGTCCTGTGACAAATTTGCCACCGAACCTGGCAGCTCTCTAGCGCCCCTCCTATGCTCAGGACAGTCAGGGAACTGACTGAGGATAAGGGCAGGAGTACACAATTTACAGTAACTCAAATCTACAGTATATAGATGGGTATACATAATATTAAAGAGGTTTTCCACTAATAATTACTCTTTTTATTTGCCCTAACACTTTCCTAATATACATTCACTAGCTACCCTGCTCCTGTAAGCAGATCTCTCTGCGGCTCCTGTTGTTTTTCTGGCTCTGCTATTTCAGATCTGGGGATCATAATTAGCCGTACAGAACGAGGCACATCACTGGTGGGGGTGGGGCTGCCTCTGTGAGTGACAGCAGTCTGGGCACGCATGCCCAGATCAGACTTCACTCTCCTCAGCCTGGTTTACAGTACGGGGCTTTCATCTGACAAGCGATCAGTAGAAACAGGCCCTGTGATATATTATTCTAAGTAGTGCTATTAAGATGGAAACACCGCACAGTAAACGAGGCTGAGAGGAGAGTGAAGTCTGATCTGGGCATTCTGTCACTCACAGAGCCACGTCCCCACCAGTGATGTGCCCAGGCTGCTGTCACTCACAGAGCTACGACCCCACCAGTGATGTGCCCAGGCTGCAGTCATTCACAGAGCCCACGACCCCACCAGTGATGTGCCCAGGCTGCTGTCACTCACAGAGCCCACGACCCCACCAGTGATGTGCCCAGGCTGCTGTCACTCACAGAGCCACGTCCCCACCAGTGATGTGCCCAGGCTGCGGTCACTCACAGAGCCACGTCCCCACCAGTGATGTGCCCAGGCTGCTGTCACTCACAGAGCCACGTCCCACCAGTGATGTGCCCAGGCTGCTGTCACTCACAGAGCCCACGACCCCACCAGTGATGTGCCCAGGCTGCTGTCACTCACAGAGCCACGTCCCACCAGTGATGTACCCAGGCTGCTGTCACTCACAGAGCCATGCCCCCCCAGTGATGTGCCCAGGCTGCTGTCATTCACAGAGCCCACGACCCCACCAGTGATGTGCCCTGGCTGCTGTCACTCACAGAGCCATGCCCCCCCAGTGATGCCCCCTTTTTAGTATGTATGAATCTGGTTGGAAGCAGCATAACCAGAAACACAACAGAAGGCTATCGAGCTGCAGGGAGCTCATCTTATAGGAGCAGAATAGGTGGTAGAAGTCCAGTGTTATTTAGGACAAAACAAAGAGGGTGATATTAGCGAAAAACCCCTTCAAGAACTCTGTTCAACAGTGCTTTTAATGAGGCCAGAGCTAGGGGTACTCGAACACCGGGACTGATGGCTTCTTGGATGGGGGATCATGGGTGGTTGGGATCCCGGTTCCGTGCCCTGGTTATCATTTATTAGATGGTGGGGAAGGAATATTTACAAGGGGACGTGACGCCACCTGTAGATCCTGGTAATATAGGTACCGACGCTGCAAGCCGTCCGCTGAGGTGATGGTGGGTGCAGCAGAGTGTGGTACAGCTCCCCACCGGTGGAGCTATTACCTCAGGGCAGCGGTGATGGAGCAGGATGGTGACGTGGGGGATGAGGGGAGTAGTTGTTGTAGTTCTTACCCCTCTGGTGAGCTGCTGTTGATGGTGCTGAAGCCTCTGGGACGGCGAGAAGAATAACAGAAAAAGTTCAAGTCTAACTCCACTTTACTGGGTACCAGCAGATGTTAAACGATACACGGTACAGTCTGGTTTAACAGGTGATGGTTGCCAGTTCAGGGTCCCCCTTATGGAGTCTCCAGATGTTCCGTCTCAAATCTTTTGGGGTCTAATCTACTCTTCTCTGTCTTTACCACCCTTGCAGAGCTCTCCCGCCAGTCCCCTGGTCTCCCACGGTGGAGGACGGGTTTCCTCTACCGGTACGTACGGGAGTGACACACAGCAAATCCTCCCGCCACCGGAATCCGTACCAATGCTCCAGTGATCTTGAACCTGTCTTCGGCTGAGGGGTGAGGTACCTTTGTGGCGCTAACAGCTACACAGTGATTATGGGCCCGCAGCTCGTCGGTTTGCGGCCAGAGGTGAACTACTGACCACCTCGGCTTCCCATGTTGCCGGTGTTTCCCCAGACACAACCAGCCGGCTCCAACCGGTTCTGGTCCGTCCCCTTCTGTCCTGGGCCCCCTCTTAAAGATGGGGATCCCTCCTGTCAGCGGTACTGTCATGCCCGTCCTTCCTGACTGCCTTCTCAGCACTGTCTGAGGTAAACTGTCACTCTGCCTCACTACTCTAACCTAGGCTCCACCCCCTTTTGGGACCTACTAACTTACCAGTCCCCCCTCCCTCTTTCTACTCTAGGTGGCCTAGTCTTAGGTGTGTGCGTGTAAAAACAGACGCCATAGGTTAAATCCTGAACTGACAACTTACAGAGATACCACATTTGTTGTTAGAGTGTAATACCTCTCTGTGGTGCCCAGCCACAGGGGCGACACACTTTCAAGCATCAGTTTAGAGAGCTTGTTATGACTGGACAATCCCTTTATCACTTCTATCCAGCAGAATATGGTACTTTAATCTCGTCTGGAGTTGAGCAGCAGTACACATACTCAGTCTGAGTTTATTCTTGCCCTATTGGAGGCCCAGCAATGCCCTCTGTTTTTTCAGACAGCCACATTGAGAATGAGAGGAGAAGTGGTCAGACAGCCAACAAGCCGCTCCTTTCTGTAATCGGAATTAAATTCTCCGCTTTCACGATCTGTGCCGTTCCCAGCGTTTGGACACTCACTGATCAGCATATTTTCACCTGTCCCATGGGTAGGTGATAAAGGATTTGTGTAGTGAAAATAAGCTAAGGCCCATAAGCCCACAATCCCTACAATCGTTTGGTCGACAGTTCTCTCTCCTGCCTGTAACATACAAGAATGCTCGACCAAACGTTCTTGTGTTCTCTGTAAGGGAGGAGACGTTGGCTCCTCTGGTGGCTGTTATCTTCAGAGAGACAACAAAAGAATCAACCATTGGAACTCAAACACGCCAGCCCCTTCCCTCCCCTGACATCAACAGAGAATCGGAAAGTCCCCGCCCTGTACAAATCAGATTGTTGTTTAATCCTGCAGACTTTACACTAAAGGGCCCGTTACACGCAGCAATATCGTTAACGATATTGCTGCAACATCACTGGTTTTGTGACATTGTAGCGACCTCGTAGCAACATCCCTCAGCTTGCTGATCGGTACGGAATGGCTAGGACCATTTTTTAGTCGCTGGTCTGCCACTGTCATGCATACGTCACAGGGGCAATGACCAACGATCCCCAGTCTGCGCCCGAGACCCTGAACAATCATAGCGACCGTCGGATGCAGACTGGGTGATCGCTGGTGAGTCTGCCTGTGTGCCAGCTCACCAGCGATTAGATCATTTAGAATGAAGTTGCTGTAGTGAGTTTCATTATTTCTTCACAAACAATCATACAAGATTACAGTCCCTATTCATGAAGGACAGAATATTGCATGCCAGTATTAATAAAGGGTGAGGGAAAGAAAGCTGAGCCACTTTGTGAATTTTTCTTTACATTACTAAAAATACCGGTAGCTTTATTTTATTATCCCTTTTCATAGTTTGAAAAATTACACCCATCCCTGATTGTTCAGTTTCCACTTTTCTTGTCTGCCCACCTATCTTGGCCATCACCACCATTTTGAAGAGCGGGTAGACATTTGCGGGGAGGGTCGTGAGCGTGTCAGAGCGCAGCCGGCAAAATCATCATAATTTACATCACAAAAGAAGCAAAAAAACTTACACTATGACAGGAATGTGTGGGGCATTAGAGTACATTTATGTCCCTTCTGCACTATAAATTATGATGACTCTGTAGGCTCCATTACGCTTCTCGCAAGGCTATGACCACTCTTCAGAGATGTTGGTCCTGCAGCCGGGACTGATGAGCATACAGTAAAATTCAAATTTGAGAAACACTGAACAATCAATGCTGTGTGTAATTAAATCACAAAAAGCAATAATACATACAAGTATATATAATTCATGTCGAGCCCCAGGCCATTGGGTACTCAGGTATCAGGCAGCAAGGGGTTAACTTTGTCACGGGGAATGGCGGCCGCGCCTGATCCCGTGTCCTGGGTGACACTTCAAAAGGGCTGTACACCCTGCACTGTGTGCGGCTCTGAGGCCTGGAGTCCCCCCCCTGCTGTACACCCTGCACTGTGTGCGGCTCCGAGGCCTGGAGTTCCCCCCCCTGCTGTACACCCTGCACTGTGGGCGGCTCTGAGGCCTGGAGTCCTCACCTGCAGTACACCCTGCACGGTGTGCGGCTCTGAGGCCTGGAGCTCCCCCTCTGCTGTACACCCTGCACTGTGTGCGGCTCTGAGGCCTGGAGTCGCCCCTGATGTACACCCTGCACTGTGTAGAATGGAGAAGCTGCAGAGAGATCATCAAAAAAATCAACTCTGATCTAGACGGTTCACTGGTGAATCAGCTAGAGTGGAGTGGATAAAATGAGGACCACAAAAAACCCACTCCTATCTAGACACTACAGTAGTTAGGCTACTTTCACACTACGATTTTGGAGGGAGCCGATGCTGTCCGATAAAATCGGACAGCATCGGCTCCTTCTGATGCCTGGAATCGGATGCCAAATAGGCATCCGATTCCGACAGAAAATAGGATGCCAGCCCCCCTGTCAGATCGCTCCCTGAGCTGTCACAGCTGTCTCTCCTCTGCTCTCCCCTCTTCTCCCCTGGTCCTCTCCTCTGCTTCCCCGATCCTCTCTTATGCTCCCTTGGTCCTCTCCTATGCTTCCCCTCTCCTCCCCTCTCCTCCGGGCTGATAAAAAAATAAACAATGTCTACTTACCTGTCCCCGAAGCCCCCGCCGTCTCCCGCACGGTCCCACAGGCTCCCGGTGTCCTCGCGGTGTCCACTTGGTGTCTCCCGTGTCTGCAGAGGTCTTATTCTTCTGAACAGGACCTGCCGTGATGTCACTGTAATGAGGTGAGCAATTCAGACTGCATCATAGAAATGGATATGGAAATGAACTGTGCACAGTCCACTAATGCCCCCTGGTGGACAAGTGCGGAAACAATCTCAGAGGGTGGAAATCCCCCACCATTATCTTTTGTTTACCCAGGAAGAGAAAGGGCGGGAGATTATTACAGACCCAGAGCTGAGCAAGGGAAGACCTGCGTGTGGATGTCTGTTGAAAGAGGGCTACTTTGCTACACCTTGCCGGAAAAATCACCCCGCAGAAGCCCTCGTGACTGATCCTGGGCCACTGGACTTTGGTGCTGTGACTCTGGCCGCTCTGCAAAACCTTGCCCGCCGAGCACCCGGAGTGCATGTGCAGGGGCCGTGACCGACATAAGGGAGCCATTTGTACTGCCGTGATCTCCCTTCTGCTGCTCGGTGTGCCCTGAGACTGGGAGAGACTAACAAAGAAAGATTCCGTTACCTGCGGAAGGAGACCAAAGAAGAAGACTGAGGAGTTTCCCCCTTCAGCGCTGCACCGGGACCCGTCCTCGTGAGATCCCCAGGCCTGCGACGTGGGAGCGACATCTTCTTCTGTGATAGACTGGTACGTGATTTTAGGGAAAGTTAGGGAAAGATACCTTCATTTTTGTGTTTTTTTCTTGCTGCTTACCCGGAAGAAGTGAAGATCCAGAGACTCTAAGATATACAAGTGCGCATATAGTTCGGTTGACTGTGATATAAACATGTTTGCCAGTAAAGAAACGTTATTATCGGTTAAACCTGAGTATTGGGATTCTGTTGAGAAAGATCATACACACACACCCGCAGCCTTACCACCGGTCGCTACATCTGGCGTAGTCGGCAGGATGTGTGATCAACAGAATCTCCTCCCGGTAGTAGCTTTATAACCAGACTTATACTACGGCCTGCAGGTCCATATCCGGTGCCAGCACTCCGAACAGTGACACGGAAGAATTGAAGCAGATAGTAGCAGAGTTGCAGAAACAGATACTACAGCTACAGCTCATGCTAGACCAACAGGCGGACAGGCAAACGAGACAGCAACCCAGCCGGCCTATGGGAAGGTGCTGGACATGCGGCGACCCCCGCCATAGGGCAAACCGTTGTCCGCATCCTCCACCCGTGGTCCGATATACCAGAACCAGCAAGTCATGCCCCACAACAGCAGCCACCTTTAAACTAGACGCCCCAGCCAAAGCGGCTCGCTCGGCAGGGGAGATCAGGGAAAAGGGTGTGAAGAGACAGAGCCAGACCGATAAGCAAGTGCTGGCCACTCGGGTCCAGGGGACGGTGAAGTGGTTTAATGTCCGCATGGGTATGGCTTCATCAACAGGAATGACACAAAGGATGACGTGTTTGTACATCAGACTGCCATAAAGCGTAACAATCCTCGTAAGTGCCTCCACAGCGTTGGTGATGGGGAGGTGCTACAGTTTGATGTTGTGAAGGGAGAGAGGGGTACAGAGGCCGCCGACGTCACCGGTCCTGGGGGTGTTCCCGTTAAAGGAAGCAGATTTGCCCCCAACCGGCGCCGCTACCGCCGGCGATCCTACTCTCCCCGGGTAGAAAACGGGACTGAGTTTATTGGAGATATTGTGAGCCCTGAACAAGGGAGCGAAGGTGAACGGGGGGATGACGGTTTCGCCCAACAGAGGTCCCTACCCCGCCGGAGACCAATCCCTGTGATATCCACAGCCATCACTGCCTTGGAGCCGATGGTTGTTGACAGGGACTGTCAACCTTTAAGTGGGGGGGTATGTAATGAGGTGAGCAATTCAGACTGCATCATAGAAATGGATATGGAAATGAACTGTGCACAGTCCACTAATGCCCCCTGGTGGACAAGTGCAGAAACAATCTCAGAGGGTGGAAATCCCCCACCATCTCTTTTGTTTACCCAGGAAGAGAAAGGGCGGGAGATTATTACAGACCCAGAGCTGAGCAAGGGAAGACCTGCGTGTGGATGTCTGTTGAAAGAGGGCTACTTTGCTACACCTTGCCTGAAAAATCACCCCGCAGAAGCCCTCGTGACTGATCCTGGGCCACTGGACTTTGGTTCTGTGACTCTGGCCGCTCTGCAAAACCTTGCCCGCCGAGCACCCGGAGTGCATGTGCAGGGGCCGTGACCGACATAAGGGATCCATTTGTACTGCCGTGATCTCCCTTCTGCTGCTCGGTGTGCCCTGAGACTGGGAGAGACTAACAAAGAAAGATTCCGTTACCTGCGGAAGGAGACCAAAGAAGAAGACTGAGGAGTTTCCCCCTTCAGCGCTGCACCGGGACCTGTCCTCGTGAGATCCCCAGGCCTGCGATGTGGGAGCGACATCTTCTTCTGTGATAGACTGGTACGTGATTTTAGGGAAAGTTAGGGAAAGATACCTTCATTTTTGTGTTTTTTTCTTTTCTTGCTGCGTACCCGGAAGAAGTGAAGATCCAGAGACTCTAATATATACAAGTGCGCATATAGTTCGGTTGACTGTGATATAAACGTTTGCCAGTAAAGAAACGTTATTATCGGTTAAACCTGAGTATCGGGATTCTGTTGAGAAAGATCATACACACACACCCGCGGCCTTACCACCGGTCGCTTCATCACAATCACGTGACCGCCTGTTAACATGGTGTAACCAGCGGTCACGTGACTGTGACGTCACGGCAGGTCCTGTTCAGAAGAAGAAGACCTCTGAAGACACGGGAGACACCGAGAGGACACCGCGAGGACACCAGGAGACGATGGGGACCTTGGGGACAGGTGAGCAAACATATTTATTTTTTTTTAACCCCTACTTCCTAGTTAAGAGCAGTTTTACTGTACTGAGCATGCTCAGTACAGTAAAATCGGGTCCGAGGACACATCAGATGTTTCCTCGGACCCTGCTCCATAGGGCCCCGTGTTAAAAACATCGGGTCGGATGTGCATTAAATGGCATCCGATTTGGTCCGATTTTATTTTCGGTGCAAAAATCGAAGCATGCTCCGATTTTTGCACCGATAAAAAAAAAAAAAAAAAATCGGGCAAAATCGGACAGAATCGGATTGGACCAAATCAGATGCCATTTAGTGCACATCCGATTCGGTCCGATGCCCATAGGGCTGCACAGGGGCCAAAATCGGTCCGATGCTGTCCGATTTTTATCCGACAGCATTGGAAAAGAGAAAATCGTAGTGTGAAACTAGCCTGAGCCGTCTAGATTAGGCTACTTTCACATTACGATTTTGAGGAAGCCGATGCTGTCCGATATAAATCGGACAGCATCGGCTCCCTTCTGATGTCTGGAATCGGGTGCCAAATAGGCACCCGATTCCGGCATAAAATCGCTCCCTGCGTGGTAAAAAAAGAAAAAAAAAAAAGTTTATTCTCACCTCCCCCCCGAGCCCCCGCCGTCTTCCGCCATCTTCTTTGAGGCTCCCGGTGGCTTCCGCAGGCTGCCGGTGTCAGCAGAGGGCTTCCTCTGCCTTATAGGACCTGCGGTGATGTCACAGTCACGTGACCGCGGGTTCACCATGGTAACCCGCGGTCACATGACTGTGACATCACCACAGGTCCTATACAGCAGAGGAAGCCCTCTGCTGACACCGGCAGCCTGCGGAAGCCACCGGGAGCCTCAAAGAAGATGGCGGAAGATGGCGGAAGACGGCGGGGGCTCGGGGGGAGGTGAGAATAAACTTTTTTTTTTTTTACCCTTATGCTCCTAGTTAGGAGCAGTTTTACTGTACTGAGCATGCTCAGTACAGTAAAACGGGGTCCGAGGAGACATCAGATGTTTCCTCGGACCTTTCTCCATAGGGCCCCATGTTATAGGGATCGGACCTAATCGGATGTGCACTAAATGCCATCCGATTTGGTCCGATCCGAATCTGTCAGATTTTATTTTCGGTGCAAAAATCGGAGCATGCTCCGATTTTTGCACCGATAATAAAATCGGACAGAATCGGATCGGACCAAATCGGATGGCATTTAGTGCACATCCGATTCGGTCCGATGCCCATAGGGATGCATGGGGTCCAAATTCAGATCCGATGCTGTCCGATTTTCATCGGACAGCATCGGATTTAGAAAAATCGTTATGTGAAAGCAGCCTTATTAGAGTTGATAAAATGAGACCTCCAGAAACCGACTCCGATCTAGACGGCTCACTGCTGAATCAGCCGATTTTTTGAGGACCACAAGAAATCGACTCCAAACTAGACGCAACCATAATGATACACTCAGAGCCCCATACAGTGTATGGTAGATGCTAGAGAATACAGGCTGCTTGCAGGTGTGACGTCATTAGAAGAGGCGGGGCCTCCTCATCTCAGGGGCGTGCCCTCCTTTTACCCCCTGCTGTGCTTCTCCCTTTCCCTCGGGCAGTGTGGATTATGGCGGGCTTCTGTGAGGCAGCTTCCCTCGTGCTGCAGTGTCGATTTTATGGCGTCCTTCTGTGAGGCTGGGGCGGATAATCTTCTGACTGCTTCTCAGGGATCTGGGTAGGTAAGGAAGCATAATGCTTAAATGGGACTGCTTGCTTGCTGGGCGGTCTGTTTACATGGCACTGCTTCTCACTGTTTGCTTGCTGGAAGTCTGTTTACATGGCACTGCTTCTCAGGGATCTCCGTGGGTAGGGGAACATAATGCTTACATGGGACTGCTTGCTGGGGGTCTGCAGGAGCTATTATGCTTACATGGGACTGCTTGCTGCGAGATCTCAGTGGCTAGGGGAACATAATGCTTACATGGGACGGCTTGCTAGGCGTCTGCAGAGGCCATGATGCTTACATGGGACTGCTTCTCAGGGATCTCCATGGGTAGGGGAACATAATGCTTACATGGGACTTCTCTGGGATCTCCGTGGGTAGGGGAACATAATGGTTACATGGGACTGCTTGCTGGGGGTTTGCGGGGCCATGATGCACATATGGGACTGCTTCTCAGGGATCTCAGTGGGTAGGGGAACACAATACTTACATGGGACTGCTTGCTGGGGGTCTGAGTGGGTAGGGGAACATAATGCTTACATGGGACTGCTTGCTTGCAGGGGGTCTGTGGGAGTGGCTAGGGGAACATAGCTTACATGGGACTGCTTGCTGGGGGTCTGTGAGGTGCATGATGCTACATGGGACTGTTGAGTGGGTAGGGGAACATAATGCTTACATGTGACTGCTTGTTTGCTGGAGGTCTATGGGAGTGGCTAGGGAACATGCTTACATGGGACTGCTTGCTGGGGGTCTGCAGGGGACATGATGCTTACATGGGACTGCTTCTCAGGGATCTGAGTGGTTGGTGGGGGTCTGCGGGGGACATGGTGCTCACATGGGACTGCTTCTCAGGGATCTGAGTGTGTAGGGGAACATAATGCTTACATGGGACTGCTTGTTTGCTGGGGGTCTGCGGCAGTGGCTAGGGAAACATAATGCTTACATGGGACTGCTTGCTGGGGGTCTGCGGGGGGGCATGATGCTTACACGTGATGGGACTGCTTGCTGGGGGTCTGTGGGGGGCATGATGCTTACATGGGGATGCTGCTTTCTAGGGATTTGCATGGGTAGGTGGGCAAGTTCTTTGCAGTTACTTGCATGGGGCTGCTGCTTGATAGGGATCTGCGTGGGTAGGGTGGCATGATGCACCCATGGGGCTGATCTGCGTGGGTAAGGGGGCATGATGTTTGCATGGGGCTGCTGCTTGCTTCATGGGGATCTGAGTGGTTAGGGGAGCATAATGCTTGCATGGGACTGCTGCTTGATGGGGATCTGCGTGGATAAGGGGGCATGATGCTTACATGGGGCTGCTGCTTGATGGGGATCTGTGTGAGTAGGGGGCCATGATGCATGCATGGGGCTGATCTGCATGGGTAGGGGGGCATGATGCTTGCATGGGATCTGCGTGGGTAGAAGGGCATGATGCTCACGTTGAGCTGCTGCTTGATGGGGATCTGCGTGGGTAGAAGGGCATGATGCTCGCATTGAGCTGCTGCTTGATGGGGATCTGCGCGGGTAGGGGGGCATGATGCTTGCATGGGGCTGCTGCTTGATGGGATCTGCGTGGGTGGAGGGGCATGATGCTCCCATGGGGCCTATTATACCAAAAGAGCCATTTGTGAAGGTGGCTCTTATCCCCTACTCCCCAGGGACCTCCTACTTTGTTCCTCAAGAGCGGCATCGGCGCCTGCGCAGATCTCTCAGCTCTCGGGCTTCTCACATGGTTCAAATCTGGCGCCTGCGGAAACAGCGTGACTGCGCCTGTTCCCTCCTTGCCAGATTCCCAGCCACGCAGTCTATATCTTTTCTAATAAAACCCTAAGCCAGCTTCCGTCAGTATATCATCGAAATGACGTCTCATTCTGACAGAAGACGGCTGTATCCCTAAGCAAGACGGCCGACCGTTAGCGAGAGCGGGGCTAATACTGCCCCACTCTTGCCATCGGCGGCCTCTCCTGCGCACCCGCTCCTCCTGCCCTGATCTGCTCTTCCTGCTCCCCGCGGCCCGCCATCCCTCTGCCCCCGCGGCCCCCCTCCCTCTGCCCCACCGCTCCCCGCAGCCCCCACTCCCCCTGCCCCCCCCCGCTCCTCAATGATGATAAAAATAAAAAAAGCCCATAAGGATACTTAGAAGACAGGTGGACCGCGGCTGCGGAGGGTAAGTATCCGTATGAGCTTTTTTAAATTTTTATCACCATTGAGGAGTGGGGGCCGCGGGGGGCAGCAGAGGGAGTGGGGTCACGGGGAGAGAGGGGGGTAGGAGGAGCGCCTACATCCTGCCCCCGCCGGCTCCATCCTGCTCCCTCCCCCCATCCTGCTCCTCCGGCTCCATCCTGCCCACCCCCCGGCTCCATCCTGCAAATGCTCCAACCTGCGCCCCCCCGGCTCCACCCTGCCCCTCGCGCTGCTTCGCTGACCACCCAGCCCCACGCGCTGCTGCGCTGACCACCCTGCCCACAGCGCTGCTGCGCTGCCCACCCTGCCCACCGCGCTGCTGCGCTGCCCACCCTGCCCACCGCGCTGCTGCGCTGACCACCCTGCCCACCGCACCGCTGCGCTGACCACCCTGCCCACCGCGCCGCTGACCACCCTGCCCACCGCGCCGCTGCGCTGACCACCCTCACAGCACTCACTGCTAACCACTGAGCCACCGCACTCACTGCTAACCACTGAGCCACCGCACACACTGCTAACCACTGAGCCACCGCACACACTGCTAACCACTGAGCCACCGCACTCACTGCTAACCACTGAGCCACTGCACTCACTGCTAACCACTGAGCCACCGCACTCACTGCTAACCACTGAGCCACCGCACTCACTGCTAACCACTGAGCCACCTGTATACACACAATTCATTTCACCGCACTCCCCTAACTATTAGTAAATAAACTATATATGGATTCTAGACTACCCGATTCTTTAGAATCGGGCCGCCATCTAGTCTACTATATAATTGTCTACTTTTGTCTGTAACGCAAATCCTGCGTCGCTGGTCGCGGGCGGCTGGCCTGACAAATCAATCAGCAACAGGGACAGTTTGACCGCAAATTGGCGCGGCATTTCAACCACACTTTGCTGATTCGTTGCGCCCGGCCTGTTCCCTTGCCAGCAATCAGCGATATTGGCGCAGGATTTAAACCCTTTGCATTATTCTTAAATCTTCATAAATAAACTACATACATAGTCTAGAATACCCGATGCGTTAGAATCGGGCCAACATCTAGTACAGCATAAGAGCACTCTGGGCGGGATCTGGTGCCTACGTGATACCATCTGACCTCAGCTTCCAGGCAGAGCTCACGTAGATGCCCAAGAGCTGAGAGATCTGCACCACTCGCAAGGAACAGAGTAGGAGGTTCCCGGAGGTGGGGGGCAGCAGCGAGGTGTTTAGGTCCTGGGAGGGAGTATACCTCTCGGGCCTAAAATAATTTCTCATAAAGTGATTATTTTGGTGTCCGGGTGGGTAGGGGGACAAGAGCCACATTCACTCCTTCACTAAATGCAGCATAGGCGCTGCTGAAGGTGGCTTTTAGTTTAATAGGCCCTGCGTGGTGACAGTTTCCCTTTAAAACTTTTTTCTTATTAATAGTATTGGGGGGCGCAGGACTCTGTGTTTCTGCTTGGCCACCAGGAAGTTTCAAACTACATAAAAAAAGTTGGCTCCACATTTCGGGCCGTGTTCTGTCCTCGGACTCTGTGGATCAATTTTAGCCTTGTTTCCATAGGAGTCAGGCACAACTTGTATCGAGTGTTTCTGCATGATTTATTTATTTTTTTTCTGTTCTAGGTATTGTGGATTTCCCCCATCTACAGCAGGGTCACTTCCCTGTGGAGAACATTTCATCACTGCTCGTCTCTACAATCCATGTGAGGCCGTTGAAGAGGTGACACTGTGGGAGCCTGATAATGTCAGATGAGTATAATCACTCCAAACAACCCTCCCTCTCTCTATCTCTTAGCTTGCTAGGGTTTGCTGTCTTGGGGTCTCTCACCCTTCAATTTTCTTTTGGGCAAGCTTTCTCCCCTTCTCCTCCTTTTCCGCCTTCTCCCCCCTCCTCCTCCTTTTCCGCCTTCTCCCCCCTCCTCCTCCTTTTCCGCCTTCTCCCCACTCCTCCTCCTTTTCCGCCTTCTCCCCCCTCCTCCTCCTTTTCCACCTTCTCCCCCCCCTCCTCCTTTTCCACCATTCTCCACCCCCCCTCCTTTTCCGCCTTTCTCTGCCCCCCTCCTTTTCCGCCTTTCTCTGCCCCCTCCTCCTCCTACCTTTCTCCGCCCCTCCTCCTTTTCCGCCCTTCTCCGCCCCCATCCGCCTTTTCTGCCTTTCTCCGTCCCCTCCTCATTCTTCCGCTTTTCTCCGCCCCCCCACTCCTCCTGCCTTTCTCCGCCCCCCCCACTCCTCCCGCCTTCTCCCCCCCCCCACTCCTCCCGCCTCTTTCTCCGCCCCCCCCACTCCTCCCGCCTTTCTCCGCCCCCCCCCACTCCTCCCGCCTCTCTCCGCGCACCCCCCCCCACTCCTCCCGCCTTTCTCCGCGCCCCCCCCACTCCTCCCGCCTTTCTCCGCGCCCCCCCCCACCTCCTCCCGCCTTTCTCCGCGCCCCCCTCCACTCCTCCCGCCTTTCTCCGCCCCCCCCCCACTCCTCCCACCTTTCTCCGCGCCCCCCCCACTCCTCCCGCCTTTCTCCACGCCCCCCCACTCCTCCCGCCTTTCTCCGCGCCCCCCCACTCCTCCCGCCTTCTCCGCGCCCCCCCACTCCTCCCGCCTTTCTCCGCGCCCCCCACTCCTCCCGCCTTTCTCCGCGCCCCCCACTCCTCCCGCCTTTCTCCGCGCCCCCCCCACTCCTCCCGCCTTTCTCCGCCCCCCCACTCCTCCCGCCTTTCTACACTCCTCCCGCCTTTCTCCGCCCCCCCCCCACTCCTCCCGCCTTTCTCCGCCCCCCCTCCTCCCGCCTTTCTCCGCCCCTCCTCCTTTTCCGCCTTTCTCTGCCCCATCCTCCTCCCGCCTTTTCTGCCTTTCTCCACCCCCTCCTCCTCCTCCTTTTCTGCCTTTCTCCACCCCCCTCCTCCTCCTCCTTTTCTGCCTTTCTCCGCCCCCTCCTCCTTTTCCGCCTTTCTCCTCCTCCTTTTCCGCCTTTCTCCGCCCCCTCCTCCTTTTCCGCCTTTCTCCGCCCCTCCTCCTTTTCCGCCCCCCTCCTCCTCCCTCCTTTTCCGCCCCCCTCCTCCTCCCTCCTTTTCCGCCCCCCCTCCTCCTCCTCCCCTTTTCCGCCTTTCTCCGCCTCCCTCCTCCTTCTCCCTCCTTTTCTGCCTTTCTCTGCCCCCCCTCCTCCTTCTCCCTCCTTTTCCGTCTTTCTCCGGCCCCTCCTCCTTCTCCCTCATTTTCCGTCTTTCTCCGCCCCTCTCCTCCTTCTGCCTCCTTTTTCGTCTTTCTCCGCCCCCCTCCTCCTTCTGCCTCCTTTTCCGTCTTTCTCCGCCCCCTCCTCCTTCTCCCTCCTTTTCCGTCTTTCTCCTCCTCCTTCTCCCTCCTTTTCCGCCTTTCTCCGCCCCTTCCTCCTCCTGCCTTTTCTGCCTTTCTCCGCCCCCCCCTCCTCCGCATTTCTCCACCCCCCCTCCTCCTCCTTTTCCATCTTCCTCGCTTTCGCCCCCTCCCCTTTCTCCGATTTTTTTTGCTGCCACCAGGTCACCTTGCTGGTATCCTCACAGGCACCTCCTGGGCTCTGGTCATTTCACATATTCTTCTCTGGGGACATCGGTCCTCCGGCGTTATCTGGACGGCTCAAATGGACACTACCTTCCTGATGCCTGCATATCTCATGGCTACAAGATTGCATGTCCTCAAGTTGCAGAAGATATACCCGCGCTCGTGTGTTCTCCAATGTATGACACGATAAATTTTATAAATACAGAAATCAGATTTTTCAACAATTTTCATAACTGAAGCGCAGGGGACTTGGGTCCTAAAGATTTTGCTTTCATTGTCACTTATCTCCGACGTAACTTGTTTATATATTGTTTTTTAAAGTTGATTGTTCTACATTTGTATAAAAATATTTATAACGTTCTCCTTTTTGTTACAAATATTTTATATATTTGTTATAATAAAACTGTTTGAGAGCAATGGGCAGAATTTTCATTTCTATAATCGGTGGCGTATCTGCGGGGAACACTGGTGGGACATCTGCCCTGGGCACAGCAGGCAGGGGGCACCGTTGGGCCTTTTGATGCAGCGCCCGAGATATCTTCCCGCCGGCTGCATATGTTGCCTCCCCCCCCCATAGTAGGAGCCAGCTATTCTCTGACACGTCAGCTGCCAGTGGGTCAGAGAAACTGCCACATGCTGGTTTCCTGCAATCCGTTTTACAAGTGTCAGACACTCTGTACATTGGAAGCAGCACACTTTTACCGGCATTCCAGGTCAGGGAGACATCAGCAATGTGATCAGATCAGCTGATAGTGCCTGCAAAGGTGACAGAAGGATGGTGTAAAGCCCTCCATACAGGAGCTGAAGACACTGTTTCCCCCCCACCCCCTTACTTTTCTGTAATGTAATCACTGAAAAGGAGAGAGGGTGGGGAGTGTAAGAGCAGCACATGGGGGTAGAGTGTGGGGGCGATATATGTGAAACAAACAGGAAGGAGGATGTGGGTGAAGAATATGTGAATCAAACGGAGGGAGAGGGTGACGTGCTTATTAAAAATCAGAAAGTAATGAAAAAAATGCGTGGCCGAAAAAATTACCAATACAACTCGTCACGCACATAAAAAAGCCCTTACATGACTATTTTGGCACATTTACAGAAAAAGCCGAGCTCTCAATATAAGGCAATGCAAAATGTGAACCAAATCAAACACGCAGCGTTTCTTCGTTTGTGTAATAGCAGCCAAACATAAAAATAAGATCTAAATCTGGTATTGCTGTGATTGCACCGATCCAAGAATAAAGCCGTCTAATCACCTATACCGCACAGTATAAATTAAATAAAGGCAAATCTTGACCTGCTGTTGATTTATTTTTCCTCCTAAAGATCTTTAGTAATGGCCACTTTACACGTCCCGATATCGGCGTCCAACTCCGATAAAAAGTCACGTGGGTCGTGCGTTAGCCCCGATATAGTTTGTGCGTTGTATGGTGTAAATGACCAATACGATGCACGAACGATGCCAAAACGATATCTGGGATCAAATGAGCAGGCTCTCCAACGGGCCGATATTGGATGGATGTTGTGGCTGGATCGTGCTGTGTAAAAGCCCAACAACGATGTGGAGTACAACTTCCCCTATTCTCTCCCATGTTAAATAGTCGTTCCTGGGTCGGCTGTACAAGGGGGGTGTAGACATCGCTGTTGCGTTGGCTGCCGATATCGCGCTGTGTAACATCTCCTATGCGATCTTGGAATTCTGCCCAGAAAAAGCGCTCTCCCGCGGCGTTGTATCCAATATCGGACCGATGTTAGGACGTGTAAAGTGGCCATTAGGCTCGGCTCGCACTTATCTTGTGCTAAACGCTGATCACTTACACCACGGATTATGTGTAAACATTTGAAATACTTTGTCCAGTGTCTCCCTCTGCCTCATTAAAGGGCATTTTCCATAAGGGATTGTGTCTGAATAGTGTCTGGCTTATGATCTGACAGTGTCCCTCTTTTTAAGCACGCACAAAAGAGCAGTTGACCACAGGTTTGAGTCTGGAGCAAAGCTGTCTCCTCATTAGTAAATGGATCCACCTTGAGTTTCATATGAACCGTGTGTTTCAGATATATAGGAAGTGCTTAGCTTAGAGCACTGAATACATGTGAACTGATGCAAAATGTTATCTAAGGCTGGTTTCACATCACGATCTTGAGGCATCCGAGTGTATCAGTTTCAAAATGGATGCGATTTGTGCTCCCATGTAGCCCTATGGGCTCGGATGTGTCATTTTTGCCATCCGATTTAAGCAGCCTTCCGATTTATTCACGGAGCCAAAATCACAACCTGCTGCGATTTTGGTGTCCGTGACTAAAATCAGACACCACGGATCCGTGACAGATCCGTGATGGCCCATAGGGCTACACAATGGGAGCCTATGGACATCGGATCCGATGTCGGCTCCATGATTATGTACTGAGCCTGCCCAGTACATAACCCTGCCTGTCCATGTCACTCCCTGTCTGTCCCTCTTCTATCTCTGCTCCCCCCTATCTTCTCCCCCCTGTCTTATTCCCTGTCCTCTTCCCTCCGTTATCTAAAAATAAAAAAAATCCTCCCAGAGGATACATTAGTGACTGTCGCATGGAGCCGGCGGAAGGTAATGTATCCTCTGGGAGGATTTTTTCTTTATTCTTTAGATACCGGAGGGGAGAGAATAGGGGTGAGGACAGTGGGGAGCAAGGATAAAAGAGGGGCAGATAGAGAAGATGCAGAGAGAACAGGATCCACACAGATCCTGCATCAAATCGGAAACCGATGGCTATTTGCCATCCGATTGCAGGGATCCGTGGGGATCCTGTCAAAACACGGATCCCCACAGACAGAAATCTTAATGTGAAACCGGCCTTATGGTGAGTAAAGTGATGGGTAATTAAGCTAATGAATATTCACCTTCTTGCCCAACCCTCTGAACCCTGATCAACACCCACACTCTGCCTGCTGTAGTGATAGAGGATCTTGATACACTGCAGCACTCCTAGGCTGAAATGACAAAAGTGTATTTCTGTCACCCTCTGCTCAGGAGAGCCATGGGGTCGTGGTGAGAAAGTGTCAGCTAATTAAGCTAATGCGTATTCAACCGCACTGTCTACTGTATTAATCGAGGATCACATCGCACCGTGACTCTTTTGAGCTGAGGGTGACAGCTGTATAAAAAAAAAACAGTGTCAGACTCAGCCCTGGACTGCTGTCGTGCATTGCTATGCAATACTTCATCGACAGCAGGTGTCGTTCTGGTTTAAGTGGGGTGGGCAAGTGGGTGAATATTCATTAGCTGGCACTTTCTGACGGCCATCCACTGTGGCTCTCCTGACCTGTCACTCTCCGCTGAGGAGAGTCAGCAAAGGTTGCAATGAGAAAGTGCTGACAGTACCGTAATACAAGCAGTCAGAGTGTGTGTTCGTGCAAGACTTAGGCTGGCTTCACACTGCATTTTTTTCCCGATCAGGTTCGATCAGGTTTGTGTGTCAAAACCAGGAGTGTCTCCAAAACTCAGAACAGGTGTCAATCTTTCAATTATACTTTTTCTCTGCAAGTTCCTCTTCTGGTTTTGGCACCCAAACCTGATCGAACCTGATCAGGGAAAAAACTGCAGTGTGAAACCAGCCTTAGCGCGGCTTCACACTGCGGTGTGATCCGGTCCAGGGATGAACCTGCATCGTCCACAGATATGAGGAGAGGGAGGAGGTGCAGGGGGACGGAGTATAAAATTGAGAGTTTTGAATAGCTGTTTAGGATTGTGAGACAGGAAGGTTATTAGAGATGAGAAGCAGATTTGTTTTGTGGCGGTGAGTGCAGACTTGAGGCTGGTGAGGGACTGCTTATACATGGCCAAGTGCTTGGCAGAATGGGATTTCTTTCATCTCTGCTCAGCAACCCTGGAAGCCCGTCTCAGGTCTTTTGTGAGGCTGGTGTGCCAGGGCTGCCTGTTTGTGCGAAGTTTGTTGAATGTGAGGGGGGCAGCCAAGTTGAGGGCAGAAGTTACTGTGGGGTTATATAGGGCGGCAGCAGCATCTGTGTCATGTAAGGACGCTATGCCTGCGAGTGGGAGAAGGGATTCTGAGAGTGAGTGCAGATCAATATGGTTGAGATTTCTTCAAGGATGAGTGGGTTTGTGGAGTGGGGGTAGTGTATTAGGAAAGGAGAGGGAAGAGAAAGTCAGTAGATTGAGGTCGGACAGGGAGAGGGGTGGGTTGGAGAGGTTAGTGAAGGAACATAGGCAGGGGAATATGAGGTTGAGTGTGTGGCCATCTTTATGAGTGGCAGAGGAGGACCATTGAGAGAGCCAAAAAGGATGCAGTGAGTGATAGAAGTTTAGAGGCAGGGTGGGGAGTGTCAATGGGGATGTTGAAGTCGCCCATGATGGTAGTGGAGATGTCTGCAGAGAGGAAGTGGAGTAGCTAGGTGGTGAAGTGGTCAAGAAAAGTGGAGAATGATCCTGGGGGGGCGGTAGATAACAGCTAACTGAAGTTTGCAGGGGGAGTAGATACGACAGAGTGTACCTTGAAAGAGGGGAGAGTAGCAGAGAGTGGCAGTGGGATTGGCGTAAAGGACCAATTGTCAGACAGGAGTAAGCCCATCCCTCCACCATGCTTGTTGCTAGGGCGGGGAGGTATGAGAGAGACTGAGTCCACCATAGGAAAGTGCAGCTGAGGAGGCTGTATCGGGGTGAGCCAGGTTTCAGTTATGCCGATTAATGAGAGATTGTTAGTGGTGAAGAGGTTGTGGATGTAAGAGAGTTTGTTGCAGATGGAGCGAGTGTTCCATAGTGATCCAGGTAGAGGGATTGGGGGAGCTGGGGCTGGTCGAATGGGTATAAGGTTATTAAGGTTGCGGAGGTTAAAGTTGGAGCGTGGGTATCGATTAAAAGTAACTGGAGATGTGATGAGGGGTCCAGGATTTGGAAATATGTCATCAGCAAGTAGGAGAAACAGGGAGAGGGTTAGATGGTGGGGGTAGGAGAGGTTACGTGCATGTTTGGAGACAAAGGATTGTATGTTGTATGTGAAGAAATAGTTCTGTGGAGGAGGTGAGGTGGCTGGGCAGGATAGAGGGAGAGAGTATTACTTCATTACTGGGTGGATGGATAAATGGAGTTAGTATGAAAAGAAGTAGTATAGGGGTGAGGGTAAAAATAAGAAGGACACATAGTTGACAGTAACTATGTACTGCAGCACGTAACTATGTACTGCAGCATGTAGTGATGAGGTGCAGCAGGGGTGAGAAGCAGCCAGGGGAGCAGATGCTGCCAGGGATCAGATGCAGCGAAGAGATGTGTTGTAGTGATGAAGTCGTGTCAAGTCAGGACCATGTTTATAACACATAGGGATGAGGTATGGCACGGGATGAGATGCAGACAGGGGTCTGATGTAGCCAGGGATTAGATGCAGTGGAAGGATGTGTGATGGTGATGAAGTCGTACAAAGTCAGGACTGCATGCGCAAGTGCAGCCGGGGATCAGATGCAGCCAGGGGTCAGATGCGGCCAGGGGTCAGGTGCAGCCAGGGATCAGATGCAGCTGAGGATGAAATGCAGCCAAGGGTCAGGTGCAGCCAGGGATCAGATGCAGCTAGGGATCAGGTGCAACCAGGGATCAGATGCAGCTTGGGATCAGATGCAGCCAGGGATCAGATGTAGCCAGGGATCAGGTACGGGGATCAGGTGTGGCCGGGGATCAGATGCAGCTGGGGGTCAGCAGCAGCAAGAGATGAGCGGTGGTGATGAATCAATGCCAGGGTGTAGGCTGTTGGCGTTGTGCTGCTGGTGCAGGCATTCGGCAGGGGCTAGTGCTGGTGTGTGGCAAGCCCGTCGGCTTGTACTGTAAGTTGCTTCCCTGGGCCTGTGTGTTTGGTGCAGGACAGGGATGTAGGAGATAGGACGGGTTGTGGCCAGAGCTGAGAAGCTCCGAGATGCAGAGGTAGCAGTATAAGTGGACGGGCCAGTATAGAGGTACAGCCGGGGCGGGCCATTGCTGAAGATGAACGGAACTGCCAAGCAAGGGTGGGGAGCAGACTGGAAGCGGGGGACCCACTTGCGGCCATCACAGTTGTGGCTGGAAAGGGGCTCGTCAGGTTCGGGCGGTGCTCGCTAGGGGGGTCCAGTGACTTCTCGGCCCAGAGGTTGGTGGATGGGCCTCTGTCAGGGATAGATGTAGGCTGGCGGCCTTAAGGTGGGAGGGGGGGACGGTACCTGCAGAGTGGTCTTCAGTGGCCTCATGAACTACCCAGAGAAAAAGGGGCACAGCTATGTGTGCCTGAGTGGTGCCCCAACGGGATAGGGCTACGATAGAGGCGATGAGAGGTGCCACATTTGTGGGATGGTAGAGATAAGGGCGTGATGGTAGGAGCCCTGTGGCACACGTGCCTCTCATACTGCGGCCATATTGACACTTATATTTAGCAGCTATGCAAACCCCCTTAGTATGTCTTATTTTCAGGGCATGTCTTAATTTCGGGGAAATAGGGTAGATTCTCCAGCTTCTCCATGGAGTGCACGCTTGCCATTCCCGCATGCTGCAGTGTGATGACCTTATCACGCTGCTGCACACTGGGCCGCGGAACGACTACGTTTTCTAGACGCAATTAAAGGTACAGTGCCAGTCCTCCGGCGGCCATGGGACTGCCTTGGGACTGGCCAGGGCAGACTGCCATGCAGTGACAGAGATGTGCATCCACGGGGACACACATCCATGTGAAGCAGGCGCTGGGGTCAGGGGTCGGCGGGCCTGGTCATGACCCTTATGAGCCCGATCGTTACGCCCTGTCTGGAAGGAGCTAATACATCCAGATGTAGTCACTAATATGTACCAGGAAGCAGCCCCCACTGTGTAGTGTCTTCAGCGGTGAACCAGCTACACTGTATGGCCTGCAGTAAGGACCTGGAAGGAGACCATACATTCTGATGTAGCCACTAGTATACACCTGGAAGGAGCATGTATTCTGTAGTGTCTTCAGTAGTGAACCAGCTAGACTGTATAGGGTGCAGTCAGGACTTGCAAGGAGCCTGTATTGGCTACTGTATGGGCTGCAGTCAGGACCTGGAAAGAGCCCATACATTCTGATGTAGCCGCTAATATATACCTGGAAGGAGCCTGTATTCTCTAGTGTCTTCAGTAGTGAACCAGCTAGACTGTATAGGGTGCAGTCAGGACTTGCAAGGAGCCTGTATTCTCTGTATAGGCTGCAGTAAGGAAATGCAAGGAGCCTGTATTCTCTAGCATCTTCAATAGTGAAGCAGCTAGACTGTATAGGCTGCAGTCAGGACCTGGAAGAAGCCTGCATTCTCTGTATAGGCTGCAGTCAGGACCTGGAAGGAGCCGGTATTCTCTGTATAGGCTGCAGTCAGGACCTGCAAGGAGCCTGTACATTCTGATGTAGTCACTAATATATACCTGCAAGGAGCCTGTATTCGCTACTGTATGGGCTGCAGTCAGGACCTGGAAGGAGCCTGTATTCTCTAGCGTCTTCAATAGTGAATCAGCTAGACTGTATGGGCTGCAGTAGTCACTAATATATACCTGCAAGGAGCCTGTATTCTCTGTATAGGCTGCAGTCAGGACCTGCAAGGAGCCTGTACTCTCTAGCGTGTTCATTAGTGAAGCAGCTAGACTGTATGGGCTGCAGTCAGGACCTGGAAGGAGCACATACATTCTAATGTAGTCAATAGTATATACCTGCAAGGAGCCTGTATTCTCTAGCATCTTCAGTAGTGAAGCAGCTAGACTGTATAGGCTGCAGTCAGGACCTAGATGGTGCCTGTATTCTCTGTACAGGCTGCAGTTAGGACCTGCAATTAGCCTGTACTCTCTAGCGTGTTCATTAGTGAAGCTGCTAGACAGTATGGGCTGCAGTCAGGACCTGCAAGGAGCCAGTACATTGTAATGTAACCACTAATATAAACCTGGAAGGAGCCTGTACTGTCTAGCATCTTCATTAGTGAAGCAGCTAGACTGTATGGGCTGCAGTCAGGACCTGCAAGGAGCCTGTACATTCTGATGTAACCACTAAAATATACCTGGAAGGAGCCTGTAGTCTCTAGCGTCTTCATTAGTGAAGCAGCTAGACTGTATGGGCTGCAGTCAGGACCTGGATGGAGCCTGTATTCTCTACTGTAAAGGCTGCAGTTGGGACCTGCAATTAGCGTGTACTCTCTAGCTTGTTCATTAGTGAAGCAGCTAGACTGTATGGGCTGCAGTCAGGACCTGCAAGGAGCCTGTACATTGTAATGTAACCACTAATATAAACCTGGAAGGAGCCTGTACTCTCTAGCGTCTTCTTTAGTGAAGCAGCTAGACTGTATGGGCTGCAGTCAGGACCTGCAAGGAGCCTGTACATTCTGATGTAACCACTAAAATATACCTGGAAGGAGCCTGTAGTCTCTAGCGTCTTCATTAGTAAAGCAGCTATACAGTATAGGCTGGAGTCAGGACCTGCAGCTAGCCTGTATTTTCTAGCGTGTGCATTAGTGAAGCTGCTATACAGTATGGGCTGCAGTCAGGACCTGCAAGGAGCCTGTATTCTCTACTGTATAGGCTGCAGTCAGGACCTGCAATTAGCCTGTACTCTCTAGCATGTTCATTAGTGAAGCAGCTAGACTGGGCTGCAGTCAGGACCTGCAAGGAGCCAGTACATTGTAATGTAACCACTAATATAAACCTGGAAGGAGCCTGTACTCTCTAGCGTCTTCTTTAGTGAAGCAGCTAGACTGTATGGGCTGCAGTCAGGACCTGCAAGGAGCCTGTACATTCTGATGTAACCACTAATATATACCTGGAAGGAGCCTGTACTCTCTAGTGTCTTCAGTTATGAAGAAGCTAGACAGTATGGGCTGCAGTCAGGACCTGGATGGAGCCTGTATTCTCTACTGTATAGGCTGCAGTCAGGACCTGCAATTAGCCTGTATTCTTTAGTGTGTGCATTAGTGAAGCTGCTAGACGGTATGGGCTGCAGTCAGGACCTGCAAGGAGCCTGTACATTGTAATGTAACCACTAAAATATACCTGGAAGAAGCCTGTACTCTCTAGCATCTTCATTAGTAAAGCAGCTAGACTGTATGGGCTGCAGTCAGGACCTGCAAGGAGACGGTACATTCTGATGTAACCAATAATATATACCTGCAAGCAGCATGTATTCTCTAGCATCTTCAGTAGTAAAGGTGCTAGACTGTATAGGCTGCAGTCAGGACCTGCAAGCAGCTTGTATTCTCTAGCATCTTCAGTAGTGAGGGGGCTAGACTGTACAGGCTGAAGTCAGGACCTGCAAGCAGCCTGTATTCTCTAGACTCAACCCTACCGGCATGACGTCACATCATTGAGCGCTACATGCTATAGACAAGCCCTGAGCCTTCCGCTCCGTACTCTCCTTTACTCTTTTGTATCTGTTACCATGGTGATAGCTAAAAGTCACTCCCGCAGGTAATCTCGCGAGCGTTCGCTGTTTGTTTAGATGATTTCACTTTCGCCGTGTTTCACGTTGAAGGCAGACTCGATCAATCAATGCGACTATCGCCTCGAACCCGCCCTTCCAGATCCTGTGTGTGTTCTCTCCTTGTGTACAGCAGACACTATCGGTGCTTGTATTGTTTGGCTGACTTGTAGTCATTCCACTCCATGTGGCGCCGCCTCCACTGTGAATGTCACTGTCTCCTGTGTCCACGATGGGCGATTGTAATGTCCTGAGCAGCAGTGAGGAAAGGATGAGCTGCCAATATTAGAGGGTGCGGCTCATACTCCAAACACTGCTCCATCAGTGCAGCCAACAGCCTGGAGGACAGAACGCCGGGGACACAGGGAGGGCAGAGGACACCAGAGACAACTGAGGACCCCAGGTAGGATAGTGAGTACAGAGGAGAGCAGTGGACACCAGAGAGCTCAGAGGACACCAGAGAGGACAGTGATTACAGGGGAGAGCAGAGGACACCAGAGAGGACAGTGACTACAGGGAGGGCAGAGGACACCAGAGAGGACAGTGACTACAGAGGAGAGCAGAGGACACCAGAGACAACTGAGGACCCCAGGTAGGATAGTGAGTACAGAGGAGAGCAGTGGACACCAGAGAGATCAGAGGACACCAGGGAGGATAGTGAGTACAGAGGAGAGCAGTGGACACCAGAGAGATCAGAGGACACCAGGGAGGATAGTGACTACAGAGGAGAGCAGTGGACACCAGAGAGATCAGAGGACACCAGGGAGGATAGTGACTACAGAGGAGAGCAGAGGACCCCAGAGAGATCAGAGGACACCAGGGAGGATAGTGACTACAGAGGAGAGCAGTGGACACCAGAGAGATCAGAGGACACCAGGGAGGATAGTGACTACAGAGGAGAGCAGTGACTACAGAGGAGAGCAGTGGACACCAGGGAGGATAGTGAGTACAGAGGAGAGCAGTGGACACCAGAGAGGACAGTGACTACAGGGGAGAGCAGAGGACACCAGGTAGGATAGTGACTACAGGGAGGGCAGAGGACACCAGGTAGGATAGTGACTACAGGGAGGGCAGAGGACACCAGGTAGGATAGTGACTACAGAGGAGAGCAGTGGACACCAGAGAGGACAGCGACTACAGAGGAGAGCAGTGGACACCAGGGAGGATAGTGACTACAGAGGAGAGCAGTGACTACAGAGGAGAGCAGTGGACACCAGGGAGGATAGTGAGTACAGAGGAGAGCAGTGGACACCAGAGAGGACAGTGACTACAGGGGAGAGCAGAGGACACCAGGTAGGATAGTGACTACAGGGAGGGCAGAGGACACCAGGTAGGATAGTGACTACAGGGAGGGCAGAGGACACCAGGTAGGATAGTGACTACAGAGGAGAGCAGTGGACACCAGAGACAACAGAGGACCCCAGGTAGGATAGTGACTACAGAGGAGAGCAGTGGACACCAGGTAGGATAGTGAGTACAGGGAGGGCAGAGGACACCAGGTAGGATAGTGACTACAGGGAGGGCAGAGGACAGCAGAGACAACAGAGGACCCAGGTAGGATAGTGACTACAGAGAAGAGCAGTGGACACCAGAGAGATCAGAGGACACCAGGGAGGATAGTGACTACAGAGGAGAGCAGTGGACACCAGAGAGATCAGAGGACACCAGGTAGGATAGTGACTACAGAGGAGAGCAGTGGACACCAGAGAGATCAGAGGACACCAGGGAGGATAGTGACTACAGGGGAGAGCAGAGGACCCCAGAGACAACAGAGGACCCAGGTAGGATAGTGACTACAGAGGAGAGCAGTGGACACCAGAGAGATCAGAGGACACCAGGGAGGATAGTGACTACAGGGGAGAGCAGAGGACCCCAGAGACAACAGAGGACCCCAGGTAGGATAGTGACTACAGAGGAGAGCAGTGGACACCAGAGAGATCAGAGGACACCAGGTAGGATAGTGACTACAGAGGAGAGCAGTGGACACCAGAGAGATCAGAGGACACCAGGTAGGATAGTGACTACAGAGGAGATCAGAGGACACCAGGGAGGATAGTGACTACAGGGGAGAGCAGAGGACCCCAGAGACAACAGAGGACCCCAGGTAGGATAGTGACTACAGAGGAGAGCAGTGGACACCAGAGAGATCAGAGGACACCAGGTAGGATAGTGACTACAGAGGAGAGCAGTGGACACCAGAGAGATCAGAGGACACCAGGGAGGATAGTGACTACAGAGGAGAGCAGTGGACACCAGGTAGGATAGTGACTACTGGGAAGAGCAGAGGACCCCAGAGAGGACAGTGACTACAGGGGAGAGCAGAGGACCCCAGAGAGGACAGTGACTACAGGGGAGAGCAGAGGACACCAGGTAGGATAGTGACTACTGGGGAGAGCAGAGGACCCCAGAGAGGACAGTGACTACAGGGGAGAGCAGAGGACAGTGACTACAGGGGAGAGCAGAGGACCCCAGAGAGGACAGTGACTACAGGGAGAGCAGAGGACACCAGGTAGGACAGTGACTACAGGGGAGAGCAGAGGACCCCAGAGAGGACAGTGACTACAGGGGAGAGCAGAGGACCCCAGAGAGGACAGTGACTACAGGGGAGAGCAGAGGACCCCAGAGAGGACAGCGACTACAGAGGAGAGCAGTGGACACCAGGGAGGATAGTGACTACAGAGGAGAGCAGTGGACACCAGGGAGGATAGTGACTACAGGGGAGAGCAGAGGACCCCAGAGAGGACAGTGACTACAGGGGAGAGCAGAGGACCCCAGAGAGGACAGTGACTACAGGGGAGAGCAGAGGACCCCAGAGAGGACAGTGACTACAGGGGAGAGCAGAGGACAGCAGGTAGGACAGTGACTACAGGGGAGAGCAGAGGACACCAGGTAGGATAGTGACTACAGAGGAGAGCAGTGGACACCAGGGAGGATAGTGACTACAGAGGAGAGCAGTGGACACCAGGGAGGATAGTGACTACAGGGGAGAGCAGAGGACACCAGGGAGAGCAGTGACTACAGGGGAGAGCAGAGGACCCCAGAGAGGACTGAGTACAGGTGAGAGCAGAGGACCCCAGGGAGAGCAGAGGACACCAGGTAGGGCAGTGACTACAGGGGAGAGCAGAGGACACAATGTAGGGCAGTTTGTACAGGGGAGAGCAGAGGATACCAGGGAGGGCAGTGAGTATAGGGGAGAGCAGAGGACCCCAGGGAAGGTAAGGAATACCAGGGAGAGCAGAGGACACCAGGTGGAGCAGGGGACACAACATAGGGCAGTGAGTACAGGGAAGAGCAGAGGACACCAGGGAGGGCAGTTTGTACAGGGAAGAGCAGAGGATACCAGGGAGGGCAGTGAGTATAGGGGAGAGCAGCGGACCCCAGGTAGGGTAAGGAATACCAGGGAGAGCAGAGGACACCACATAAGGTAGTGAGTATGAGGGAGAGTAGAGGACACCAGGTAGGGTTGTAAACACCACATAGGACTGCGAGTACCAGAGTGTGCAGAGGACTCCAGGTAGTGCAATGAGTATCAGGGAGAGCAGAACACATCACATAGGGCAGTGAGTACCACTGAGGAAAGAGTACACCAGGTAGGACAGAGGGCACAACATAGGGCAGTGGACAACACGTAGGGACGCAAGTTCCAGGGAGGGCAGTGGACACGAGGAAGGGCAGTGAATATCAGGGAAGGTAGAGGACACCACGTAGGGCAGTTCGTACCATGGAGGGCAGAGGACACCACGTAGGGCAGTGAGTACCAGGTATGGCAGAGGACACCTTGTAGGAGAGCAGGCACCAGGGATAGCAGAGGACACCAAGCAGGATAGCAGTCACTAGGGAGAGCAGAGGGCACATGGAAGGGCAGAGGACACCAAGCAGGATAGCAGTCACTAGGGAGAGCAGAGGGCACATGGAAGGGCAGAGGACACCAAGCAGGATAGCAGTCACTAGGGAGAGCAGAGGGCACATGGAAGGGCAGAGGACACCAGGTAGGACAGTGAGTACAGGGGAGAGCAGAGGACACCAGGTAGGTTAGTGACTACAAGGGAGAGCAGAGGACACCAGGTAGCACAGTGAGTACAGGGGAGAGCAGAGGACACCAGGGTGGGCAGATGACACCAGATAGGGCAGTTTGTACAGGGGAGAGCAGAGGATACCAGGGAGGGCGGTGAGTACAGGGGAGAGCAGTGGACACCAAGTAGGGCAGTGAGTATAGGGGAGAGCAGAGGACCCCAGGTAAGGTAAGGAATACCAGGGAGAGCAGAGGACACCAGGTGGAGCAGGGGACACCACATAGGGCACTGAGTACAGGGAAGAGCAGAGGACACCACGTAGGGCAGTGAGTACAGGGGGAGAGCAGAGGACCCCAGGTAGGATAAGGAATACCAGGGAGAGCAGAGGACACCACATAGGGCAGTGAGTATGAGGGAGAGTAGAGGACACCAGGTAGGGCAGTAAACACCACATAGGACTGCGAGTACCAGAGTCTTCAGAGGCTCCAGGTAGTGCAATGAGTATCAGGGAGAGCAGAAGACATCACATAGGACTGCGAGTACCAGAGTCTTCAGAGGCTCCAGGTAGTGCAATGAGTATCAGGGAGAGCAGAAGACATCACATAGGGCAGTGAGTACCACTGAGGAAAGAGTACACCAGGTAGGACAGAGGGCACCACATAGGGCAGTGGACAACACGTAGGGACGCAAGTATCAGGGAGGGCAGAGGACACGAAGTAGGGCAGTGAATATCAGGGAAGGTAGAGAACATCACGTAGAGCAGTTAGTACCATGGAGGGCAGAGGATACCAGGTAGGGCAGTGAGTATCCCGCATAAGATAGAGGACACCTTGTAGGGCAGTGAGTACCAGGAGGGTAGAGGACACCACATAGGACAGAGAGTACCAGGGAGGGCAGAGGACACCACATAGGGCAGCGGACACGAGGTAAAGCAGAGGACACCAACTATAGCAGTGAATACCATGGAGGGCAGAGGACACCACATAGTGCAGTGAGTACCAAGGAGGGGACTGAGTACCAGGGAGGGCATAGGGCATCTTGTAATACAGCAGGCACAAGGGATAGCAGAGGACACCAGGTAGAACTGAGGGCACCAGGGATGGAAGAGGGCACTGAGTACCAATAAGGCAGAGGACACCACATAGGGCAAAGAGTAGAGATGAGTGAGTACCGAAATATTTGTAACCGCTATACTCCTAATGAGTAGTTTATGATACTTGCGTATTTGTTGCAAATAGCAAGAACGGTGCTAGTCAATAGGAAATGCAAGTAGTTTTCTGCTGGACCTGACAAAAAGGTCTGGGGGGCGAAAGAAAAGGCTGAAATGGATGGGAAAGTGATGAAACTGATTGGGAAGAGTCTGGAGAATATGCCTGCAGGCATTTCTGACTCATAGATCGTTCCTGGGAATAAGTTCACTGTATTATGCCATTTTTACAGATTCACAAGAACACCTACCAAACCTTAGCTTAATTGCATTATACAATACAAAAAGGTTAAGAAACAGTTTTCCCTTCATAATCACTTGCATATAAGGCTAAATAAACAGGAAAAAAAAAAGACTGTATTCCTTTAGGGCAGGGGTGGGGAATTCCAGTCCTCGAGGGCCGCAAACAGTTCAGGTTTTCACGATTTCCTTAGTATTGCACAGGGATTGGAATCATCACCAGTGCAAGTGATTATGTTATCACCTGTGCAATACTAAGGAAATCCTGAAAACCTGCACTGTTTGCGGCCCTCGAGGACTGGAGTTCCCCACCCCTGCTTTAGGGTTTTGGCTTTTTTGCCTTATACAATTGGAAAGGGCCTGACTTATACATTTTGTAGGTCCCTCTGTCATACATAATTTTTAATTAGCTATTCCCCAGCACTTTATAAGGCCAGCTAGAACATGCCCATTGGTATGTTGATCCTTGACTTGGGGGGCCACAGGTTGCCCTATAACATACATACGTTTTGGAGGGACTGCTCTTAATTATACATTTGGGTGTTCTCTCCCTCATTGAGACTCGGATAGGGGAATACATGTTCCATAGAAATTTACAACGCCAGTTCCAACGTGCCCATTATGCTGAACTTTACTCTCCTCCATGTCATTCTGGGGCCCTCAATTCAAATTTCTTGGGGCCTGCAGGTGAGTTTGTTGATGGCCCTGTAACATACGTCTTGGAGGGACTGCTGTTACTTACACATTTGGGCGGTCTCTCATTGACACCCAGATAGTGGAATACATATTCCATAGCAGTTTACAATTCGCCCAATTTGGCATTGCGCTGTAACCTCCTCCTGCTACACCACCTCCATGTAATTCTGCGCCCTCAATTCAAGTTTTCAGAGGGCCTGTATGTGTCAGGAAACATGAGTTTGGTGAGGGCCCTGAGGTAGCCCATTAATATACATTTTGGAAGGACTGCTGTTACTTATACACTTGGGCGGTCCCTCCCTTGTTGAGACTCAGATAGTGAAATACATCGTACTATATAATCGCCTTATCGTGTCTGTCTGTCTGTAATAGAAATCCTGCATCACTGATTGGTTGCCACTGAGCGCGGCGACCAATCAGCGACAGGCGCAGTCCGGACACGTATTGGCACGGGATTTGAACCACGCACGCCACCTATACCGTCGGGAGATCAGTGGCGCTAGCCGCTGATCTCCCAACGGTAGCCGCGGGTCATCTCCTGCTACACAGAGGTCAGCAGTGAAGCCGGTCATCTCCCGGCTGCTTGCAGTGGAAGCACCCTGACTGGCGCTGAAGATCTTGCTCAGTGTGACACGCAGCAGCGACCAGGCCCCTGCTGTGAGATCGCTGATCCTGTCACGGAGGTCAGTGGCAACGCAGCTGGGGGATGACCGGCGTACGCCAGTCATCCCCCGGCCACCTGCAGCTGAAGTACCCTGACCGGCTGTAGCGATCTCACTCAGTGTGACAATCTCACCAGTGACCACGTACTGATGCTCCAGCGATCCCTACCAGGTCGCATCGTCTGTTGAGATCGCTGGAGCGTCGCCAAGTGTGACGGTACCTTACTGATCGCTGGTGAGGTATCACACGTGCAGATATATTGAACGAAACCGCGTTGCTGATTGGGGAAAATCCTATGTATTCATTGCATTATTTTTAAATCTTTATAAATAAACTACATATATATTCTAGAATACCCGATGCATTAGAATCGGGCCACCATCTAGTATTCTAGATCTGACAGTAGATTTCTATTGAACATGTATCCCCTATCACAGTCACAATGTGGGACAACCCAGGGATGTTTTTCTGCCAGCTATGGTAATTGACAGAAGATTTCTATTGAATATGTATGCTCTGTTAGGCTGTGGTCACAGTACCTTTTTTCACATGCATTTTTGGAGACCTGCGTTTTCAAAAACGCATGTAAAAAACGCACCCATAGGCCCCCATGTTAAAAAACGCATGCCCTAATAGCCAAAAAGCATGTGTGACTGTCCCATGCGTTTTTGGAGCATATCCAAAAACGCATGCGTTTTTGTAGAAAACGCATGCGTTTTTATAACATGGGTTCCTATGGAAAACGCATGCAAAAACGCATGTACAGTTAGTACCTTTTAGTGCCATTCAAAAACGCATGCGTTTCCCATAGGAGCCCATGTTAAAAAAAACGCATGCGTTTCCGGAAACGCATGCATTTTTTTTTAACATGGGCTCCTATGAGAAACTCATGCGTTTTTGAATGACACTAAAAGGTACTAACTGTACATGCGTTTTTGCATGCGTTTTCCATAGGAACCCATGTTATAAAAACGCATGCGTTTTCTACAAAAACGCATGCGTTTTTCAAAACGCTCAAAAAAATACTACAAGCACTATTTTTAGGTGCAGATTCAAAAACGCACCCAAAAACGCAGGGAGCCATCACAAACCTTACAAAACTCATGCTGACATGAAAAAAAGCATGAGTTTTGTTAAATCACTTAAAAAAATGCATGGCAACTGTGACCACAGCCTTAGTCACAATGTGGGACAATCCAGGGATCTTTTTCTTCCAACTAGCGTGACTGACCGTAGATTTATATCGAATATGTATCCCTTATCTCAATCACAGTGTGGGATAACCCGTGACAAATATTAGTTTGGTATGACCATTGTCCTGTTCTGGTTTGTCCACTACATAATGTGCATTGTGTTTCCAAACAATTGCCCTATGGGCTCCGTCATGGTTGAAGGAAGCCACCATCACAAGGGCCTCCAATGACAAATAGTAGTTAGGCTGGAGTAGGAGTACTGTCCTAGTTTGTCCACTGCACAATGTGCATTGTGTTTACAAAAATTAGCCCTAGGAGTTGTCATGGTTGATGCAGGAAGGAAATGGATTTCTATGGGAAGGGGTGGACGTTAACAGCAGTAGCATAAATCAACATTTTTGGTGAATTTAGGTTGGCTTGCTCTCAGCTGGTGGTATTACAAACTGGAGAAATCCAGTCCTTGTTGAATGTAATCAGAGTAAAGGCCCCATTACACGGCTCAACATCGTGCACAACATCGCTCAAAACTGACGTGTGAAAAGATGTTCGACATCGTTAGTGTTTCGTTGCGTGTAGCCGAACGATTCAACTACAATAATTAGTCAAGTTGGAGTTGACAGGTTTATGAGCATGTTCAAAAACCTGATGACTTCAACTCAACCAACCTGCTGCATCGTACTGTGTGACACCACGATAACGATGTCGCAAACGACTTCTCCCATTCACAGCAATGAGCAGGGATTGTTTGCGGGGTTTGCGAACAATCCCTGCTCACAACATCGTTGGCGAGTTGGCCACGATATCTTTATGTGTGACATCTCACCAGTGATGTTGAATTGATCTCAAAAACGACCGCGCGTCCACGAGATTGCAGCCAACATCGTTACAACGTCGTGCTGTGTAACGGGGCCTTAAATCTGTCTGTGTTTTCTGTAGGGAGAGAGGCGTGTGCGCCTGTCATTGGTGATTGCCGTAGCAGAACTAAAAACATGCTCTGACATCACGCTAGGAGCTTGGCAGGCCAGCACCTCTAAATTGTATAAGGACTGGACGGGCCAAGTGTTCATCTTGGACACCCCATAATTAAAGGGAACTGAAGCATCATGAAGGACGCGGGTATAGTCACTTAAGTACCCTTGTACAAAATGTTCAACTTCTCCCTCGGCATTGTTATAGGCCCAGATAGCCCTTGCTGATGTGCTGGATCATTTGAAATGTCCCAGATTGTGCACATTTTCCCCTCACCTCTGTTGTACCTGGTGTGCGTGTCTTTCCCTATTAATCTTGGTACCTCTGCTGCCAGCGTTGTCTGAGGGTGATGTTTTTAGCAAGTGATCTACAATGGCCCTCTTGAAGGATTCCATTGTGCAACCGTTTAGTGACTCGAAAAGGAGAGAAGGAAATTTATCCTTGTACCATGGATCGAGAAAGGTGGCCAACCAGTATAGGTTGTTGGAGAAAATGTGAATCACGCAAGGGTCCTGCCACTGACACACATGAACTTTGCCATGTGGGCCAAGCTGCAAACAGGCAAAGGTTCTGTGTTCCCCACATGGAGGAACAATGCCCAACCTCTCCTCACACTGACTTGCCTCCATCTCCTCCTCTCCAGCCCATCCATGCTGGACAGATATAAAGCTGGGGTTGGGAGTCCTCTCAGTAGCACAGAAAAACAAGTTCTCTACCTCAGTCTCACCCAATGTTACCTCAGAATATTGGCTGGGATGGGTAGTATGACCCATTGGGAAATCTGTCTCCATAGCCCCATGCTGGGCAATCAAATCTTCTTTAAGATTATGCAGTGATTGTTTCAACAGACAAAGCAGCGGAATGCTTATGCTAATAATAGCCTGATCATCACTCACAAGCTTGGTGCAGTACTCAAAGTTCTCAAGAACCTCACAAATGTTAGCCATACACACCCACTCGACAGTTGTGTCATGGCTGAGTCTCAGTCTGACAGGCATGTTGAAGCTGGTATTCAGTTACTGCCCTCTGCTGCTCATTAATCACTGCCAACATGATATGTTGAGTTCCACTATGTGGACAGGTCACAAATGAGTCGGTGACTTGGCAAATGCAAGCGCTTTTGCAGCGCCGTAAGGCCAGCAAAAGCAGTGGAGGAATGGCGGAAATGGGTGCTAACACATCGCTCCTTCTCCAGTAGATGCGGCAAGTCAGGGTATTGTGAGGAAGCGCTCGCCTAGGGGCTTGCTTGGCAATGGAAAATGACACCAAAACCCCAGTTTTTAACCGTAAAACATTATATAGCAGTTTATTACAGTCCATAAACTGCTCACATCACATATAACACATTGTACAATCACATATGAACATTAATCAACATGACATTACAAATAACAGTACACTATATTGCACATATACCTTTTTTAAGGCTTATATACCCGGTAGCATGGATTATAGCTCCATCGAACACAAAGAGCACCAACCATGGCTCCCTATTTCGGTTATGGCCACATAGCCTTATAATACATAACATCATTCTATCATACAGTTATCAACGGGACCTCTAGAACATTATAAACGGCCCCAAGGGAGGTAACGTCCACTCGGCACTATATCCACAGATCAGTCTATACCACATTAACTTGATCACGGAGCCCACCATAGTTACAGGGCTCATTATGTGCAGAACCCCCGTACAAGACATTTGTAGTCCCAGAGCATGGTACGTGTCCCCACCTTATGGAACACATATGCAGTCTCAACCCCGTTCACACAGGTCACACGGTCTTGTACAGGCTGCTATACTGCACACAGCCTTCACATTCACACAAGGTCAACGGGACCATATTATGACATTACAGTCAGTCCCAATGGCGGCTACGACCGCCTGGCCCTTGAACTGTACTCTGTCTCTCCCATGCGATATAGGATCCATATGGACTCCGGCCTGAGCGGGCTCAATACATCCATGGACCACATATATACTCACACTGACAGACAGTCCATCCTAACACATCCATGGACTGCTGCCCTTCTGGGTCCAGATCAGGAATTGGCAAGCCTGAGTTATCGGGTAAACCAGGCGTCCACCAAGGTTTCCTCACCACGTGTTTCCAGGTCGCCAGCCGCCACCAAACCTCCATACCAGGCAGGTCACCCGGTCCAATGCAGCACCCCATCCACGTCAGAGCGTGAACCCTCCGGGTTTGGCCAAGGTTTCCCAACTCTAGGGACCTTCTTAACCCCTGCGTCTGGCCACAGGCTCACACACTCTTAGAGGGACCGGTGCCTCCCGCATAGAGAAGACAGGCCTCCCTCTATGTCCCAAAGGGACGGAACGCCTCTGACCTTACAGTGCTGTGCAAATTAATTGGGACAAAGCATTTTTTAAGTAAAATCGTAGGTTGGTTACCAGTCAGTGATTCAAACCAGTTTTAACTGCTTTGAACAGGTGTGAGTGTACAACCTTGAGTAACAAAATGTGGTTTGACTGGTTTTAGTCAGAAAATAACAGCTAGCTGCCCCCTCAGCTTCAGTTGAGAGCTTGTTTCTGTGAGGAGTGGTTTAGTGTACTTTTTCTCTCAGTGTGATTCGTGCCTATAAAAATGGATGTTACTCCACAGAAGAGATCTAGAATTATTACTCTTAATGAACATACAAGTCTGACTATAAGAGAAATCGCTTCCACCGTTGATATTGGAAAATCTACTGTTCCAAGAATAATTCGCACACACAACGAAACTGGATCGTTTTCTCCAAAATGAATAGGGAAATGTGGAAGAAAAAGGAAAACGACACCAAGAACTGATAACACTTATCAGCAATAGTAAAATTAATGCAAGAAAAACAAGTAAAGACTTGCTTTGTCCCAATTAATTTGCACAGCACTGTACATCCTCTCTGGCTGGATGTTTCTCCCAGCTGACTGCTTCTCTCTCACTGCTCCAGGCAGCTATTATTCTGGCTGCCACACCCACACCTGCCATGTAGTGTTTTCAATCAGCACACACTCATGCACATACCTCACTGCTGTTAACCCCTTACGTACCATTACAGAGCTAACTCACACTTAACCCTGTGTGTGCTGCAAGGTCTAGCAATCACCCAGATTGCAGCAGGGGCGGGCTGGTGCTTTTACGGTAATACCGGGAGGCAGAATTGTCCTGCCAGCCCGAGGTGAGGAGGGGGGGGCGGGGGGTGCTGTCAGCCCGAGGTTGCTGTCCGCCCCTGGCCATATGAGTCATACCGGCCACGTGCTATAGCGGCGGTCATGCCTCACACTGTTTTCAGAAATTTTTGTACAACTAGATTTAGCATGTATGCCGTGCATGGCACATGTACCAGCTTGCCGAACTTTAAAGCCGCCACCAGGTTACTCCCATTATCACAAATGACCAGACCGGGTTGGAGGTGCAGCTGGGAGAACCACTAATCCGTCTGTTTTTTTTGTAATAAATCTTTTTATTAATTTTCACAATATAAAATACAGAAAACACATAACAGGCGAAAGTTACACCATCATCTAATCCAGGGGGAAACAACAAGTACTATGATTATTGCTGTAAATCAGGGATCCCTTAGCGCCCTCTGCATAGTACGGCCCTACAGCTATCCGCCGCAGACAAAAAATAGGTATTCAACCACCCAGAAGGCGAGGACCCTCGGCTTTGAGGTGATCTATAGCACTAGGACCCCAGACAAAACAGGCCAGAGGAACAAAGAAAGGGGAAGGAGAAAAGGAAGAAAGGGATGGGGTGGGAAAGGAAGGAGGGTACTTTGGAACAGAGAAGGAGACAGAACTAGGAAAGAGGGGGGGGGGGGGAAGAGGGGCTGTGGGAGGGAGAGATCCAGACTATGGGGCCAGGGGGGGGGGGCAGGGGGTTGTGATAGCCAGGTCATGAAACTCAGGCTCTCTTTAAAGGATTGCCACAGGAACCATGTGCGACTCTGATCCGACCCAGATGGAAGATCATCTGCCATCAGCGATTCTATACGATTCAGTTTGTCCATCTCGGCCACCCACTCCAACAGGGTAGCTGCCTCGGGCGACCTCCATCGTCAAGGTATAACCCTAGCTGCCAGCAGGCAAAAACGCAAAATCCCTTTGCGCACGGAGGACACAGATGTGGGTATTAGGGACAACAGAGCCATCTGGGGGGTTGGTACATAATGTACCCCAGACATTAGTCGAAAGGCCTCGAAGACCGAACACCGAAAAGGCTGGAGGAGACCGCAGGACCACCAAATATGGATCATAGAGCACTTCTCTCTTCCACATCTCCAGCAGGTGTCCGGTATTCCAGGATCTATTCTGTGGAGTATGGTGGGGCAACGATACCATCGTGTCAGGATCTTGTAGTTACGCTCTTGTGCAGAGCAAGAGACTGACATTTTATGAGTGAGTGTGAAAATTTTCTGACGATTCTGTACAGAGAATGTGGTCTGCAGGTCTTTCTCCCAAGCCCTCAGGAAGCCAAGGGGGCTAGAATCCTGACCGGACAGGGCCAGGGCATACAACAGGGACACTGTGTGGGTAGGGCCCTCAGCTGAGAGCATAAGAATCTCAAATGGTGTCAGGACCCCCATGGGAGTTCTAGAGAGAAAATCCCTCAGTTGTACAAACTCCAGCCAGGGGAGCACGGATCCACCCGCCCGGTCTTGGAGCCTCTCCACGCCAGAGAGCCCCGCAAGCTCAGACGCAACTTGTCCCAGACAAACCCGGTCCCGTGCCAACCAACATAAGAAGGTCGCTCTTGTTAGTGCTGGAGGGAATGCAGGGTTGGCAAATAGAGGGCTTAGTCTACCCGGGACAGCAGTCAGCTGTAGTTTTCGGTTAATTATGTCCCAACGTCGTATAACCGTCTGAGTAAGTGGGGATAATCGCGTCACGGGAGTTCTGGAGGTCCCGTCCAGCCAAGGTAAGTGGTAGAGGGGTGCAGGGGAAAGCAAGTCTTCCAGAACCACCCACTGTTTATGGACCACGCTGAACCTCCAATCCACCAATCTGGAGAGCAAGACCGCATGGTAGTATTTTTTAAAGTCAGGGAGCCCTGCGCCTCCCTCGCTCTTCGGCCGAGTCATCCGTCTGTTCTTTTATACCTTGCCACAGCTCTGCTACATTGTGTGGTTTCTGACCTAAACAGATTAGCTTCAGCAAAGCATATTGTTGCTTTGCTGATGCACTGCTGGACAGCTCCCAGCTTGGCAGTGATGGGTAGGGCAATTCAGCAGAGGGTGAGGAACTGGAGCAGGAATGGCGTATTGGCATATGACGAGGCGAAAACCCTGATAGAAGTTGGGCCCAGTGGCGTAACCATAGTCTGGCGGGCCCCAGTGCGAAATTTAGACCTGGGCCCCCCTCTTCCCTTCACGCGCACATGTTGGTCAGATGAATGGGCTCATGTAACGTTTTAAATCCTCTAAAGACTCACAAATTGACCCCTCTCTCCCTTCATTATGCATTAATGTCACTCATCATGTTATATATGGTCCTCCTCCTGGAATATGGCCTTTATCTCCTGCCCTACTCTATGTACAGCTCCCATGCTATCTTCAGTTTACTGAAGACTCTCAGCCCATCATATTCCAAAGTTTGTCACAATAAATCATGTCCTAATTCCAAAAACTATCTGCTCTTTCTCTTTTTACTGCTGCTCCTCTCAGGTGATATCTCTCCCAACCCTGGTCCACCCTCTGCTAACTTCAACCCCTCTCCCACCTCACACAGAAACCTCACTAACCTTATTAATATCACCTGCACACATTCATCTCCCTCTTTTAATTGCGCTCTCTGGAATCCACGGTCTGTATGCAACAAACTTCCCTTCATTCACAATTACTTCCTTACCATCTCTCTTAACCTGCTGGCCCTCACAGAAACCTGGATCCAGGATTCAGACACTGCTTCCCCTGCTGCTGTTTCTTACGGCGGCTTACACTTCTCTCACTCCTAGACCTGGGAACAGACGTGGCGGTGGAGTTGGCCTCCTCCTGTCCCCACAATGTACTTTCCAGGTCATTCCTCCAGCCCCATCACTCTCATTCCCTCCTTTTGAGGTCCATACCATTAGGCTATTCCATCCCCTCCCCCTCAAAGTAGCGGTGGTATACCGCCCCCCAGGGTCACCCACCCAGTTCCTCGACCATTTCTCCACTTGGCTCCCGCATTTCATGTCCTCAGATTTACCAACCCTTATTCTGGGAGACTTTAACATTCCCATAAACAGCCCCATCTCCCCATCTGCATCCCAGCTCCTATCTCTAACTACCTCTCTTGGCCTATCACAGCTTTCAACCTCTAAGACGCACAAAAATGGTAACACCCTTGACCTTGTCTTTACCCGGCTCTGCTCATCCTCCCCCTTGGATAACTCAACTCTACTCTCTGACCACAACATTCTCTCCTTCTCACTCACTAACCCTCGGCCAACACAGCCCAATCCTACCTATCACACATCCAGAAATCTACAGGCCATTAACCCTCAAGCACTCACAGACTTCCTCATCTCATCTCTGTCCCCAATCTCTTCAATCTCCTCTCCAGATAAGGCAGTAAATCACTACAATGACTCTCTCAGAAGCTCCCTTGACCAAGTAGCGCCCCTCACCCGCAGAACCTCCAAACAGAGGACAAAACAGCCCTGGCTCACACCACAAACTCGATTCCTCCAGCGATGCTCCAGGAGTGCTGAACGTCTATGGAGGAAAACTCGCTCACCAGGAGACTTTATCCACTATAAATTCATGCTAAAAACCTACAACTGTGCCCTTCACCTTGCCAAACAGACCTACTTCACCACCCTGGTCTCCTCACTATCCAACAATCCAAAAAAACTCTTTGACACCTTTCACTCTCTCCTCAGTCCTAAAGTGCAGGCCCCCATCACTGACCTCTGTGCTGATGACCTAGCTTCCTACTTCATGGAGAAAATAGACAACATCCGCCAGGAAATCAGCTCTCAGCCTCCAAGCGCTGCCACCCCCATTCTTCCCCACATCTCCTCCGGTTCACTCTCCACATTTGACCCAGTCACAGAAGAAGAAGTCTCCAGGCTCCTTTCTTCCTCTTGTCCCACCACATGCACTACTGACCCCATTCCCTCACATCTGCTCCAGTCCCTCTCTCCAGTCGTCACTACTCATCAGTGGCGGATTATAATGAGGTCATTATGGGCAATTGCCCCGGGCCCAAGGCTCTGGAAGGGCCCGGCAGCCCAGGGTAAATTGCACTCATTATAATCCGCCACTGTCCACACTTTGCAGGCACCGGCATTGGCGCCGCTGTCAAATTTGCAGAGAGGCCACCGCTGCTCTCCCGCCCCCCTTCTTCCTGTCACACGTCATGACGTGCGGCGCGGGAGAACGTAGCAAAAAGCGTGCCAGTGTTGAAGGAAGCACACACACGGCCCGCCCATCTCACTGCCGTGGAGGAGCTGCTCGTTCTGCTGGCCGGCCTGCTCAGCGGAGCCTCCTTCATTATGTGCCCTCCTGACCTGCTCCAGCCCGGCTGCTCTTCTCCAGGGACCGCCACATTCACTGCAGGCTGAGGAGGCAGCGGGCACTGTACACAGGCTGCATGTGCCTGCTCTGCTGGAGCTGACGGGAGCTGATGATTGGAGGTGAAGTTTTGCTTTCGCTTTTGGCTTTGCTCTGTGATCGTGCCTCCCTCCTGCCCAGGATCTGCTGGAGATCTGTAGATAATGAGCTGTGGGCAGTATGAACTGGGGCAGGTAATCCTCACACAGGACCATCTAAAATTGTATCCTGGAGTCCTCAGTGTGGGACATTCTCAGATCACTACTGTATATCCTCACTGAGGACTGTCAGTGCTGGGGATATTACTGCTTTGTGTATAGAAGGGCAACAGTGCCATATGATCAGGCATACTGGGCAGGCTGTACAACATGAGCTAAAACCTTCCAAAATGGTGATCTCACAGGCACACTGCAATGCATGGTAGAAATGCAGCTGTGTAATATTGTATCTGTATGTCAGTCATATAGAAATTGTTCATTATTCATAGGCAGTGTACTAGGTTTGTATTAGGGGTTGCTTTGATTGTATCTGCTGATTGTGTGATCCTCTGATTTCTCCATTCTCCATGTTTGCAGGGCAGTGGCAGTGCCTTTAATACCCGCATTAGGTTCAGAGCCCCCCACGGGGTCCTCAACAGGGTGACAGCCAAGGGTGTAACTACAACAGTTGCAGTGGTTGCAATTGCACCTGGTCCCTGGAGCCTAAAGGTACTGTTACACGGTACTACATCGCCTGCGATGCTGCAGGTGTGCGCTCGCTTCCGACATTGCAGCCTAGCTGTCACACGGCAAGATGTTGCCGGTGACGCTGCTGCGATGTTGCCGCAACGATCGCAACTTTTTACCATCGATTTATCGCAGTTGCATTGTGCTGTCACACAGCACAATGCACCTGCGATGTTGCTGCAACTTCTCTGACACAGCAAAATGTCAGCGATGTTGCAAGCAACATCATGCCATGTAAAGGTACCTTAAGGAGCCTATTGAGAAATAATAATGTTATTTAAGATTTGCAAGATTTGTAAATCTATAGAGAAGGAGGAAGGGAAGGAGGTGGAACAGAGTTAGAACGGCAGATAGACACAGGCACAGTACCTGTGTCTATCTGCCTTTCTCACGCTGTTCCACCTCCTTCCTTCCTCCTTCTCTATATATTTAAATAGGGAATTGTAATTTGATCACTCAGTTTTGTCTTAAAAAAGACAAATCTTAGCAGTTTTTGAATTAATTTAGAAGGTAGAGAGGGAAGAAGTGAGTGATCAGTGGGGAATATGCATATTTTGTCTAATCGGATAATTTTTTTAAATATATTCAATCAATCTATGCCAACACCCAACTCAGACACCCTTTTCTGTAAGGTCTCGTGCACACGCTGAGTATTTGGTAAGTTGTTACCTCAGTATTTCTAAGGCCACGTGCACATGTTCAGTATATGGTGAGGTTTTACCTCAGTATCTGTAAGGCCTCGTACACATGTTCAGTATATGGTGAGATTTTACCTCAGTATCTGTAAGGCCTCGTACACATGTTCAGTATATGGTGAGATTTTACCTCAGTATCTGTAAGGTCTCGTGCACATGTTCAGTATATGGTGAGATTTTACCTCAGTATCTGTAAGGTCTCGTGCACATGTTCAGTATATGGTGAGATTTTACCTCAGTATCTGTAATGGTACCTTTACACGCCGCGACGGCAGGCTGGATACATCGCGCTACTTCACGTGCACGAGCACACTCAAACGGCTACAAACGGTGAACGCATCTCCTTTACACGCCGCGACAAGGTGCGCTACGCCACGCTACATCTATAGCTAGCTACATCGCCGGGTGTGTCAAGTAGCCAGCTGTAGCTTAGCGTACCACGTTTACACAGCGCTACAATAAGCTACTATGGGCGGACCTGGTACAGCAGGGACATCACATAGGCGTGCCACAATCGTGGACTACGAGCCGTCCGTACGCTGATAGGACAGCGCAATATCATCATGATTGGCCAGGCATCGCAGGAGGCTGAGAAATACAGCACGCTCGAGCGATTGTGTAGTGTGACTGGTCAGCTCCTTAAATATGCCGCCCTAGGCAGCGACTACCAATCGTCATGCAGGAGCTTCCTCCAATGATCGGTGATGGGGCGTGGTAACCCGGAGCCTGGGACACGCCTTAGCTACATTGCAGCTACAGCCCCGGGTGTCCGGAGTTCCCTTCCGTTGCTTCTTTACACGCCGATACAGCTCGCTACCATCGGCGATATAGCCATCTGTTTTCGAGCAGAGCCCATAAACAGATGTATCTGTCGCCGGCTGTAGCGTCGCGTCTTCAGACGCCGCTACGACGGGCTACATTGACGCTACAAGCTACATTTGTAGCCTGTAGCGGGCTGTATCCAGCCTGCCGTCGCGGCGTGTAAAGGTACCATAAGGCCTCGTGCACATGTTCAGTATATGGTGAGTTTTTACCTCAGTATCTGTAAGGTCTCGTGCACATGTTCAGTATATGGTGAGTTTTTACCTCAGTATCTGTAAGGTCTCGTGCACATGTTCAGTATATGGTGAGTTTTTACCTCAGTATCTGTAAGGCCTCGTACACATGTTCAGTATATGGTGAGATTTTACCTCAGTATCTGTAAGGTCTCGTGCACATGTTCAGTATATGGTGAGATTTTACCTCAGTATCTGTAAGGTCTCGTGCACATGTTCAGTATATGGTGAGATTTTACCTCAGTATTTGTAAGGTCTCGTGCACATGTTCAGTATATGGTGAGATTTTACCTCAGTATCTGTAAGGCCACGTGCACATGTTCAGTATATGGTGAGTTTTTTACCTCAGTATCTGTAAGGTCTCGTACACATGTTCAGTATATGGTGAGATTTTACCTCAGTATCTGTAAGGCCACGTGCACATGTTCAGTATATGGTGAGATTTTACCTCAGTATCTGTAAGGTCTCGTGCACATGTTCAGTATATGGTGAGTTTTTACCTCAGTATCTGTAAGGCCTCGTACACATGTTCAGTATATGGTGAGATTTTACCTCAGTATCTGTAAGGCCACGTGCACATGTTCAGTATATGGTGAGTTTTTACCTCAGTATCTGTAAGGTCTCGTACACATGTTCAGTATATGGTGAGATTTTACCTCAGTATCTGTAAGGCCACGTGCACATGTTCAGTATATGGTGAGATTTTACCTCAGTATCTGTAAGGTCTCGTGCACATGTTCAGTATATGGTGAGTTTTTACCTCAGTATCTGTAAGGCCTCGTACACATGTTCAGTATATGGTGAGATTTTACCTCAGTATCTGTAAGGCCACGTGCACATGTTCAGTATATGGTGAGATTTTACCTCAGTATCTGTAAGGTCTCGTGCACATGTTCAGTATATGGTGAGTTTTTACCTCAGTATCTGTAAGGTCTCGTGCACATGTTCAGTATATGGTGAGATTTTACCTCAGTATTTGTAAGGTCTCGTGCACATGTTCAGTATATGGTGAGATTTTACCTCAGTATCTGTAAGGCCACGTGCACATGTTCAGTATATGGTGAGTTTTTACCTCAGTATCTGTAAGGTCTCGTGCACATGTTCAGTATATGGTGAGATTTTACCTCAGTATCTGTAAGGTCTCGTGCACATGTTCAGTATATGGTGAGATTTTACCTCAGTATCTGTAAGGCCACGTGCACATGTTCAGTATATGGTGAGTTTTTACCTCAGTATCTCTAAGGCCTCGTGCACACGCTGAGTATTTGGTGAGTAGTTACCTCAGTATCTGTAAGGCCTCGTGCACACGCTGAGTGGTGATTTTTTTTTCCTCGGTATTTGTAAGGCCTCGTGCACACACTGATACTGCATTATAAGAAACAAGCTATTATGCCCTGAATGGCCCCTGTACACAGAATAAATAACTTATAAAAATCTTACACCCTGTATTCTAACCTGTTACTGGTCCGAAATTCTTGCTTGCAGATTGGTCCATTCAGCCTCTCCTCGCCGTCCAACAGCCTCTTCTTCTGAATGATATGGATCACGCCTCCTGCGTTATCCACATCCCACTTTCCCATCTCACGTCTGTGCAGACGCCTCTCCGGCTTGAAGCACCATGCTCTGCCCTACTGCGGCTACAATGTAAAACTCATCTACACATGCGTGAACCGCAGGGGTCTCTGCACATGGCTCCAGGCTCCCAGTCTGCTGCGTGTAATGTATGGTGACATCACTGAGAGTTTAAACTTGTAGGATAATCCCATGATGGAGCACAGTGCACCTGCACAAGCCGGAGAGGTATGGGCGTAGCATAGGCAATGGGAAAATTGGACGTTGTCACGTGGATAACACGGATGGCAGGAGGCGCTATCTACATCATTCAGAAGAAGACGCTGTCGGACCGCGAGGAGGCGGGACGGACCGATCTGCAATCAAGTCCATCAGACCGGTAACAGGTGATTATCATACAGGGGGCACACTGGTCGAAATTTTTATAAATTATTTATTCTGAGTACAGGGGCAGTCAGGGCATAATGGCCTCCTTCTAATGGACTGTTCAATACTATGGCTTAAAGGGTTTGGCTTTTTCTACCTAACTGAAGGGTAAATTGACTAAATCAATGGATGTTTGACAGATTAGAGTTTCACTCAGCAACTATTTTTCTGGAATAATCCATTTTAGGTATATCATGACCCCCGTCACATGACCCCCGTCACATGACCCCCGTCACATGACCGGGGGGGGGGCCCACAGAGTCTGAACAGCCCCGGGCCCTGGCTACCCTTAATCCACCCCTGCTACTCATCTAACCAAAATCTTCAATCTCTCCCTCTCTTCTGGCATTTTCCCCTCCTCCTTCAAACACTCGATCATTACTCCATTATTAAAGAAAACCACTCTCGACCCAACCTGCACAAATAACTACAGACCAGTCTCCAATCTCCCCTTCATCTCTAAACTCTTGGAGCGCCTGGTCTATTCCCGCCTCACCCGTTACCTCTCCGCTCACTCTCTTCTAGATCCATTACAGTCTGGTTTCCGCCCCCTTCACTCCACATAAACTGCCCTCATCAAAGTGACCAATGACCTTCTGACAGCAAAACGTAATGGTGACCACTCTCTGCTTATTCTCCTTGATCTCTCTGCAGCTTTTGACACTGTCGACCATCAGCTCCTACTCTCCATGCTGCACTCCATTGGCATAAAGGACACTGCTCTCTCCTGGCTCTCCTCCTATCTTTCTGACCGCTCTTTCAGTGTATCTTTTGCTGGCTCCACTTCTTCCCCTCTTCCCCTCACTATTGGGGTCCCTCAGGGTTCAGTCCTTGGCCTCTCCTCTTCTCTCTCTACACGGCCCCGATTGGACAGACCATCAGCAGATTTGGCTTTCAGTACCATCTTTATGCTGATGACACACAACTATACACTTCAGCCCCTGACCTTACCCCTGCGGTATTAAAGAACACCAATGACTGTCTAGCTGCAGTTTCCAATATCATGTCCACTCTCTATTTGAAACTAAACCTTTCCAAAACTGAACTTCTTCTGCTCCCCCCATCCACTAACCTCCCTAAATCGGACATCTCTCTCTCAGTATGCGGCACCACGATAACACCTAGACAGCAGGCTCGCTGTCTGGGTGTTATGTTTGACACCGATCTCTTCTTCTCCTCCCACACGCAATCTCTCGTCCGCTCCTGTCGCTTACACCTGAAGAATATCTCTAGAGTCCGCCCCTTTCTCACCCTGGAAACAACAAAAACCCTCACCGTGGCCCTAATCCATTCCCGCCTTGACTATTGCAACTCTCTATTAAGCGGCCTCCCCCTCACCAGACTTTCTCCTCTCCAGTCCATCCTTAATGCAGCAGCCAGGATCACCCATCTGGCCAATCGTTACTCAGATGCCTCTGCTCTGTGCCAGTCATTGCACTGGCTGCCCGTATACTACAGGATCAAATTCAAATTGCTTGTTCTCACCCACAAAGCTCTTCACAGAACAGCACCCCCCTACCTCTCCTCCCTCATCTCTGTCTATCACCCCACCCGCTCTCTACGTTCCTCAAATGACCTTCGACTAACATCTGCACTAATCCGAACCTCCCACTCCCGGCTCCAAGACTTTTCCAGAGCTGCACCAAACCTCTGGAATGCTTTACCCAAAGAAATCAGGACTATCCATAACTTGTATGGCTTCAGACGATCCCTAAAAACGCATCTTTTTAAGGTGGCCTATCATACTCCCTAATAGAAGTCCATTGTACTGTAGACAGTGAATGGCCTATCCTCTGGACATTACTCTTCTACAAACTCCACCAAACCATAAAGGTCTATACAGACTGTCTGATGACCATCCATGTAAGCTTAGCCCTATGCCCCATTTCCTCAAGATGCCTGAACCATCAGTGCAATAAGCCCCGGCACCTTGTGCAACCCCTATCCCGTTGTAGATTGTAAGCTCTTTTGAGCAGGGTCACCTTCATTTCTTGCTTTTATTTTTTGTATTTTCTTTTTTACATTGATTCTATGCCTATTGTTTTGTATCCAATTATTGTACTTTATTTGTTCTCTACTGTAATTACTTACTGTATTTTCTGTACTCTAACCCCTACATTGTAAAGCGCTGCGGAATATGTTGGCGCTATATAAATAAAGCTTTATTATTATTATTTATCGTGGTATATATGTCCTCCATCCTGATTTATATGGTCCTCCTCCTCCTGCCACCATAGACGTCTAATTATTATAATGCATCTCCATATTTCTCCATATATTACAATGTACCCCCATAGTCCTCTATGTATTATAATGCATCCCATAGTCCTCCATTCAAAAGGTAGGCCCCATAGTCATTCAATTATTATAATAAACCCCCATTATCCTCCATATAATATAATGCAGCCTCACAACCCTCCATATATCAAAATGCAGCCTCATAGCCTCTCCATATAGTATAATACAGCCTCATAGCCTCTCCATATAGTGTAATACAGCCTTATAGCCTCTCCATGTAGTATAATACAGCCTCATAGCCTCTCCATATAGTATAATACAGCCTCATAGCCTCTCCATATAGTGTAATACAGCCTCATAGCCTCTCCATGTAGTATAATACAGCCTCATATCCTCTCCATGTAGCATAATACCGCCTCATAGCCTCTCCGTATAGCATAATACAGCCTCATAGCCTCTCCGTATAGTATAATACAGCCTCATAGCCTCTCCTTATACACTTGTGGCCAAACGTATTGACACCGCTGCAATTCTGTCAGATAATACTCATTTTCTTCCTGAAAATGATTGCAATCACAAATTCTTTGGTATTATTATCTTCATTTAATTTGTATTCAATGAAAAAACACAAAAAGAATTGTCCTAAAGCCAAATTGGATATAATTCCACACCGAACATAAAAAAGGGGGTGGACAAAAGTATTGGCACTGTTAGAAAAATCATGTGATGCTTCTCTAATTTGTGTAATTAACAGCACCCCGCCAACGCTGCACGCCTGCAAGTCCAGTTTCTGGCTTTCCTAACCTGCAATTTACAACAGCAGTGGCAAAATCGACTATACCATATGGGGAAGTTCATATTAACCCCTATAAGACACAGATTAAACGTGTAGAGTGTTTAATCACAGTAATTATCATATTATCAAGACTATAGCCAGTCATTTATGTCACAAGAAGACGACTACGGTCGAAACATTTGACTGATAAATTCATTATTTACTGTTGAAGAAACATTTTGACACTGGTCTGAATACCATTAATAAAAGAATTATTTTGCAAAGAAAGAATTTTTGGACTCTTTTTGGTGTGCCAGATTATACTATATTATTGATGAAAAAATTTTTTCTGAGCACCCTCTAGATTGTGAGTTAACCTTGGACTATTACTTGCAGCCAGTTGACATGGATTAAAGTTGACTCAACCTCTGTCCTGTATCCTTGTGTGTACCACATTGAGCATGGAGAAAAGAAAGAAGACCAAAGAACTGTCTGAGGACTTGAGAAACCAAATTGTGAGGAAGCATGAGCAATCTCAAGGCTACAAGTCCATCTCCAAAGATGTTTCTGTGTCTACCGTGTGCAGTGTCATCAAGAAGTTTAAAGCCCATGGCAGTGTGGCTAACCTCCCTAGATGTGGACGGAAAAGAAAAATTGACGAGAGATTTCAACGCAAGATTGTGCAGATGGTGGATAAAGAACCTCGACTAACATCCAAACAAGTTCAAGCTGCCCTGCAGTCCGAGAGTACAACAGTGTCAACCTGTACTATCAGTCGGCGTCTAAATGAAAAGGGACTGTATGGTAGGATACCCAGGAAGACCCCACTTCTTACACCGAGACATAAAAAAGCCAGGCTGGAGTTTGCCAAAACTTACCTGAGAAAGCCTAAAACATTTTGGAAGAATGTTCTCTTGGTCAGATGAGACAAAAGTAGAGCTTTTTGGGCAAATGCATCAACATACAGTTTACAGGAGAAAAAAAGAGGCATTCAAAGAAAAGAACACAGTCCCTACAGTCAAACATGGCAGAGGTTCCCTGATGTTTTGGGGCTGCTTTGCTGCCTCTGGCACTGGACTGCTTGACCGTGTGCATGGCATTATGAAAGAGATTTATGCAACGTGTGCATGGCATTATGAAGTCTGAAGACTACCAACAAATTTTGTAGCATAATGTAGGGCCCAGTGTGAGAAAGCTGGGTCTCCCTCAGAGGTCATGGGTCTTCCAGCAGGACAATGACCCAAAACACACTTCAAAAAGCACTAGAAAATGGTTTGAGAGAAAGCACTGGAGACTTCTAAGGTGGCCAACAGAGTCCAGACCTGAATCCCATAGAACACCTGTGGAGAGATCTAAAAATTGCAGTTTGGAGAAGACACCCTTCAAATATGAGGGACCTGGAGCAGTTTGCCAAAGAAGAATGGTCTAATATTCCAGCAAAGCATTGTAAGAAACTGATGGTTACCGGAAGCGGTTGATCGCAGTTATTTTGGCTAAAGGTTTTGCAACCAAGTATTAGGCTGAGGGTGCCAATACTTTTGTCCGGCCCATTTTTGGAGTTTTGTGTGAAATCATCAATGTTTTGCTTTTTGCTTCATTCTCTTTTGTGTTTTTTCATTGAGGACAAATTAAATGAAGATAATAATACCAAAGAATTTGTGATTGCAATCATTTTCAAGAAGAAACTGAATATTATCTGATAGAATTGCAGGGGTGTCAATACTATTGGCACAACTGTAGTTCACTCTCGCATACGGGAACTGCCTTCTTACCGGGCATGAATCCGGGTCTCGCTACGTTGGTCACAGGTACACCAAGCGTCCCCAAGGGCTCCTTCCCGGACGTGTCTCGCCACACGTCCAGACCAGTATCCACCTGGTTCAGCCACAGCTTCCCCGCTCCAGGAGCTGTCACAACCCCGGTCCTGGCCACCGGTATGGGGCTAGCAAGCTCCCTTCATGACCGCACACCACAGAGCTCTGGACTGCTCTGCTCTCAGCGTCCCTCTGTCTGAGAATCAATCTCTCTCCCAGACTGGATCTCAAGCTCTGGTGCTCTCTAGCTGATGATGTCTGGCTGATGATCTCCCACTCAATCAGCTGGCAGGCTCTTTATCGTCCTTGCCACGCCCACACTTACACATCCATCTGGGCTGCTATTACTCAGTCCAGACCCACCTGGGCTGCTACCAATTAGGACACACGGTTCCCATACAGCCGCTCATCTGGGTCATCTTATGTGTCAGATCTACAGCATCCACTCTCAGATTTAACTTATTTTGTTCCGGATAGGTTCACACAGCATCATCATAGTAAAACTGGCCAGTGTGGACAGGATCATACATTGATCCTACATGTGATGCAACCCGGCCATGGGGACCATGCCGGCTGTGCCTCACATCCTGTATAACTTGGTTGGCACTTTATTTCCCCACCATTTTTCGATACAGATCTATTGTATATGTATTGTATATGGACAGCGTTGTTTTCTTGATGTGCATTTTATGGGGAAATTTCCCTCCTTGTCTTTTTGTATGTCTTCTCACAAGTTTTTGATCTTACTTAATAAATTTGATTTTTAATTGCAAAGATACTCTAAGTTGTCCTCCAATATATAAATAGCCAAAATTATATTGGGTGGCGATGTTTAATGTCAAGGACGGACCTCTATAAGGGGAGGACAGCTAATGGTCAACTATCCTTATGAAGAAGGACTCCCTCCTTTGAAATGCATCGAGCCTGAGACACCTCTGACTGTGGCATTGGCATGCAAACTCTTCTCAGTTGATTCCCTGCCCACCCAGTCACGTGACGATGATGGCATTCTGAAGCATAGATGGAACCCGGAAACACCGCCGCTGGCCACAGCGTGTGTGAGGCTTCGGCATCCAACAACTGTTAGAGACTACTGCCTATGAACACCTCACTACTTACTGTAAGCAAGTCCTTATTGGGGTGAAACTTTATTTTATCTTAGTACAATAGTTTGCCTAAAGAGGACTAATCTTTAGTAAAATGCGGACAACATTACATGTTAGCTAGGCACCGACAACAAAGTTAGCCCAAAGTAATATGGGCATTACATACTTGTGGAGGTGACAGTTAACTTTATGACACTTAGGGCCCTTTCACATCAGCGTTTTTTGAAAATCGCGGCAGATGCGGTGAAAAAACCGCATCTGCCGCGATTACCGCATACTGGCTGCACTTGCGGCGCGGTTGCGGTTTTTGCCATGCAAAGTATAGGCGTACTTGCGGCAAGTGCGGTTTTGCACTTGCGGCAGGTGCGGCCGCGAAAAAAACCGCGGTCAGCCGCGGTTTTTTTCACGGCCGCACCTGCCGCAAGTGCAAAATTGCACTTGCCGCACCTGCCGCAAGTACGCCTATACTTTGCATGGCAAAAACCGCAACCGCGCCGCAAGTGCAGCCGGTATGCGGTAATCACGGCAGATGCGTTTTTTTCACCGCATCTGCCGCGATTTTCAAAAAACGCTGATGTGAAAGGGCCCTAAGAGGTACTATTTCTTTAACAGAATGATTGATTCCTAATAGAATATCAAAGGAGCTGCTCTGAATACAAATCGCATTAAAGTTGACACTCCACTAAGTCTGAAAGGTACACTACTATACTCATGCTGGGTGTATGAGCAGTGCACACAAAAAAGGATATTTATTGCTCACTGATTTCTAAAGGTGAGATTCCATTAACAAACCTCTAATGCGACTTCTTTCTCCAGAAATAAGTTGGGTATGAAATAAAGGAAAACACCACTCGGACAACCATCTTCATAGTCCTTGTAAGGTATCTATATTGACACACATTTACTCCAAAGTCTTTTAGGAAATTGCCTATACCTCGTAGATAATTCTGATTTCATACTCGTTATACCCATTTCATCTATATTTAAATACTTAAAAAGGGGGGTAGGCAAGCATGTTCTATAACGAATGACCCCTCAGCTGTTAGTGATTGGTATTCTAGGACATAGATTGACCACAATACAAGCAGGAACAGAGGAACCACTCAGTTGGGGTACAGGTATCCATCAGAGGTGAGACATAACTTTCCAAGGTGACTAGGAATATATTAGTTAGCAGCACAGTAGGACCTTGTTGAAACAGTTATCTCTATTATTTTTTAGACTAAGAAGTTATATAATCACCACAAGGGACTGGAATAATCAATGGTGAACGGCGTGATTGCAGGACCCTACCCGGCACAGCCAATACTCATGAATTATTGGCCATTATAAACATTTTATTTATCTTTTCAAGGGATTCATTCTTTCCAACCCCTCCAACTACTCCCTCTCTTTTATGATCTGTGTTTACCTCTAACTCTGTGTCTGGTCGGTCTATAACCACCCACCCCCTCATCCACACCTGATTACCCTTCGCTGCAGATCTGTTCAGAACCATGAGTCTGATCCAGACTTTAGATTGATCCAATGCATTTTTCAAAGTGCAAAACTTTGAATTAGACTAGAATTGGACTGGAATGGACTGAAAGGTAATGGGACAGAAAGCCACTACAATGTTTGTTTCTGTTCCATTTCATCCCCATACTACTTCATTTCTTATTAACTCCTCCAATTCCTCCACCTACTAAGGAGCTAGTCATTTCTCCCTCCATCCTCTCCAGCCATCACACCTACTCCTCAGAACTGTTCCTCCACATACAATCCTTTTTCTCCAGACACACACGGCCACATCATGCCCTATGCTGCTCCCACCTTCTAACGCTCTGGCTGCTGCTCCTCATTGCTGGGGACGTATCCCCAAACCTGGCCCTCCTCAACACGTGACCACACTTATTTCTAATACTTTGCCATGATCCTCATAAGTTTTCGCAACTCTGATAACCTCATACCCATTCAGCCAGCCCCCACTCCTCCAGTCACCCTTCCTGGAGCACTATGGAACGCACGCTCTGTCTGCAACAAAGTGTCGTTCATCTATGACCTCTTGATCACTAACAAACTCTCCTTCCTCGGCATCCCTGAAACCTGGCTCACCCCCCTCTGACACAGCCTTTCAAGCTGCACTTTCTTATGGCAGATTCTCTCTCTCTCACACCCTTCGCCCCAGTGACAAACATGGTGCAGGAGTTGGCTTGCTGTCCGATAACTGCTCCTTTACCCCAATTCCACTGCCCCCCTCCATTACACCTTCCTTGTTTGAGATGCACTCTTTCCGTATCTATACTATTCCAAACTCCAGATGACTGTCATCTACCGCCCCCTAGAGCTATCCATCTCCACCTTTCTCTAACCACTTCACCACCTGGCTACGTCATTTCCTTTCTGTGACATCCCCATTATCATCATGGATGACTTCATCATCCCCATTGACACTGCCACCTCGGCTGACTCTAAAATATTATCCCTGACCGCCTCCTTTATTCTTACTCAATGGTCCTCCGCTGCCACTCACAAAGATGGCCAGATGCTGGGCCTTATCTTCACCCGCTTCTGTTCCCTTACCACCCTCTCAAAATCTCCCCTCCCCCTGTCTGACCACAACCTACTGACATTCTCTTCCCTCTCCTAGTGTGCTACAGCCACTCCACAAACTCAATCATCCTCACAGAAATCAAATACCTTAATTTACACTAATTTTCTGAGTCCCTTCTACCTCTCACGGGCATGGCTTCTTTACATGACACATATGCCACTGTCACTTTAAATAACACCACAATAACAGCAGCACTCGATTCAACCACCCACCTCACACATAGCAAAACTCACACAATCAACTGGCAGACCAGCTTGACCAAAGATCTAAGACGGACCTCCAGGGTAGCTGAGCGGAGATGGAAGAGATCCCTTTCTGCCGAGCACTTTGTCACATTCAAGCAGTCCCTCGCCAACTTCAAGTCCACGCTTACTGCCGCAAAACAAACTTACTTCTCATCTCTCATATCCTCCTTTTCAATACTTTCAATTCTCTCCTCCATCCCCCATCACCTCCTTCCTCTCCTCTCATTTCTGCTGAAGACTTTGCCTCTTTCTTTAAGCAGAAGATTGATAACATCAGAGAAAGCTTTGGCCCGCAGCCCCTATGCCCCTCTTCATAACTGCTCAGCTCTGTTCTTCCAAAATCTGCTTTTCCACCATGACAGAAAATCAGATCTCCTCCCTTCTGTCAAGATCACATCTCCCCACTTGCACGCTTGACTCGCTCCTGTCCCATCTCATCCCCAACCTCACCACAGTCTTCATCCCGACCCTAACACATCTCTTCAACCTTTCACTTACAAATGGTGTCTTCCCCTCATCCTTCAAAAATGCCTCAATCACACCCATCCCCAAAAAGCCCTCCCGTGACAATCCTCTGTGTCTAGCTATCGCCCAATGTCACTTCTCCCTTATGCCTCAAAACTGCTGGAACAGCATGTCCATCTTGAACTGACCTCTCACCTTCCCTCCTGCTACCTCTTTGACCGGTTACAATCTGGCTTCTGACCGCATCACTCTTCTGAAACTGCCCTAACTAAAGTCACCAATGACCTACTAACAGCCAAGAGCAAGCGACAGTACTCTGTCCTCCTCCTAGACCTGTCTTCTGCCTTTGACACTTTGGACTATTCCCTCCTGTTACAGATTCTCTTATCTCTTGACATTATAGATTTGGCCCTATCCTGGATCTCACCATATCAAACAGACCAGACATTCATCTCCTCACCTCGACCCCTGTCTGTTGGTGTTCACCAAGTTTCGGTTCTTGGACCCCTACTTTTCTCCATCTACACCTTCAGCCTGGTACAGCTCATAGAATCCCACGGTTTGCAGTATCATCTCTACGCTGATGACACACAGATCTACCTCTCTGGACCTGACATCACCTCCTTACTAACCAAAATCCCACAATGTTTGTCTGCAATTTCATCTTTCTCTTCTGCTCACTTTCTAAAACTGAACATGGACAAAACTGAATTAATCATCTTTCCCCCATCTCACTCTACTCCTTCACCAGACCTATCCATCAAAGTCAATGCTGCTCACTTTCCCCAGTCCCGCATGCTCGGTGTCTCAGGGTGTCTGCCCTCTTTAATCTCTGCCTCGACTTTTGCAACCTCCTACTCTCTGGCCTCCCTCTAGAACTCTTGCCTATTCCAATCTATCCTAAACTCTGCTGTCCGACTAATCCACCTGTCTCCCCACTATTCCCCAGTCTCTGATCTCTGCCAATCCCTTCACTGGCTTCCTATTGTCCAGAGGTTCCAGTTCAAAACAATAACTATGACATACAAAGCCGTCCACAACATGTCTCCTCCATACATCTGTGACATGGTCTCCCGGTATTTACCTACACGCAACCTTCGATCCTCTCAAGATCTCCTTCTCTACTCCCCTCTTATCTCTTCTTCCCACAACCACATACAAGATTTCTCCCGTGCTTCCCCCATACTATGGAACTCTGTAGCCCAACAGATCAGACTCTCGCCCACCATGGAAACCTTCAAAAGGAACCTGAAGACCCACCACTTCTGACAAGCCTACAACCTGCAGTTATCCTCAGTCTTCTGAACCACTGCACAACCAGCTCTACCCTCTCCTAGTGTATCCTCACCCATCTCTTGTAGACTGTGAGCCCTCACTGGCAAAGTCCTCTCTCCTTCTGTACTTTTGTGTGCCTTGTATTGCTCATGTTTTTGTACTTGTCTCGAATGCCCCTTTTTTTTCACATGTAAAGCGCCATGGATAAATGGCACTACAATAATGAACAATAATAATAACGCTGCATGAGTTTTAAGTGATTTTTGAGATTTGTTTTTATAATGCAATTTTTAAAGTAAAACGTATTTTAAGAGAATAAAGAGAGTTTTATCCAACTCCCATTTTTAATTTTTACTAATTCGTCAGTTTACATCAGATGTACAATAGGTTAGCGCTGGGTCCTGTTCAATCATATATTTTATTATACTATTCTTAAGGGCGGGCATTACACGGAACTCCCCAGGGACCTTCTAGCAGCAACTATGTTATATGGAAGTATCATCAGTTCCAACCCCACTAAGATATCCTAGCTAGCACCGGTGTGCATTACTTTTAATAGTTTCTTTGTCACCTTTTTGATTTATTCTGATCTTGCCTTGTGTTTGTAATTTTATTATTTATATTTTTGTCATTTTTATAAGCACTGTATCTTATTTTCATATTTTAAATATAAAATGTAATAAGATAGTATCTTGCTGCTTCAAACATACTGCCCTGAAGAGGGAAAGTATACCCTGGTGGTGTTACCCTGTCAATATCACATTGTAGGAAGCAGGTCAAGTTAGTGGAAATCACTTGTGCTGCTGTATAAAGACAAAAGTCCAAAATTACGTCTGATAAATTCAAAGGTAGTTTTAATCTAACCTTTTAATTGATCAAACATTAGTTTGGACTTTCATCTTTATACAGCAGCACAAGTGATTTCCACGAACTTGATCTGCTTCCTGCTAACTCATCAGTGCATGTGGATTCTGCAGCAGCTGTCTGGTTACTGGTTGTGGGTCACACAACCTCACAAGGTAAGTGAACGGCTCCGAGCACACACTTTCTGTTTGTTGGAGTTAGACCTTATTGCGCTTTTTTATCCACAGCTTTCTCATATATCAGACTGTAGGAAGAATTATTATCAGGTGTTTAGAAAAGTTGTACTAATGTCACCCAGTTGCGGCTTCTCGCTAGCCTATCAAACTGGTGACTAGTGGGAGTAAGAAGTGCGGTGTAGATGTGTGAGCTATGTGTGGGTGCCCTTAGCTCATTGTCTGCTCATTGTCATTTGGGAGTGGATGAGTATGAGAAGCGGCGTCCCCCTTTACAGTCGCATTCAAGCAACGCGTGCGTCGAGCGTGCGGTGTTCGTGACAATTATATTTCAATTCTATTATATTATGCACGGAAATGCTTTTTTATTGTGATTAAATAGAGTATCTACTCTATAATTGCCGTAGGCATTTTCGTGTCGGCCCCCGAAATCGCCGTGGCTATGTCACTATGTGACGTCACCACGCGCGAGCAATGGCCGCGAAGCGGCCATTGCGAGTCGCTGGCCGAAAATAGAACCAGAGGGTCGGCTACAAAGTTAGCGATTTACCGCTGAGGTAGCGCGAGCAATGGCCGCGAGGCCATTGCGAGTCGCTACCTCAGCTGCCGCACGTCCCACTATATTTTCAATGGGGATTCATTGCGACTCGCTGTGTAGCGCGAGCAATGGCCGCGAGGCCATTGCGAGTCGCTACGTCAGCCGCCGCAAGTCCCCACGTTGAATGGGGATCCATGCGAGTCGCTGGGTAGTGCAAGCATTGCGAGTCACAGATCATCATCATGGGGTAGTGCAAGCATTGCGAGTCACAGATGATGATGATGATGATGATGATGATCATCATTCATCATCATCATCCTAATCCTACTACTACTACCCGCACAGAACCCCCCCCAATGGCCGCACAGACCCCCCCCCCTCAATGGCCGCACAGACCCCCCCCCCCCTCAATGGCCGCACAGACCCCCCCCCCCTCAATGGCCGCACAGACCCCCCCCCCCCCAATGGCCGCACAGACCCCCCCCCCTCAATGGCCGCACAGACCCCCCCCCCCCCAATGGCCGCACAGACCCCCCCCCCTCAATGGCCGCACAGACCCCCCCCCCCTCAATGGCCGCACAGACCCCCCCCCCTCAATGGCCGCACAGACCCCCCCCCCCTCAATGGCCGCACAGACACCCCCCTCAATGGCCGCACAGACACCCCCCCCCCAATGGCCGCACAGACCCCCCCCCCTCAATGGCCGCACAGACCCCCCCCCCCTCAATGGCCGCACAGACCCCCCCCCCCTCAATGGCCGCACAGACCCCCCCCCCCCTCAATGGCCGCACAGACCCCCCCCCGCCCCCCCCCCTCAATGGCCGCACAGACCCCCCCCTCAATGGCCGCACAGACCCCCCCCCTCAATGGCCGCACAGACCCCCCCCCTCAATGGCCGCACAGACACCCCCCCCCCAATGGCCGCACAGACCCCCCCCCCCCTCAATGGCCGCACAGACACCCCCCCCCCCCCCAATGGCCGCACAGACACCCCCCCCCCTCAATGGCCGCACAAACCCCCCCCTGCCCCCCTCAATGGCCTGCACAGGCCCCCCCCCCTCAATGTCCCAAAGTCATCTGTGACCACCTGGCCTTGACACTCTGGCTCCCATCACTACTACCCACCTGAGGACGGATCACTTCCACACCTCTCACATGGCAGTGCTCTGAACTTCTGAATCCTCCTCCTCACTCAGACACCTGGCAGTTCATATCCAGCCTACTCACTCCCAGCTGCAACCCAGTGAGTCAATCAGCACATCTTCACTCACACACAGACCTGACATGTGATTAACCCCCTGTGCACCATTCAGGTTTAGCCCAGCAAAGCACTCCAAAAAGTATAGAACACACCCCAATAAGTATTGAACGCGCCCCAAAAAGTATTGAACGCACCCCAATAAGTATTGAACGCGCCACAAAAAGTATTGAACGCGCCCCAAAAAGTATTGAACACACCCCAATAAGTATTGAACGCGTCACAATAAGTATTGAACGCGCCCCAAAAAGTATTGAACGCGTCCCAATAAGTATTGAACACACCCCAAAAAGTATTGAACACACCCCAATAAGTATTGAACGCGCCCCAAAAAGTATTGAACGCACCCCAATAAGTATTGAACGCGCCCCAAAAAGTATTGAACGCGCCCAAAAAGTATTGAACACACCCCAATAAGTATTGAACACACCCCAATAAGTATTGAACGCGCCCCAAAAAGTATTGAACGCACCCCAATAAGTATTGAACGCGCCCCAAAAAGTATTGAACGCGTCCCAATAAGTATTGAACGCGTCCCAATAAGTATTGAACACACCCCAATAAGTATTGAACGCGCCCCAAAAAGTATTGAACGCACCCCAATAAGTATTGAACGCGCCCCAAAAAGTATTGAACGCGCCACAAAAAGTATTGAACGCGTCCCAATAAGTATTGAACACACCCCAATAAGTATTGAACGCGCCCCAAAAAGTATTGAACGCACCCCAATAAGTATTGAACGCGCCCCAAAAAGTATTGAACGCGCCACAAAAAGTATTGAACGCGTCCCAATAAGTATTGAACACACCCCAATAAGTATTGAACGCGCCCAAAAAAGTATTGAACGCACCCCAATAAGTATTGAACGCGCCCCAAAAAGTATTGAACGCGCCCCAAAAAGTATTGAACACACCCCAATAAGTATTGAACGCCCCCCAAAAAGTATTGAACACGCCCCAAAAAGCATTGAACGCGCCCCAGAAAGCATTGAACGCGCCCCAATAAGTATTGAACGCACCCCAAAAAGCATTGAATGCGCCCCAATAAGTATTGCACCCCCCCCCCCAAAAAGTATTGGACCCCCCAAAAAAAGTATTGGACTCCCTCAAAAAGTAGCTATAACTACTATAATCAAATTAATGCACGTTCTAGAATCCCGATGCATTTGCATCGGGCTCACAGCTAGTTTCTAAATAATAGTGTATCATTTTAGTCCTGCAACTATCTAGTTGGTGTGCATTGATTGATATTAGTATGGTCTAAGTACAGGGATGGGGAACCTTTTTCCTGCCAGGGGCTATTTGGATATTTTTACCATCATTCAGGGGCCACACAAAATTATCACTTTGAAAATGACCCTCCGTATTTGGTCAAACAATAAATTTACTCCTAATTTGATGGCTAGAGCTGCTTTTTTTGGTGCGGTTATGATGTTAGGAGATATGTACATCATGAGGTGGGCACATACAGAACTGGCAGGTATATATATCACTGGGGTGCACATACAGCTCTGGGAGGTATATACATCACCGGGGGGGGGGGTCACATACAGCACTATGGGGACTATACATCACTGGGATGGGCACATACATCACTGGGGTTATATACATCACTTTGGGGCACATAGCACTCTAGGGGGTACATACAGCACTAGGGAAAATATACAGCACTGGGGGGCATATACATCACTGGAGAGGCACATATGGCTAGGGAAATTTACATCATTAGGGGACACATACAGCACTGGTGGGTATATACATCACTGGGGGAACAACACAGTACTAGAGGGATTACATCACTCTTCGGAGCACTTACATCTTTGGGGGTTATATACATCACTGTAGGACACACAGCACTGGGGGGTATATACATCAATAACTGGGAGTATCCACCTCACAGGGGACACATGCAGAACTGGGGGAGTATATACAGTGGGTACGGAAGGTCTACAAACCCCTTTAAATTTTTTGCTTTTTCTGTCATTGCAGCCATTTGGTAAATTCAAAAAAGTTCATTTTTTTCTCATTAATGTACACTCAACAACCCATCTTGACTGCAAATTTATTAAAAAAAGAATAACTGAAATATCACATCGTCATAAGTAGTAAGACCCTTTGCAAAATATTGAGTAGAAGCAACCTTTTGAGCTAGTACAGCCATGAGTCTTCTTGGGAATGATGCAACAACGTTTTCACATCTGGATTTGGGGATCCTCTGCCATTCTTCCATGCAGATCCTCTCCAGTTTTGTCAGGTTGGATGGTGAACGTTGGTGGACAGCCATTTTCAGGTCTCTTCAGAGATGCTCAATAGGGTTTGGGTTTTCGGTGGGCTGTATGTATAATATTGAGCCTGTGCAGGACTGTATACATTATCTGGAGGCTACTGCTGGGCTGTATATATTACTGGCTTTGCCGGTCCAGTTACAGCCTTCAAATAATATATACAACCCAGCAAAGCCTCCAAATAATATATACAGTCCAGCACATCTTCCAAATAATATACGGTATATATATAGCCCAGCACAGCCTCCAAATAATATAGATACCCAAGCACATCCTCCAGGTAATATATACAGCCCAGCACTTCCTTCAAATAATATATACAGCCCACCACATTCTCCAGGTAATATACACAGCCCAGCCCAGCCTGCAGGTAATACATATAGCCCCCAATGTTCCCTCCATTTTATATTGTTTCATCCCATGCAACCCTCCTGTTTCATACTTCTGTCCCCCATATGCAATCCCCCTTTTCCATACTGCTTCTCCCCCATGTGCAGCCTCCCTGATCCATACTACTTCTCTCCCATATGTCCCCCTGATTCATTCATATTGCATCTCACCCATGTGCCCCCCTTTTCATATTTTCTCTCCCCCCATGTGGACACCCCTATTCATGCTGCTTCTCCCCCCATGTGGCCCCCCTGATTCTTACTACTTATCCCCATGTGCCGCCCGTTTCATACTGTTTCTCCTCTCTGTGAACCTTTTTTCATAATACGCATCTCTCCCCTATGTGTGGCACCCATTCCACACTTCACCCCTGCAGGCTGCCTGCACTCTTCAGCTCCTTGGCGCTTACTTGTTCCAAGATTCATTGCTCTCTCTTCCTCATGGCATTCTGCAGTCTGCACAGATGCAAATTATCCTTGTGGACAGGTACCCCTGTGGCGCACACTCAGTTGTGGGACCCATCAACGTCAGGGCTGCCTGTCCCATTTGGGCCCCTCACCATCAGAGCTGCCTGTCCCTGATGGCGATTGGCCCCCCCCACCAGCTGTCCAGGACCATGGCACTTGCCCGGGTGTGCTGGTTGCTGACGCCAGCCCCGCCTGTTTGAATTATAAAATGCGTCTGAGCAAAAGGCCTCTTGTTGTCCCAATACAAATAGGTATCATTAGTGACCACATACACAGAACACAGAGGCACAGGTGGTGCAGATGCTAAGATTAAGCAATGGATGACTAGATAGAACAGGACAGAACAAGTATAAGTGGATGTACAGTGCCTTGTGAAAGTATTCGTCCCCCTTGAACTTTTCAACCTTTTACCACATTTCAGACTTCAAACATAAAGATATAAATTCTAATTTTTTGTGAAGAATCAACAACAAGTGGGACACAATCGTGAAGTGGAACAAAATTTATTGCATATATTAAACTTTTTAAAGGGAACCAACCACCTCAGATCACCCTAATACACAGTTAATACGTGTCCCTGCACCCTAAGGATACGTTTCCAGCACTGTTTTTGTGTAAAATCTTGCATTAGTATAACCGATATAAAGGCTTTATAAACTTACTAGCCTGGAGACAGTCAGGAACTAAACTAAACCGGCAGCAGTGAATGAGGAGAGTGCAGGCTCACTAGTGTCGGTGCCATATTGCAGGGAGGCACAGAGCAGCAAACTTCTGCAAACTTCAGCTGGGACATAATCTGTGGCAAAGCAGTCATCTCTAATATAACTGCCATATATCTACATACCAAACAACAGTGAGAGAGAATGTAAATCAGGGCCACTGTGCAGGGGAAGGTATCAGCATAAGAGAAGAAGTTTAACCTCTTGAGCACTGCGCCCCGGTTATTCTTTCTTTCTGCTTAACATCAGTACAACACAGGCCCCTGGATATTGACACATGCACCACTGTACCACTGGGGATTTACCAAAAAGTGGTACTAGCCAAAAGCTGTGGTTGCTGCCTGGATGTGGCACTTGCCAGATGTGGAGCTAAATGTTTTTTTGCACAGATTTGGCCCAAATGTTGAGTTGACACAATTACAACTATACCACAGGGAATTTGCCATAAAAGTGTACTAGGCAAAAACTATTCTTGCTGCCTTGATGTGGCACTAAATAGTTTCCAGCACAGGATTGGTGCAGCTGTTCATACAAGCACCACTGGACCTCAGGGGATTTGCCAAAACACTGGTACTAAGCCCTAAAACTGGCTGGTTTAGGAAAGAGTTACTAAACCTACTATCTATCTCTCTATCTAGAAAGAAATAGAATCGCTAGTGACCCGCCCAGGGGTCTATGGGGACTCGGTACCCGGGCGTTTACTTTAAAGGGATGTCACTGATGGCCTGCCTGGACCTGTACCCTGGGGTCACTTGGAAAAGGGGAAAAATAATAAAAGAAATAAAGTCTCGTGATGCCACCTGCAGTTCTGGTGATCTCACCAGCGCCGCTGTCAGACCGCCATCTCTGGTGCTATTGCAGCCAGTAAATAACGCTTCCTGCAGGCGGAGCGGGATCCCTGGGGCAGTGCTGCTGCTGTGCTGGTTGTCGTGGTAGCAGCTCTATGAGTTAGCTTAATAAAATAAGACACTGGAGGTTTGCTGACTCTGTACGGGTGTTTTACTGGCAACAGTTCTTTGTAGTTCAGGTACACGGTTACACAGTCTTTGCGGGTAGCTGGCCAGGTAGTCACTGGGGAGAAATAAAGTCTCTTTGAGGCTCCCAGAGTGTTCCTTCCTTGGTACCTTCACTGTCCTCTGTGTCTTTGCTTGCGCCTCCTCACTATCCTTGCGCTGTCCTGCACAACCCACTTGTCTACCAGGCCTGTTGGGTGCTATGAGGTTCCCTTCTTCTCTAAGGGGCTCAACCCGGTTTAGTGCTTCTGGCGGGGATGCGCGTTCCAGACCTGGTCGGGGCTGCCTAGGGTACACCTGCGACCTACCGGTATTGACGACTCAGGGTTGGACTTGCCTGCACCGTGACTCGGAGTTGGTATCCCATTGTGGATTAGGATTCCCCCGGACTGTCGTTAAGATCCCGCACTGGGTCTCCTTGTTCTGTCTGGGTCGCCGCTCCTTTTGGGCGCCCTCCCTGTGGTGTCCCTGTAGGACTTGTTCCTTTGGCTAGACTACTCCAACTCACTAACTCTCTGTGTGGTTCCCACTCCTACCCTAATGCTCCTCCCACCGGGACCAGTTACCCTGATAACGGGTGGCCAATTGGTCCCCTATGTTAGGTGTAGGTATGCTGGGATGAGAGCCTCAGGCATAATTTTACAATCCCCAATGACAGGAATACTTCACACTCAGTTATGGGTGCAGTATCCCTACTGTGGCGCACTGACCAGTGGGGCGCCACACTAGCTAGTTATCTAATAGTGCACAGAGGATCTTCAGCATCGGTACTGCAGCAGCAAGACTGTCACTGTGCTCCAACAAAAATGGCTATGAAGGGAAATGGTCGGTTCTTATATGCCAAGGACATGTGATATACCCAGCCAATGACTCAATCCCTTGTGTGCAAAAAGTGTAATTTAATTTATGGGTGCTGATTGGCTGCCAGGCCGGACCACCCACAGGTGCGGGAAAGGAAAAAAATGGAGACCTGCCCTTTTCTGACCAGAGACACCTCTTTCCCCTCCTGTCCTGACCACTATCGTAGACACTGACACTCTGAAAACATAGAACAGAAGCACTAGTGCAATTACACTAATGTTTTTTGTCATCGAAACAGTTATCGAACATATCCCAAATTTCCGACTTTTCAGTAAAACATTCAAGTTCGAGGTGCCGAGTGAACATTGCCAAATTCAGTCCAGATTTCAAACTAGTGAACATGTTCGAGCAAAGTTCGCTCATCTCTAAACATGGTTTCGCTTTGTTTCATATTTTCAGAAGATGTAGATACAAGCATTACATTTTCAATGTTGCCTTTCATATAGGTAGCTACACTGTAGTGCAGGTCATATGTAGCACCAATTAGATCGAAACCAGAAATGGAGCCATGAGCTAGGAGTTGCTCTTCATTTTCAGCGTGGGTTTCTTGAAGAACAAGAACGTCTATTTTGTTATCAGTGAGGAACTTGTGGAGGAAGTCACATTTTGAGCGGCTGATACTTTCAATATTGATTTGTCACATTTTCACAGTTACTGAATGCCTCTTTTTTTTCTCCTGTAAACTCTATGTTGATGCCTTTGCCCAAAAAGCTCTACTTTTGTCTCATCTGACCAGAGAATATTCTTCCAAAATGTTGTAGCCTTTCTCAGGTAAGTTTTGGCAAACTCCAGCCTGGCTTTTTTATGTTTCGGGATAAGAAGTGGGGTCTTCTTGGGTCTCCTACCATACAGTCTCTTTTCATTCAGATGCCGACGGATAGTACGGGTTGACACTGTTGTACCCTCGGACTGCAGGGCAGCTTGAACTGGATGTTAGTCGAGGTTCTTTATCCACCATCCGCACAATCTTGCGTTGACATCTCTCGTCAATTTTTCTTTTCAGTCCACATCTAGGGAGGTTAGCCACAGTGCCATGGGCTTTAAACTTCTTGATGACACTGCGCACGGTAGACACAGGAACATTCAGGTCTTTGGAGATGGACTTGTAGCCTTGAGATTGCTCATGCTTCCTCACAATTTGGTTTCTCAAGTCCTCAGACAGTTCTATGGTCTTCTTTCTTTTCTCCATGCTCAATGTGGTACACACAAGGACACAGGACAGAGGTTGAGTTAACTTAAATCCATGTCAACTGGCTGCAAGTGTGATTTAGTTATTGCCAACACCTGTTAGGTGCCACAGGTAAGTTACAGGTGCTGTTAATTACACAAATTAAAAATTACACAAGTTAAATTAAAGTAATCCATGATGTAATTATGGTTCTGGTTCTCAAGGAAACCCTTGTCTTCATTTCTTATAAAAACCTATAAAAAGGAATCCCTCATTCAATCCATCCGGGGCCTGAGACCACACTTTAATTCTTTGTATTAATATCATAACAAAGCTATTGATCTTATTTTGTGGACTAACCAGATTGTAGTTTAAAACTTGCGTCCTATGCAAATTGCTGTTCTATTGTGATTGCATTCACATGATTGTAGAGGGAGATCATTATTACTTTATGCTTATAATCAAGGCAGGTATGTGAACATTCCACTTCTACATAATTATTGCTGTTTATAACCCAGTGTAACATTCTCACCCAGCTGTCGGGCAGTAGTTGTGTTGTGCTGGGATGTTTGTGTGCTTTTTTTGTAGTTTTGTATAAAGATTTACAATTTTTGATACCTTTATATATTCTCAAAATTCTTTGATCCCAGTCGTGTGTACAAGGTTCCTTTTCTTTATTTCTAAGTAGCTTCAAAAAAGGTGTGGCTGGTTTGATCACCTTTTAGTGCCGCTCAATACTTTCCTTGCTTCAAATACAAATTCCACTTTTATTGAGATTCAATGTAAAAGAGTTTCTATGACCAACGTTTCAGCAGATCCTTGTTGGTACTGTGAGGAAGGGAAACAGAGGCACATTAGTAATTTAAAGGAAACATGCATCATAATAATTGCATCAGATCATTTTATACACAAAATCACATAGAATAAAGGAGGACTATAATAAGGAGTAAAATTAAATGTCACTGTAATGTCATAAAAAGGAGCCTCATGGTTAACAGAGGCCACGGTCACACATACCATCCGTTTTTGGGCTAAATCCATTTTTGGGAACATTTTGGGCAATTTTTTTTCAAAGTCCAAAAACGCATATGCGTTAACGCATGTGTGTGCGTTTTTCAAAAAACACATGCGTTTTTATGCAGAAGCCCAAAAACGCTGCTAGCAGCGTTTATGGGTTCCTTTCATAAAACACATGCGTTTTTCTAACATGGGTCCCAATGGAAGACGCATGCATTAATGCATGGTACTTATAGGTACCATGTGTTAATGCATGCGTTTTTTGAGAAAAACGACTACCGTATATACTCGCGTATAAGCCGAGTTTTTCAGCCCAAAAATTGGGCTGAAAAGTACCCCCTCGGCTTATATGCGAGTACACCAACGCAAGTGCCGCCAAACCGCCCGCCCGCCATCATGAGTATACATGCGCCCCCCCCCATCAATATCCAGGGCCCCCCCTTGCAGGCCACACCTGTAAAGGAAGATCCTTATACTTACACCTGCGCCCGCCGCCGGCCCCGCTCTGCACCGCGCTCCTCCATCTTCTTCCGTCTTCCTCCTCGGTCGCACAGGCAATGACGTCAGCCTGTGCGAGTCATTGCCTGTGCGACCGAGGAGGAAGACGGAAGAAGATGGAGGAGCGCGGTGCAGAGCGGGGACGGCGGCGGGCGCAGGTGTAAGTATAAGGATCTTCCTTTACAGGTGTGGGCTGCAAGGGGGGGCCCTGGATACTGATAGGGAGGGGGGCGCATGTATACTCATGGTGGCGGGCGGGCGGCCGGTATATCGCTGCGGCTGCTGCCATGTATACCCCTGGGGCTGCTGCCAAGTATACCCCTGGGGCTGCTGCCATGTATACCCCTGGGGCTGCTGCCATGTATACCCCTGGGGCTGCTGCAATGTATACCCCTGGGGCTGCTGCCATGTATACCCCTGGGGCTGCTGCCATGTATACCCCTGGGGCTGCTGCAATGTATACCCCTGGGGCTGCTGCCATGTATACCCCTGGGGCTGCTGCCGTGTATACCCCTGGGGCTGCTGCCGTGTATACCCCTGGGGCTGCTGCCGTGTATACTCCTGGGGCTGCTGCCGTGTATACCCCTGGGGCTGCTGCCGTGTATACCCCTGGGGCTGCTGCTATGTATACTCCTGGGGCTGCTGCTGTGTATACTCCTGGGGCTGCTGCTGTGTATACTCCTGGGGCTGCTGCTGTGTATACCCCTGGGGCTGCTGCTGTGTATACCCCTGGGGCTGCTGCTGTGTATACCTCTGGGGCTGCTGCTGTGTATACCTCTGGGGCTGCTGCTGTGTATACCTCTGGGGCTGCTGCTGTGTATACCTCTGGGGCTGCTGCTGTGTATACCTCTGGGGCTGCTGCTGTGTATACCTCTGGGGCTGCTGCTGTGTATACCTCTGGGGCTGCTGCCGTGTATACTCCTGGGGCTGCTGCTGTGTATACCCCTGGGGCTGCTGCTGTGTATACCCCTGGGGCTGCTGCTGTGTATACCACTGGGGCTGCTGCTTTAACACTGCTGGGGCCTGTATATACCACTGGGGGGGCCTGTATACCACACTGCTGGGGGCTGTATACCTGTGCTGAGGTCCACCCTCGGCTTATACACGAGTCAATAGGTTTTCCCAGGTTTTGGGGGCAAAAGTAGGGGGGTCGGCTTATACACGGGTCGGCTTATACACGAGTATATACGGTAAGTCCCAAAAATTCCAAAAAACGTCCAGGACCTCAGGGTGTCCTTTAGAAAAGCGGATCCGTTTTTTTAAGGGCTTAAAAAAACTTATTTGTATGTGTGACCCTGGCCTTAGGAGTATTCAGTATATGGTGAATAGTTAATCATTCAAAAATGGGATATTTAAAATGGTGACACATTACAGGTAGTGTTCCCTTAAGCGGGAATAATAAGGTGTATATGAATCGTATCTGTGTACATATATGACATATCAATATATAATATGTGATCAAATATATGGTCAAATGAACTTTTCAAACACAAGGGTTGTGTTACTATAACACATCATACTCCCTATTTAAACCATGTAGCTCTAGAGAACCTAGAGTGTGAATCCAACAGGACTCCCTTTCCCTTAGCTATTTGATTCTATCATCCTCTCATCTGGCAAAGGGTACATGGCCAACTACCTGAAACCTTAATTGGGATACCACATGACCACAGTGGTTGAAATGAATTGTAATGGGTAATAGATTACGTTTGCATCTAATGGTCAATTCATGTTGGCTGATGTGATCCTGGATATGCTGGGCAGTTTCACCACATGGACTCTTAATGAAATATAACAAAATGTGGAATGACAAGTGAAAAATTCCTTAATTAGAAATCTCTTTCTTGAGCAAGGGTGGAAAAATGCATTTCCATTGGTGACAGTAATACACTGCATGCAACCATGGCAAAGGAATATGCCATTACGAAAAGATGTTAAAGTGCTTTGAATGATTCTTGGAAATTTTGGACTTACATTGGACCTGATCATCCCTAATGTTACCTGGTCTGTTGTTCCAAATAATTGGTAAGGAGGACAGTTAAGGGGTCTCTGGGTATGACTCTCAAAATCCACCAATGTTTTTTGATCTGCTTTCTGATCATTGGAGTAAAAGGATAGCATTGATCTCTGATTATGAAAAACAAGGAACTCTAGACATAAGATTAGCCGATTTCTTACATCACAAAAATCCTATTATCCTAGTGTTCTATACATTAAAAAAAATTCACAAAAAATACCGAGTAGACTAAACGTCGCATCCACCAAATTCATCCTTTCTCCCCTGGTCATCACCCTAGAAAAATTATCAACCCCACTCATCTTTAAGATTAACTTATTTGTTAAGGACGCATCCGACTTCTTATCTCAAATAAAATGCCTAGGCCCAATCCCGGATGATTGTCTACTTTCTACTATGGATGTAAACAGCCTCTATACGAGTGTAGAACACCAGACAGGCATACAAGTGGTATGGTAGACATTTTTCTTAATAAACATACCATATTCACAGAATCTGATAATACATTTTGCCTTGATATGTTAGGAATCACTCTATACAACAATTTCTTCTTATTTGAAGATACATTTTTACTACAAAAAAAAGGGTACAGCCATGGGATTCTACATGCCAGAATTTGAGGAACAATGAACACCATTGTTGGGCTAGTGAGCAGACCTACCGTACTTATTAATAGCTTTATTTTGGGTGCATGTGCCTACTGGCACAAAATGATATTTGCTAGTGTACCTCCACAGCCAATAGATGGTTAAATTTTGTGGAGATGAAAATCTATAGTTAACCTTAAATTTGTCTTTCTCATTTTTTTTTTCAAAAACTGCTAAAGAGAATGAAAATATTAGATTAAAAGGATTTTCCAAGAATGTAGTAAAATGATCCCCATCACATAATTCAAACAGCAGCCCAAACTAATTGTGTCAGGATGGGCTGCAATCTAAACTGTGAAAACACATGGTTCCAGGGAATAGTGTCTCAACTGATAGTTTTATCGTAAGTACACATGGCATGTTACACATGGCTGCCAGAGAAGTGTGTGACATGAGAAGATATCTCAAAATTGTTTGTGCTTAATTAGCTATAAGGAAGTTTATTCCTTCTCCTGTCACATACGTCTATTCAGTCCACTGGAGTTGTACTGTATGTGTGCTAATAATGCATCTCCTGTCTGTTGAGAGACAAGTCTCTGGAGCTGTGTTTCTTCAGACTGCTGCCCATCCTGATATGCATCTATAATGGATTGCCATTTGAATTATGTGATTGGGGCTATTTTATTACATTCCTAGAGAATCCCCTTAACTTTACCCCTTTTATTTATTTATTTTTTTATATTTTTTATTTTCTTCATATACTTGGATTTAATCCTGTTTTGAGATGACAGACCCTAAAACTGATGAAAGCAAGTACTGTATACATTTCTGTAGTTTATCAAATCCAACTGAATAATCTGGTAATTTTTGACAATTTTTAAATGGGCTACAGTGTTTTAGAAGCAATTTGCTACTGCCATATATTTATTTCTTATCTCCCTCTTTCCCTGTCTGATGAACCAGTCAGACCACACAACTATCTTATGCTGGGGCAGTGTAATGAAAAAAATAAAACAATGATGTTCAATAGAATGGATAAAATGCAAATCCACAAGTAGAACTCGGGAAACACAAATACCGCATAAATACAGTGACATGACTCGGAATGTTATGTTTTGTTCTCTTCCATATATGGTAAGTTATAGGTCACCTGATAAATATGCAGGCTAAGTGTGAAAACAGTATCTACAGTGCCTACAAGTAGTATTCAACCCCTGCAGATTTAGCTGGTTTGATAAGATGCAGATAAGTTAGAGCCTTCAAACTGCAAACGAGAGTAGGATTTATTAACAGAAGCATAAATCTTACAAACCAAAAAGTTATGTTGCTCAGTTGAATTTTAATACATTTTAAACATAAAAGTGTGGGTCAATTATTATTCAACCCCTAGGTTTAATATTTTGTGGAATAACCCTTGTTTGCAATTACAGCTAATAATCGTCTTTTATAAGACCTGATCAGGCTGGCACAGGTCTCTGGAGTTATCTTGGCCCACTCCTCCATGCAGATCTTCTCCAAGTTATCTAGGTTTTTGTGGTGTCTCATGTGGACTTTAATCTTGAGCTCCTTCCACAAGTTTTCAATTTAGTTAAGGTCAGGAGACTGACTAGGCCACTCCAACACCTTGATTTTTTCCCTCTTGAACCAGGCCTTGGTTTTCTTGGCTGTGTGCTTTGGGTCGTTGTCTTGTTGGAAGATGAAATTACGACCCATCTTAAGATCCTTGATGGAGGAGCGGAGGTTCTTGGCCAAAATCTACAGGTAGGCCGTGCTATCCATCTTCCCATGGATGCGGACCAGATGGCCAGGCCCCTTGGCTGAGAAACAGCCCCACAGCATGATGCTGCCACCACCATGCTTGACTGTAGGGATGGTATTCTTGGGGTCATATGCAGTGCCATCCAGTCTCCAAACGTCACGTGTGTGGTTGGCACCAAAGATTTCGATCTTGGTCTCATCAGACCATAGAACCTTGAACCAGTGTGTCTCAGAGTCCTCCAAGTGATCATGAGCAAACTGTAGACGAGCCTTGACATGACGCTTTGAAAGTAAAGGTACCTTACGGGCTCGTCTGGAACGGAGACCATTGCGGTGGAGTACGTTACTTATGGTATTGACTGAAACCAATGTCCCCACTGCCATGAGATCTTCCCAGAGCTCCTTCCTTGTTGTCCTTGGGTTAGCCTTGACTCTTCGGACAAGCCTGGCCTCGGCACAGGAGGAAACTTTCAAAGGCTGTCCAGGCCGTGGAAGGCTAACAGTAGTTCCATAAGCCTTCCACTTCCGGATGATGCTCCCAACAGTGGAGACAGGTAGGCCCAACTCCTTGGAAAGGGTTTTGTACCCCTTGCCAGCCTTGTGACCCTCCACGATCTTGTCTCTGATGGCCTTGGAATGCTCCTTTGTCTTTCCCATGTTGACCATGTATGAGTGCTGTTCACAAGTTTGGGGAGGGTCTTAAATAGTCAGAAAAGGCTGGCAAAAGAGATAATTAATCCACACATGTGAAGCTCATTGTTCTTTGTGCCTAAATTACTTCTTAATACTTTAGGGGGACCAAACAGAATGCTGTTGGTTTGAGGGGTTGAATAATAAATGACCCTCTGAATTAACTTTTAACGCTGTAAAAAAAAAAAAAAAAAAAAAAAAATCTTTTTGGCTGCAGTGCATTTCCACTTCCAGGCTGATCTACAGTCCAAATGTCACAATGCCAAGTTAATTCCGCATGTGTCAACCAGCTAAATCTGCAGGGAGTTGAAGACTACTTGTAGGCACTGTATTAACTCACACTTACAAACAATGAATAGGCCTTTTTTTGGTGACTGACTGTAAAGTGCGGGCTAAGGGTGCTCTCACACGCTGCATATTTGCTGTGTTTTTTACACGTGTGCTCATCAGTCTTTGTAGCCAAAACCAGGAGTGGAACAATCAGAGGAAAAGTATGATAGAAACAAGTGCTCCACTTCTGTATTTATCACCCACTCCTGATTTTGGCTACAAAAACTGATGAGCATGCACATAAAAAAACGCAGCAAATACGCAATGTGTGAATGCACCCTTAAAATTTCGCCTGAAAACATAGTCTATGTTTTCATTTTGAAATGGCACAAAAGGGGGGGTGATTTAAACTTTTGCGGGTTTTTTAAATATTTTTAAAAACCTTATTTTTTTATTTTTACTTTATTTTACAGTGCCCCATAGGGCGCCACAGTGCTGCAGTGTCCGATCGCTTGTGCTGTGTCCCATTGAGCTGCAGCAAATCAGGACATAGCAAAAATGATCACTTTCTGTGGTTGGCAGCGCTTACCAACCACTCACAGGAAGTGATCCCTGATAGCCGAGGTCACTGCAGGACCCCATGCTATCAGGTGACATACAGAGATCCTGCAATCTTATCATGGGATCTCTGATCACAGCGGAAAATGGCGCGATCCCTGCTGCGTCGTTTTTGGATCGCGCTGTCAGTGAATGACAGCGTGATCCAAAGAGTTAACAGCACCAATTGGAGTGCGGATCCAATCGGGCCTGTTAGCCCCACATCTCAGCTAATGAGATCAGCTGAGATGTAGGGGGAATGATGTGAGCTCACCGCGATGGCTCACATCAAAGTGAGGGACATGACCTATGACATGCCCTTACGTCATAGGTCGTGAAGGGGTTAAACTGTATGACTTAGGTCGAACGTTTTAGATATCCTTTCACAAGTTTCTCACGATTGATGGTAGGAATTTGGGTTCATTCCTTCTGAGAGAACTGGTGTAACTGAGCCCTGTTTGTAGGGTCGCCTTGCTTGCACCTGCCTTTTCAGCTTTGCCCTTAAATTTTCAATGGGATTGAGATCAGGGCATGATGATGGCCACTCCAAAACATTGACTTTGTTATCCTTAAGCCACTTTGCAACCAGTTTGTCAGTATGCTTCAAGTCATTGTCCATTTGGAAGACCTATTTACGCCCAAGCTTTAACTTCATGGCTGATTCTTGAGATATTACTCCAGTATTGCCACATAATCTTTTTTCATTATCTCATCATGCCATCTATTTTTTTGAAAAACACCAGTGCCTCCTGCAGCAATACAACCCTACAACATGATTCTGCCACCCCATGTTTTACAGTTCGGTTGGTGTTCTTAGGCGTCCAAGCTTCTCCCTTTTTCCTCCAAACATAAAATGGTCTATGGCCAAACAATTTAATTTTAGTTTCGTCAGACCACAAGACATGTTTCTAAAAATGTAGGTCTTTGTTCCTGTGTTCATTTGTAAACATTAATCTGGCTTTTCATCTTTCTTTTGGACTAATGGCTTCTTCCTGGTAGAGTGGCATTTCAGCCCATGTTAATACAGTACTTATTTCACTGTGGATAATGACACAATCTTACCAGCTTCCACCATCATCTTCACAGGCCTTTTGCTTTTATTCTTGGGTTGAAATGCACATGTCGGACCAAAGCACGTTCATCTCTGGGACACAGAACCCGTCTCCTTCCAGAGCAGTATGATGGCTGGACATTCTTATCTTGTTTGTACTTGCGTATAATTGTTTGCACAGATGAACCTTTGGGTATCTAAAAATTTCACCCAAGGATGAACCAGACTTGTGCAAGTCCACATTTCTCTTCCTGATATCTTGGCTGATTTCTTTAGAGTTTCCAATGATGCTACACAAAGAAGTAGTGTATTTCAGGTGTGCATTAAAATATATCCACATGTCTCTAATTAACTCAGATGTCGCTAATAAATCTATCAGAAGCTTCCAAATACATGACCTCATCATATAGGCTGTCCCAAATTGTTTAAAGGCATAGTAATCTTAGTGTATGTAAAATTGTGACTTAAATTGCCTTAAAACATTCTTTATTTCTCATTATTCTGGCATTTGGCAAATATTAATAATTATGCTAATCATATTGACCTAAAATTGGAAAGGTTTATTTGGATTTCATGTCAGAAAACGGTAAACACATGCATATGAATCTTTTTATATAATGTATGTAAACGTCTGGTTTCAACTGTAAGTGCCAGTCACTCATACTGTATCTTTAAGGTGTCTGACTATGATGCCACTTTAGGAATCCAACTTCTTGTGCTCAATAAGCAAATTGTGTATTGGATAAATGTTGCTCATATTTACATGACTGAGCCAGTAATTGACTTTAGCACTTATGCTGGGGTATAGAAAGTGACAGATTGTACTGTAAAATCTAGATACAAAATTAAACTAATCTGTAATCTTTGTTTTTTTCCGTACACCACTAATAAATCTATATTTCTAAATATGTATATTACCATAGTGTAATTTACAGGCTTTAATTTTTTATTTCTTTTCAGCTAAGAAATGTCAGATCCTTACATGGAATACAAGGGAATCCTTTTCCCTCACATGATAACCTCTAAGGAAGATATGGAGTTTGCAGAAAATGAATTTCAAGTTAGAGATGATGACATCTATAATATAACTTATCCCAAATCAGGTAAAGGATTATCAGACCTGATCCATACACATAAGGGCCCTTTCACATCAGCATTTTTTTCAAATCGCGGCAGATTCATCAAACAGAGATATTTCCCTCCCTATAATAAATGTCCTTTATATTCCTTAATGTTGTAATTAGTGATGAGCGAATCTACTCGTTAGGACTCGTTACTCTGCGAGTAGTAAGGAACTCGCAGGAGTCGGTACTCTGCGAGTTTCCAAGCGATTGCTCGCACAGTAACGAGTCCAATGCAAATCAATGGCAATCCTAGTTTTGTCAGAGTTTGCATTCAGTATGTTTCTCAGTCGCTAAACTCGCTATCACATCGCTGTCTATGTAGCTGGATTGTCCCCAAATCGTTTAAACACTCGCACTGGTTCACGGATACCCGCTGTCAGCAGCGAGTCTAGGGCTGAACGAGTCTACGACTCCTGTATACTGTATTCGGGACTCGCTGAATACAGAATATGTTAATGTTCCGAGACAGCCTAGCATGTTAGCAGCCTAGCATGTTCGGTCAGAAAACTGTGGAGATGGACAAGCATGTTAGCCAATCATATTCAGTAATGCCGCAGCCATGTTGGTTGTGACATTACTATGATTGGCTGCTGTCCATCGTGATGCCTATGTCATGTATGACAGGCAAGGCTGTATATAAGGCTTGCCCCCACCATTTTGGGCACATTCCTGTGACGATCTGAGCTAGAGCAGGGTGAGTAGGGAGACTTTGAGCAGATCAGAGATAGGGATTGTCAGTGAGTGTAGGAAAATCACCTCAAGATTCTTCACATATAACCCACACAGCTATGTAGGTGCACAATGAGGACTGAGTTATGATGCTCACCTAAAATATTTTGAGGCAAACTACAAAGGCACAAATAGTTTCCCTGAGAGGCACAAAGCAGGGGTGTACCCCTGAGCTTTCTGCATTTCACCCTCTAGCTCATGAAATACAGAAGACATGACTATCTCCTCTTGTAAAATAGTGACAGAGTCATCTGAGCTACCTCTCCCAGGAAAACTTCTAGACAAAGCATCATCTTTAACATTTTTTACTTACGAACGGTAGTTAACCTAAAAGTTAAACCTGCTAAAAATAAAGTACCCCCTTTCTTGTCTAAGATTAAGACTCTTAGCAGATTTAAGGTAAAGAAGATTTTTATATTCGGTAATCACAGTGGCAGGATGAACATCCCCCTCCAATAAATGAAGCTATTTTTGGCACCCAAACACTGATGGGCACTGATCAGTGAAAAACTGCAGTGTGAAGCCAGCCTTATGGTGGGGTTACACGTCCCGATATCGCGGCGATATCGGAGGCAACGGCGCGGGAGTGCGCATTTTTTCAGCCCTTTTCCCGATATCGCATCGGCGGTTTACACGCTGCAATATCGGGAAACAACGTCCCTCCGGTGTGTACGCCCACCAACCCAGTAACGACCATTTAACATGGGAGTTAATGGGTGAGGTGCGAGTACAGATCGGAGTTGGGCTGTCACACGCTGCGATGCTGCTACAACGGCCATGCGATATCGGGGAGTTGAATAGCTCGGCTATTCAACTCCGATATCGTTTTGGCATCGTTCCAGCATCGCGTTGTACGCTCAAACCGTACAACGCGCACACGATATCGGGTCCAACTCGCGACCCACGTGACTTTTTGTCGGAGTTGGGTCGGAGTTGGATGCCGATATCGCGGCGTGTAAACCCACCATTAGCCCTTTTGTTTTTTGAACAGTCTGATGTATTCCATTAGTTAGAGAAAATAATCAGCTCATCCAGCGGAGATGCATGGTCCACACTCCAAGGAATAGTAGAAACTATAGAAAGACCACCACTTCCAATCTGGAAATCCAATAAAAACTGATTTATTTCAGCATTTTAAAACCACAGACACAGGTAATACACACATAGCTAATCACTGGAATAAAATCATGCATGCTGGCAATGTGTTTCTGACCAATATAGTCCTTATTCAATGCCTTCAATGCAATACCAGCAGCTAAATAGGAAAGTGTTCCTGGTTAGAGCAGCTAGATTGTGTGAATGCCCAGCAGTAGGCAAATACTATAACATATTAAGCTGAATGTATTTATGTGTTTATGGGTGTATGTGTGTGTCTGTATGTGTGTATGTATGCCCCCTTGAGGATTCTGCACCGTCACATTTACAATCACAAAATTTTGCATAGCCACCACTTATGACTTTGCAGAAAGAGATGAAAAAGCCTTAAAATATTCTCATTATTTTGGCATTTGGCAGACTAGCTATAGAACCCAGCAGTGCCCCAGGCATAGTAACTAAGTGTTGTTAGTTATTTCAAAGTTGAATAATTATTTTGCACATAAAAGTCACAAAGTAAATAGAAAGAAAATCCAGCTAGTATAATGCCACCTCAGTTGACCCAGGGAACGTCATAGACTATTTTTTGATGGGAAATTTTAACCTCATGCTTTACAGTCAGTTGCCCCAAAAAAGGCCTATTTATGTCACGTTTTGGGGGTGAGGGAATTAAGAACTGGATAGTGAGGAAGGTGAAGGGATTCAGGGAGACCTAATCTGACCCTGATACTGTGGGCCCCTGGCTCATCCTGTTCTTGCAGGTACCTCTGCTGGTGAGGAGGTCCAAGTCACCACCCATTCTCCTGAGCTCCTAAAAAGCCCCAGACACAAAGCCCCTACCTCCACCACGGACCAGGAAAACCCAGCAGCTTCAAATGATGGTGATAGCAGCACCTTCTGCAACACAACTGCACACCACACGTCCACTATGAGTAATGAAACTCAACCAGTGACGCCTGATGGAAGGAGGCTGAAATATTTAAGGCTGAAGGGGTGGAGAGCAGAAGGCCCAGACACACCTCTCATCAGACCTGAGCTATGAGTCACTCCACCACACATTCAGTAGTCTCCACCTGCAGAGCCGCACAATGACAGAGGAAAAAAAAGGCTTATGGCCACTTTACACACACCAACTTATCTGCCCAACTTCTGAACAACTTACTGGTTGCAGTGAAATCATGGACACATTGTTACATTTGTACACAGCCACAAAATGGGGCAATGTGTCCATGATTTCACTGCAACCAGTAAGTTGGTCAGAAGTTGGACAGATAAGTTGGTGTGTGTAAAGTGGCCCTTAGTTTAAACCACAGAAGCATCACTTCCAGAATACAAGGCAGTCAATATGTGACAGTAACCCCCCTTTATGAGAGTCTTCTGGACTCTAAACCAGACACGTCCGGCAATGATCTAAACTTCCTGAGCGACGACCTATGTAAGATATTACAGGTACAGAGTACTAGGGGGAAAGCTAACTGGAGCAACATGGGGTTGCAAATGGCCAAAATTCTAAACAGACCAATAACTCCAGTAGTAGGAGCTCCAGCCTCACATTCCAACTTATGTATTTTGACAGCACCCACAAATAGTCATTCACACTCAGGTCTGGACCTGAACGTTTATTACCATTCATGCGGTCACAGACAGTAGATCCATTCTCAGGGGGGCAAACAGCAGAGGTGTTTCCCTGTCTCATCTCAGGAAACTTCCTCACAAAAGGCTTAGCGGGAGTAACCACCTTCCCCCTGACACACTAGTCCAGCATCAATCTGAGGTGTAGGCTTGGCTTTACCCCTATTCTCCGGCAGGTGATTAACCACCTCCGGTGGAGACATATGAGCAGGCCTGCCCAACAGGGCAGACACAGTAGCACTCAAACGCTTATCCTCACGGGACGTCAGCAGCTGAGAACCGGTTTTAGCGTGGTATGGACAGAGCCTAATTAGGTGATTAGCTTGACCACAAAAGAAATAAGACCGGACAACCTGATGAACTGCAGATGGGCTATTATGAGAAATAACATTCCCTAACTGCTTAGGAACATCAGAATCCACACATGTAACCTGCACAGCAGGGATGGGCACCAGGGGAAGGGTAGGTTCAGGTCTCTCTCTTAGGCATCTGTCCAACCTAATAGCAAGTGCAATAGCAGTCTCCAGCAACTCCAGGGCAGCGTACTGAGTCATGGTGTCTTGTAGCCGATCTGACAACCCCAGACAGGACTGACTCCTCAGAGCAGGGTCATTCCACTGAGTGTCAGTGGCCCACCTCCTGAACTCAGAGCAATACACCTCGGCTGGCTGCGCTCCCTGCCTGAGTTTACGTAGATTAGATTCAGCTAAGGCTGGTTTCACACCACAGTCTATCTGATCCGGGGCTGTCCAGTGTGAACCGGACAGCCCCGGATCAGATTTCGGCCCTATAGTATTCCTATGGGGCCGGATGGAGCCGGATGGCAGCTATTTGCCATGCGGTTTCCATCTTTCTGAGAGGATCCGGCAGGATTCAGATTTTTTTTCCCAGACAGAAAAACTTTGCTTGCAACGTTTTTGTGTCCGGGGAAAAAATCTGAGAAAGTTGAATCCTCCTGGATCCGGCGAGATCCGGCGCAATATACGCCCATGTTAAGTGGCGCTGGATCTTGCCGGATCCGACATCAAATCGTTTCCAGGAGCTGAATGCTGGGTGCTGGAGTTTTGCCGCGAGTGCTGCTAAACTCCAGCACCAGGAGCTGTCCCCTGCACAGATTTCAGGACCGCGGCCAGTTCCCCTGCTAACTGCAATCCTGACATTTCAGCAGGGACAGCTCCTGCTCCTCTGAAATGCCGAATCTGGCTGCAAACCAGACTGGAGAACATATTTGCCCTCCAGTTCTGTTTTCAAAATCGGGTTCAGGGCTGTCAGGTTTACAGCCCCGGACCTGATCTTGCCGCAGTGTGAAAGTGGCCTAAGGAGACAGCATCAGGGTCACCATACACAAGGGTAAGTGCTATAAAAAACACTGCAACCGCCCCATGGATGGAAAATTGGTCGGCAGAGAAAAGGCCCAGGCCTGGGGATCCCCCTTAAGAAGGAGAGAATAATCCCCACGTGCTGTTCCTCGCTCCTCGAAGAACGAGGACAAAGCCTGAAGTACATTTTGCAGGCCTGTCTAAAAACAAAACATTTATCTCTCCCTCCTGAAAATCGGTCAGGGAGGGATAGTACAGCCAGATACCCAACCCCGTCTTGAAGCTGATGCAACACCTGATTTCGCAAGGTAGAAACCTCCTGAGAGAGTTCCTCCACCAGGCGTGCAATAGCTCGTGTTGTAGCCATAGCGGCTTTGGGAAAAATAGTGGGTCACTGATTATGTCAGACTTAGGGGGTGAGGGAATCAGGAACTGAATGGTGAGGTGGGTTAAGGGATTAAGGGGGAGCTAATCTGACCCTGATACTGGGGGTCCCTGGCTCATGCTGTTCTCAGAGGTACCTCTGATGGTGAGGAGGTCTGAGTCGCAACCCTTTCTCCTGAGCTCCTGAAAAGCCCTAGGCACAAAGCCCCTACCCCCACCACGGACCAGGAAAACATAGCAGTTTCAAATGATGGTGATAGCAGCAGCTCCTGCAACACAACTGCACACCACACGTCCACTATGAGTAATGAAACTCAATCAGTGACGCCTGGTGGAAGGAGGCTAAACTGTTTAAGGCTGAGGGGGTAGAGAGGAGAAGGCTCAGACACACCCCTCATCAGACCTGAGCTATGAGTCACTCCACCACACATTCAGCAATCTCCACCTGCAGAGCCGCACAATGACAGAGGAAAAAAAAGGCTTAGTTTAAACGACAGCAGCATCACTTCGAGACTGCAAGGCAGTCAATATGTGACAATTTACTGTTTGTATCTGTGAGGTAATAGATGCCTTGGCTGTTTTGACAGTTAGCCTGGCTATTTATCAGGTGGCCTATAGCAACCAATCACAGCTCAGCTTCTGATTGGTTGCTATAAGCAAAGAACATTCATAGTATAACACAGCTTAAGTATGTCTGTGAAACATTCAGGGAAGCTTGGCAAAGGCAAGGACTTCTGGAAAATGGTGCACAATGGACCATGACTCTCAGTGAAGCACCAGCCACACAAACCCCAAATCAACTAAAACACCTTTGCTATTCTTCTAACAACCTCCTACACACAGCCCCCAGTATACAGCAGGAGCCTGCACACAGCCCCCAGTATACAGCAGGAGCCTGCACACAGCCCCCAGTATACAGCAGGAGCCTGCACACAGCCCCAAGTACACAGCAGGAGACTGCACACAGCCTCGTGTACACAGCAGGAGATTGCACGCAGCCTTCAGTATACAGCTTGAGGCCACATACAAACCCAGTATACAGCAGGAGGTCACACAGCCCACAGTATACAGTGGGAGGCCTTACACAGCTCCCTCAAAACAGCAGAATGCCACACAAAGCCCCCAGTATACAGTAGGAGGTCGCACTCATTCCACAGTATAAAGTAGGAGGCCGCACACAGCCCTCAGTATACAAAAGGAGGCCACACACAGACCCCAGTATTACAGAGGGAGGCCTCACTTAGCCTCTGTATTACACCAGGAGCTCACACATAGCCCCCTGTATTAGAGCAGGAGCTCACACATAGTCCCCTGTATTAGAGCAGGAGCCCACACATAGCCCCTGTATTACCCTTTGAGTCTGCTTATCTCAGCAGAGAGAATTAAGACTTAGTATGAGGGTGGGAAGGGCCATGGTTATTTGGACCTTCCCAGCCTAAATATACCAGCCCGCAGCTGCCCCAGAAATTGAAAAAAAAGACACATACACAGAGGAAAAGAAAGTTTATTTAATTAAAGACTCTCCCTCACGCCCTTGTTTATTACTTCACAATAAATCCTGTAAACGTAATCCAAAGTGTAATGTAACACAATGCACATTGAATCCTATGGGACATTGTCATGAACAAGTTCTGAGCATGAGGCTGCAGAAGTCACTCCCGGTCAGCAGTATTTTCCACTGATACACACTGCTGATCGGCAGTGACCCCTGGAGCCTCATTCTGAGAAAGTTCTCAGATCGAATCTACATAGGAATCATGATAAAATCCATACATACCGCTGACCAGTAGTGACCTCTGGAACTCTGTCAGAACTTTCTCAGACACTCATCGGTCCCTATAGAGTCTCATTCTGAGAAAGTCTAGAAATCACTGTCGGTCGGTGGTGGGTAAGAGTGTGAGAAATTCCATACATAACACTGACTAAGAACTTTGGAGCCAGTAATATATGTGATTGAAGTCAGGGTTTCTTTGTCTACATTATCTTGCTGTCAGATGAGGTAGCAGAAATCTGCTGACAGATTCAATCTTCTCCTAACCTATTATCTGATTCTCGAATATGAGAGAGTTGGAGCACAGTGAATGACATTCGGCTCATACTCGCAGTAGAGAGTTTGTCATATGCATAATGCATCCGATTCCGATACCGGAAGAGAGAATAAACACCAGAAAACCCTAGGACTCAGGATCATTGTTGTGACTTTATCTCCTGAGCATCCTTATTACAAAGTATATCTTTGGACTGTATAGTCACCCAGGTGGTTCGCAAGTAGGAAAATGCATTACTGTGTGCCAAGTGGCTTCTTCTATGCATCGTTGTATCGTATTTTTGTAGTTGTGTATTGTAACCTATTATGCAATATAATATATTTCTTTGCATAAGCATGAATACCTAGTAAATGTAAGATTATATTATTTTTCTTTTTACTTTTAACAACATTATTAGGTACTACATGGATGATTGAGATTTTGAGCCTCATCCAAAAGCATGGAGACCCAACATGGAGCAATACTACACCAAACTGGGACAGGGCACCCTGGATTGAAGAATTTGGGATTGCTAAAAAGCTACAACAAAGTGAGGAACACCCTCGCCTAATCACCAGCCACTTACCCAAAGAGATTTTTATTAAATCATTTAATGGTTCTAAGGCAAAGGTAAATTATTACACAAAAATTGTTAAAAACATTCTTCAATGCTAAATTGTAATCATGTCCGTGTTGAAATACAGAGAACATAAGAACTAGATGTAATGTGTAGAACAAATATGTAATACCAAACTAAAGAATGCAGAAACACAAACAGTGGCAAACAATGAATATGTGAAATGTATTCTGCTATATAGAATATATTGTGTATATTTATGAAATGAAGGTACTTAGAGAGCTAATTGGCCAATCAATGGGAGCCCACCAGCTGCAACAAGGTGACCTTTCTTTAATTATACCCAAGCCATTTCTAACCAGACATGCTTCTACCAGGCTGAAAGCCTAAAACTTTAAAGGGGCTCTGTCACACAGTATGACTGTTCAAAGTCAGAACAGGCAGTTAACTAGTTAAATCAGGCTGTCAAACTCAAATTTAGCATGTGCCAGTGGGGGAGCATGTCATTCCCTGCTCCTGTCGGCAGCCCTGTGATGTGATGGCAAGGCACCAATTGGTTGTCCTGAGAGCCAGGGGTCAGCTGATTACCCTTGTATCTGTGATGACAAACCTGTGAATGCCGGCTGATACACAGCTCTGTACAGCATAAGCAATCAGACAGCTGCATCTTCAAATCCCCTAGGGGACTAGTAAAAGCAATAAAAAGCAAAAAAGTAAAAAAAAACTTTTTAAAAATATGAAAAAATAATATCAAAAAAGTAAAATCAACCTCCTTTTGCCCCACTGAAAATATGACAAATAAAAAATAGACATTAGGTATTGCCGCATTCAGGAATGCCCAATCTATCAAAATATAAAATGAATTAATTTGATTGGTAACAGTAAAAACTGCATAACAGAAAATAAATTCAAAACTCCAAAATGAAGCTTTTTTTTGGTCGTAACAACATTGTAATACAATGCTATAACAGGCGACCAAAATATCACATCTACCCCAAGATGGTGTAACTAAAAATGACAGCTCAAGATGCAAAAAATAAGCCATCACACAGCCCGAGATCCTGACAAGTGAGAACGCTATGGTCTCTGAAAATGGTGACAAAAGTGCAAGTTTTGTTTACCTGTTAAAGGGACACCATCAGGTCATTTTTCAGTATGATACTAATATTACCCTTCAATAGAGCCTGCACAGACCTTTTAAAACATGTAACACCATTATTGTGCACTTTCTAGTTTCCATGTTATCAGCATCTTCATACCCTGCAAGGAGCTGGTGCATTAGTCCTCTCTATCATATTTCCAACTGAATAGTCCAGTTCCTGTACAAGTGTTATTCCACACCCATCCAGGCTGGTGTTCCATCCCTCCCCTCTGTGCTTTGGGCTGGGAGGGGGAGGTGTTTTCTGCTGCAGCCAGTAAGATTTCTATGTGCATATATAAATTGTCACTTCAATGAAGAAGTGGAGGAACTCTAGCGCCACCTTTAGGTAGCAATCCTCAAAGTCATAGTCTAACAATCCTTTAATATGACCAATGATTTGTGCCAGATCAGAACCCCAAACTACAGATGCTGTGTTTCGGGGTAACTGCCCCTCATCAGTGTAGTGTGTGGGATATTCTGATCTGGCTGTATGAGAGGCTAAGACAGCTAGTTCCCCAGACCTATGTGTATATATAACCTTTGGTTTTCCTGCAGACATTTACATGTGCATCTGCTGAGCAAATGATCAAATGTTCTTATAATAACATAGAAATATCTCAGACTGCACACACTGCACATATGTCTCAGATACACACAATTACATGAAGAGCTGCAGCTAAACTCCCCCCCTCTTCCCTCCTCCCTTAACTGTCTGCAGTGAATGAGTCACACAACATACAGGTCAGAGAGGAGGCAGGACAGTGTGATGAAGCATGAATATTCAATAATTGAGTGGGAATGGGCAGTAGAGAAATCACTGTGAGTGACAGAGGGAATTCATCTTTTATTTTGAAGTTTACAGAAGATAGGAGGGGAGTATAATATATAGAAATACATGGATACAGAGAGCTTAGAGAAAGGAATTAGAATATGATAGCAGTTACATATGGATTTTTGGCCTGACAGTTTTCCTTTAAATAGTAAAACTATACATTGTCAGTAGCTACGAACTCGTATTGACCTGGCTAATCATGCCTGCTGAGTTCTACCATGTAGTAAATATAATATATAAAAAATCCAAAGAACCATTGCATTTTTTGCAATTTCATTGCGCTTGAATTTTTTTTCTGTTTTCTCAGTACACTATATGGTAAACTGAATGGTTTCATTCAAAAGTACGACTCGTGCCACAAAAAACAAGCCCTCATATGTCTATATTGATGGGAAAATAATAAACTTAAGGCTTTTGACAAGGGGAGTAAAAACCAAAAAATGGAAAATTGCCAAGGGGTAAAGGGGTTAAAGGGCAGGTAGGATCCAATACTAATTATAATCAACCCTAGCCTGATTACTGGAGCTCAACAAAATATGGAGAAAGTCACTACCTCTATATTTGAATTAATACTTTGAAAATAAAATATATACACTATTATATTATACACTAATAAAAGTATACGGTTTCTTCAGTAGTGCTCCAGATGCACTGAACATCTGTGGAGAAAGTCCAACCTGGCCGAAGATGTCATCCAGTATAAGTTCATGCTGAAGACATACAACACTGCCCTTCACCTCTTCAAACAAGCTTACAACAACACCCTTGGTGGGCGTGATAAATAATCCTTCTCCTCCTCTCCCCCTGCTGTATGGGCGTAATAGCCGGTGTGACGCTATTTGCGTCACATCAGGTCATGGTGCCGACCTCACCATGCGCATTGCGCATGCGCGGCTTTTGCTTTACACCCAAAGGGTGTACCGATGTCACCATGACCGGATGTGACGAAAATAGCTTTTACAACCATACGCAGGGCAAGGATGAGAAAGAGAAGGGGGTGATTTGGAGGGGTCAGGTTCCCTTTAAAGACAAAATTGACCACATACAACAGAAAATTTCCACACAGCCTCAGAACATCATGCATTCTCTTCCCTCCTGCACATCATCCAACTCACTTTCAATCTTTAATCCAGTCAGAGAGTATGAAGTTACCCGGCTCCTTGCCTAATCTTGCCCTACTACATGCACCAGTGACCTTATTCCCTCATATCTTCCTCAATTCTTTTCTCCATCTGTCACCTGTCAACTAACTAAAATATTTACTCTTTCCCTCTCATCTGGTGTTTTCCCCTCCACCTTCAAACATGCCAGTATACACCCATTACTAAAAAAAAGCATCCCTCGACCAGAACTCTGCTAACTACTGATATTCCTTTAATCTCCCCTTCATCTCTAAACCACTGGAATGTTTGGAACAGTCCAGTCTGATCCGCTATCTCTTTGACAACTCTCTTCTTGACCCTCTACAATCCGGTTTCCACTCCTTACACTCTACTAAAACTGCCCTCACTAAAGTTTCTAACAATCTACTAGCAGCTAAATCTAATGGTCACTACTCCCTGCTTATTCTTCTGAATCTCTCTGCTGCATTCAATACTGTGGACAGGCCCGGCGTCAGCACCCGGCGTACCCGGGCAAGTGCCGGGGCCCGAAGGCTTGGAGGGGGCCCATCGGGCCCCTGAGGGCTAGGGTCACACTTGCATTGTGACCCTAGCCTGACGCAAGTATTGTCTGCTGCAGCGCAGAGCGTTTAATGCTATGCGCTGCCAGCAACGGAGCCCATAGAAACCCGAAGTTTACATTGACAACTGTGGTTGTCAAGGTAAACATCGGGTTTCTATGGGCTCCAGCGCATAGCATTAAAAGCTATGTGTTGCAGCCAAAATACTTGCATCAGGCTAGGGTCACAATGCAAGTGTGACCCTAGCCCTCAGGGGCCCCTGAGCACATTGCCCCCACAGCCAGGGCCATATCCAGGGGGCAGCTGGGGGGTCATTGTCACCTCCTGCAGCATCGGAGGTCTCCCTCCTTCCCCCTCCATGGGAGCCGACAGAGCAGCACACACACACTGTGCTTACAGGACCTGTGATGATGTCACATGGAGGGGAGGAATCAGGGGTCACATGATCAGCTCCTCAGTTGTCATGGTGCTGGATGAGGTGAAGTTTATGTGTGGGATCAGGAGACAGGAGGGATTTACAGTGTGAATGTAGCAGAGGCGAGTGTGTACTAGGTGTATGGCAATTAGGTGAAGTATGTGTGGGGTCAGGAGGGGTTTACAGTGTGAATGTAGCAGAGGCGAGTGTGTACTAGGTGTATGGCAATTAGGTGAAGTATGTGTGGGGTCAGGAGGGGTTTAGAGTGTGAATGTAGCAAAGGCAAGTGTGTACTAGGTGTATGACAATTAGGTGAAGTATGTGTGGGGTCAGGAGGGTTTACAGTGTGAATGTAGCAGAGGCGAGTGTGTACTAGGTGTATAGAGCGGAGCCGCGTGCGTACGAGGTGTATGGAGCAGAGCCGCGTGCGTACGAGGTGTATGGAGCAGAGCCGCGTGCGTACGAGGTGTATGGAGCAGAGCCGCGTGCGTACGAGGTGTACGAAGCAGAGCTGTGTGTGTACGAGGTGTACGGAGCAGAGCCGAGTGTGTACTAGGTGTATGGCAATTAGGTGAAGTTTGTGTGGGGTCAGGAGGGATTTACAGTGTGAATGTAGCAGAGGCGAGTATGTACTAGGTGTATAGAGTGGAGCCGCGTGCGTACGAGGTGTATGGAGCAGAGCCGCGTGCGTACGAGGTGTATGGAGCAGAGCCGCGTGCGTACGAGGTGTATGGAGCAGAGCCGCGTGCGTACGAGGTGTATGGAGCAGAGCCGCGTGCGTACGAGGTGTATGGAGCAGAGCCGCGTGCGTACGAGGTGTATGGAGCAGAGCCGCGTGCGTACGAGGTGTATGGAGCAGAGCCGCGTGCGTACGAGGTGTATGGAGCAGAGCCGCGTGCGTACGAGGTGTATGGAGCAGAGCCGCGTGCGTACGAGGTGTATGGAGCAGAGCCGCGTGCGTACGAGGTGTACGAAGCAAAGCTGTGTGTGTACGAGGTGTACGGAGCAGAGCCGAGTGTGTACGAGGTGTATGGAGCAGAGCCGCGTGTGTACGAGGTATGTGTACCAGTGGTAGCCCCCGCGGATTCCGCTCCTATAGTCCCAGCCACCTTTGCCAGCAGCATTCTTCTCCCGAGTCTCTTCTGCCGCTGTCTGCATTCTGCAGCTCAGCATGGAGGGGCACGATGTAGTCATCACTGTGCTGATATGTGCAGAGCGACCGGAGGAGACCAGAGCGGCGAGAAGAAAGGTGAGGAAAAAGAGAGATCCAGACGGCCAGACACTCCGCTTGGCTGCGGTGCCACCATATGGCAGTGCGGCTCCATTGAGCTGCTTGCATTATTTGTGTGTTTCAGGATGCTTGTGTATATACCAAGAATCCTCAGACGCACAAAAATGCAACATTTTGCATTTGAAGCGTATTTTTAAAAAGCGCAAGAGAACGCAATCGCACCTTAGCCCGCCCCTAACAACGTGTAATATACTCACTGTCAGGAACAGCTCTTGCTGGTTTCAGCAATCACTGTTCCTGTAAGGGCCCTTTCACATCAGCGTTTTTTGAAATTCGCGGCAGATGCGGTGAAAAAACCGCATCTGCCGCGATTTCCGCATAACCGCTGCACTTGCGGCGCGGTTGCGGTAATCCCCATAGAAAGTATAGGGGGACTTGCGGCAGGTGCGGCAAGTGCGGTTTTGCACTTGCGGCAAGTGCGGCCGTGAAAAAAACCGCGGCTGACTGCGTTTTTTTTTCGCGGCCGCACTTGCCGCAAGTGCAAAACCGCACTTGCCGCACCTGCCGCAAGTCCCCCTATACTTTCTATGGGGATTACCGCAACCGCGCCCAAGTGCAGCGGTTATGCGGAAATCGCGGCAGATGCGGTTTTTTCACCGCATCTGCCGCGAATTTCAAAAAACGCTGCTGTGAAAGGGCCCTAAGGCTGCCTTCACATAGGCGTTTTTTAAAATGTGGCAGTTGTGGTAAAAAAAACCTGTATCTGCCGCATTTTCCGTCTAGCGGCTGCACTTGCTTCACATTTGCAGCAAGCCTCATGCATTGTCTATGGGGCTTGCGGTAAGTGTGCGGCTATATATATATATATATAAAATTATAGTCCGCGATATGTACTAAAGGGGGCCCACTGAGACTTTTTCGCCCGGGCCCACAGAAACCTGGAGCCGGCCCTGACTGTGGATCACCAGTTCCTCCTCTCTTTGCTCCGCTCTGTTGGGCTCAAGAACACTGCTTTGTTCTCCTCCTACCTCTCTGACCGCTCCTTCACTGTTTCTTTTGCCAGCTCTTCTTCCTCTCCTCTTCACCTCACGGTTGGGGTTCCTCAGGGTTCAGTCCTAGGTCCCCTTCTTTTCTCTCTATACACTCTCCCTATTGGTGAAACCATCAGTAGATTCGGTTTTCAGTACCATCTCTATGCTGACGATACCCAATTATACACATCCTACATGGTGGCCCGATTCTAACGCATTGGTTATTCTAGAATATGTATGTAGTTGACATACTGTGACTAACAGAACTTGTTCAGTCAACGTGAGTGAACTACATCTGTACAGTCATGGCCAAAAGTATTGGCACCGCTGCAATTCTGTCAGATAATACTCGGTTTCTTCCTGAAAATGATTGCAATCACAAATTCTTTGGTATTATTATCTTCATTTAATTTGTCTTCAATGAAAAAAACACAAAAAGATTTGTCCTAAAGCCAAATTGGATATAATTCCACACCAAACATAAAAAAGGGGGTGGACAAAAGTATTGGCACCCTTAGAAAAATCATGTGATGCTTCTCTAATTTGTGTAATTAACAGCACCTGTAACTTACCTGTGGCACTTAACAGGTGTTGGCAATAACTAAATCACACTTGCAGCCAGTTGACATGGATTAAAGTTGACTCAACCTCTGTCATGTGTCCTTGTTTGTACCACATTGAGCATGGAGAAAAGAAAGAAGACCAAAGAACTGTCTGAGGACTTGAAAACCAAATTGTTAGGAAGCATGAGCAATCTCAATTCTACAGTCCATCTCCAAAGACCTGAATGTTCCTGAGTCTACCGTGCGCAGTGTCATCAAGAAGTTTAAAGCCCATGGCACTGTGGCTAACCTCCCTAGATGTAGACGGAAAAGAAAAATTTACGAGAGAATTCAACGCAAGATTGTGCGGATGGTGGATAAAGAACCTCGACTAACATCCAAACAAGTTCAAGCTGCTCTGCAGTCCGAGGGTACAACAGTGTCAACCTGTACTATCCGTCGGCGTCTGAATGAAAAGGGACTGTATGGTAGGATACCCAGGAAGACCCCACTTCTTACCCCGAGACATAAAAAAGCCAGGCTGGAGTTTGCCAAAACTTAGCTGAGAAAGCCTAAAACGTTTTGGAAGAATGTTCTCTCTTTTTGGGCAAAGGCATCAACATAGAGTTTACAGGAGAAAAAAAGAGGCATTCAAAGAAAAGAACACGGTCCCTACAGTCAAACATGGCAGAGGTTCCCTGATGTTTTGGGGTTGCTTTGCTGCCTCTGGCACTGGACTGCTTGACCGTGTGCATGGCATTATGAAGTCTGAAGACTACTAACAAATTTTGCAGCATAATGTATGGCCCAGTGTGAGAAAGCTGGGTCTCCCTCAGAGGTCATGGGTCTTCCAGCAGGACAATGACCCAAAACACACTTCAAAAAGCACTAGAAAATGGTTTGAGAGAAAGCACTGGAGACTTCTAAGGTGGCCAGCAATGAGTCCAGACCTGAATCCCATAGAACACCTGTGGAGAGATCTAAAAATGGCAGTTTGGAGAAGGCACCCTTCAAATATCAGGGACCTGGAGCAGTTGGCCAAAGAAGAATGGTCTAAAATTCCAGCAGAGCATTGTAAGAAACTCATTGATGGTTACCGGAAGTGGTTGATCGCAGTTATTTTGGCTAAAGGTTGTGCAACCAAGTATTAGGCTGAGGGTGCCAATACTTTTGTCCAGCCCATTTTTGGAGTTTTGTGTGAAATGATCAATGTTTTGCTTTTTGCTTCATTCTCTTTTGTGTTTTTTCATTGAAGACAAATTAAATGAAGATAATAATACCAAAGAATTTGTGATTGCAATCATTTTCAGGAAGAAACTGAGTATTATCTGACAGAATTGCAGGGGTGTCAATACTTTTGGCCACAACATTGTGTATTTTGTTGCGCTTTTCTTGTGCGCGCTTTTTGCCACGATATTCGGCTGCGCAAAAAAGCGCAACAAAATACGCAGGGGCTTTCACACACTGTGCTTTCTTTACTCCAGAAAGCGCAGGTGATGTCACAGAGGGGAGGAAGAATCCTGCTTCCTCCTCCCCTCTGTGACAGTTGTGACCCTGTGACCGCCCATTAGATTTCGCAGTGTATTAATATATACTGCGAAATCTAAATTAAACAAAGGCAAGTGTATGAAAAATAAAAAAGAATGAAATACTTACCTGTCTGACACCTTTTCCCGGTGTCCGGTGGTGAGGCAAGGCGATGTGTGTTCTGCCAGGACCTGCCGATATGTATCACATGACCGCAAGTGGCCAATCAGCGCCAGGAACGCCCCTCTGACATCACGGCAGGTCCTGGCAGAACACACATTGCCTGGCCTTCACCAGACACCGAGAAAAGGCGTCGGACAGGTAAGTATTTCATTCTTTTTTATTTTTCATACATTTGGCTTTGTTTAATTTCGATTTCGCAGTGTATATTAATACACTGCGAAATCTAATGGGCGGTCACAGCTGTCACAGAGGGGAGGTGGAAGCAGGATTCTTCCTCCCCTCTGTGACATCACAGGGAGAAAACGCCGGGCTGCAAATTGGTGCGAAATTTGAACTTTGAATTTGCGTGCACATTTGTATAGTCTGCGCTTATTGGTGGCTGCCGAAGGCGGCCACCAATGAGCGGCCTCTGTCTGGCGCGCGATTTCTGTGACCGACAGACGCCTTAGACAATTATATAGTAGATTCTCCTGATATCTCCCCTGCATTCCTACAAAATACCTAAATGTCACTTCAATGAAGAAGTGGAAGAACTCTAGCGCCATCTTTAGATGGCAATCCTCTAAGTCATAGCCGACTCTTTAACAAGCCTTTTAATATGACCAAGGATTTACAAAATACCAGTAATTGTCTGTCTGCTGTCTCTAACATTGTCCTCTCTCTACCTTAAATTGAATCTGTTAAAAACTGGACTTCTTGTGTTTCCTTCCACTAATCTTCCTTAACCAAATATTTCCATTTCTTTATGTGGTTCTAACATTACTCCCCAGCAGCACGCCTGCTGTCTTGGGGTTATATTTGACCCAGATTTCTCCTTCACTCCCAACATCCGATCACTCGCTCACTCGTGTCACCTTCATCTCAAAAATATTTCTAGAATTCTACCTTTTCTTTGGGCCGCTTTACACACACCAACTTCTGTGTCCAACTTCTGAACAGATCTCTGGTTGCAGTGAAATCATGGACACATTGTTACATTTGTACACAGCCACAAAATGGAACAATGTGTCCATGATTTCACTGCAACCAGAGATCTGTTCAGAAATTGGTCACAGAAGTTGGTGTGTGTAAAGTGGCCTTAAGGGTACCTTTACACGTCGCAACATTGCATGCAATTTCACTTGCAACTTACTGGTTGCAGTGAAATCATGGACAAATTGTTCCATTTGTACACGGCAACAAAATAGAACAATGTGTCCATGATTTCACTGCAACCAGCAAGTTGGTCAGAAGTTGGACATATAAGTTGGTGTGTGTAAAGTGGCCCTTACTGCATATTCATTCTCATCTGGATTACTGCAATTATCTACTAATTGGTCTCCCTCTAATGGTGGGTTTACACGCCGCGATATCGGCGTCCAACAAAAAGTCACGTGGTTCGGGAGTTGGAGTTCCTGCATCGTACTGTTTGAAGGTACAATACGATGCAGGAACGATGGTAATCCGATATCGGGGGTCGAATGAGCGTGCTATTCAACCGCCCGATATCGGATGCCTGTTGGAGCCGGATCGTTGCGTGTAAACATCCAACTCCGATGTGTACTCGCACCTCACCCATTAACTCCCATGTTAAATGGTCGTTACTGGGTTGGTGGGCGTACACATCGTAGGGACGTTGTTTCCCGATATCGCAGCATGTAAACCGCCGATGCGATATCGGGAAAAGCGCTCAAAAAATGCGCGCTCCCGCGCCGTTGCCTATGATATCGCCCCGATATCGGGACGTGTAAACCCACCATAATGGCCACTTTACACACACCAACTTATCTGTCCAACTTCTGAACAACTTACTGGTTGCAGTGAAATCATGGACACATTGTTCCATTGTACACAGCCACAAAATGGAGCAATGAATCCATGATTTCACTGCAACCAGTAAGTTGTTCAGAAGTTGGACAGATAAGTTGGTGTGTGTAGCCTGGCTTCACATTGCAGTTTTTCACTGATCAGTGTCCATCAGTGTTTGGGTGCCAAAACCAGGAGAGGGACCAGGAAAGGATCTTGCAGAGAAAAACTATAATTGAAAGCTTGACACATGTTCTGAATTTTGGAGACACTCCTGGTTTTGGCACCCAAACACTGATGGACACTGATCAGTGAAAAACTGCAGTGTGAAACCAGCCTAAACACTTTCCTCTCCAACCACTTTACCGAGGCCTCTATCCTGTGCCAGTCATTAAACTGGCTTCCAATCCCCTACAGAGTACAATATAAAATTATCACTTTCACCCACAAAGCCCTCCACAGTTCTGCACTGCCCTATATCTCCTCCCTCATCTCTGTCTATCGCCCTACAGATGCCCTCCATTCCACAAGTGACCGAAGACTGGCATCATCTACATACCAAAATTAGGCTTACAGAAGATGATTTATATACCATTTAATCATCCCTCTAATTCATGGAAAAGTGCTCACCCAATAGAGTTAATAAATCAGAAAAAATGCAAGGTGATTTTTGCAATAAAAAATCCAAATTTATTGAAAAAACTTTAAAAAATGAACTATGTCAATAGTACATGTGAAATTTACAATAATAACTACCGTATATACTCGCGTATAAGCCGAGTTTTTCAGCCCAAAAATTGGGCTGAAAAGTACCCCCCTCGGCTTATACGCGAGTCAGTGCTGTATACCGATGTATACATCGGTACATACCGATGTATATATCGGTATACAGCAGCCCCCGCATCCCCAGTAATGCAGGGCCCCCCCAGCGTCTCTCCGGTCACCTGTAAAGCAAACTATACTTATCAGTGTCCCGCTCGCACCCGCTCGCAGCTGCCGTCCGCGATTCTCCATCTTCATGCGACTCCTTCCTGTTTCTGTGCGCGTCGCCGGCAATGACGTCATTCCCTGCGACGCGCACAGGAAACAGGAAGGAGTCGCATGAAGATGGAGGATCGCGATGTCGGCAGCGGCGGGCGCGGACAGCGGGACACTGATAAGTATAGTTTGCTTTACAGGTGACCGGAGTCAGGCTGGGGGGGCCCTGCATTACTGGGGCTGCCTGTATACTACCGCTGGGGCTGCTATATACCTCTGGGGCCCTGTATACTAACACTGGGGCTGTATATACTACCACTGGGGCTGTATATACCTCTGGGGCCCTGTATACTACCACTGGGGCTGCTATATACCTCTGGGGCCCTGTATACTACCACTGGGGCTGCTATATACCTCTGGGGCCCTGTATACTACCACTGGGGCTGCTATATACCTCTGGGGCCCTGTATACTACCACTGGGGCTGTATATACTACCACTGGGGCTGTATATACCTCTGGGGCCCTGTATACTACCACTGGGGCTGCTATATACCTCTGGGGCCCTGTATACTAACACTGGGGCTGTATATACTACCACTGGGGCTGTATATACTACCACTGGGGCTGTATATACCTCTGGGGCCCTGTATACTACCACTGGGGCTGTATATACTACCACTGGGGCTGTATATACTACTGGGGCTGCGTGTATACTACCACTGGGGCTGCTGTATCTACCTCTGGGACTGGTGTATACCACACTGCTGGGGCTGTATACTTGTGCTAGGGTCCACCCTCGGCTTATACACGAGTCAATAGATTTTCCCAGGTTTTGGGGGCAAAAGTAGGGGGTCGGCTTATACACGGGTCGGCTTATACACGAGTATATACGGTAGGTTTTTAATAAAGAAATACAAAAATAGTGACAAAAATAGAAAATTAAATATCAGAAAAAAATCTTTCTACATAAAAGAGATCTGTAAAAAACACCCTAGATACTAAAAAGTGATCTTTTTATGGTTACCCTATAACAACAAATCTATGTGCCTAGTCAAAAAAACTTCAATTAAAAAGTGAACTTCTAGTTGTCACCTATCTCTCACATAGGGGGCTAATCATAGATATAGCAATGAAAAAAGTGAACCCAAAAAGTGAAGATCAAGAAAAGCTAATTACCTGGTGTATCTACAGACTCAGCTGCACTCTACATGCATGTTTCGGCTCACGCCTTCTTCCAGCAGTCTGAACCTGCAGTCTCCAAGACTTCTCACAAGCTACACCAATACTCTGGAATGGACTACCAAGAACAATTCAATTATTACCCAACACCCATTATTTTAAGCAAGCCCTAAAAACACATTTGTTTAGACTAACGTATCACCCCACCTCACCTAAGGGTGTTTTCACACACTGCATATTTGCTGCATTTTTTTTTACACGCGTGCTCATCACAAACCAGGAGTGGGTGATTAAATACAGAGGTTGAGCACTTGTGTCTAATATACTTTTCCTCTGATTGGTCCACTCCTGGTTTGTGATAAGCTCACGCTTAAGCCCCCGTTACACGGTGCGATATCGTGAACGATATTGCTGAAACATCACAGGTTTGGAGGCGTTGAAACGACATCGTTAGGACGTCATTTCGTATAACACCGAAATACGACTACGATAAATCGTTGGATCATTGATCGCAGATTTGAGAACATGTTCTCAAATCAAACGATCCTCGATCAGCCAACCTGCTGCATCGTTCTGTGTGACACAACGATAACAATGTCGTTCACAACTTCACCTATTCACAACAGTGAACAAGTATCGTTCGCTGGGTTGTGTGAACGATAGCTGCTGGCCACATCGTTGGTGCATCGTTCACGATATCTACACGTGTGACATCTCACCAACAATGTCAAAACGATGTCCTAACGACCGCGCACTCATGAGACCGGTCGTGATATCGTTTCAACATTGAAGCATGTAACGGTATCTTTAAATAAATGCAGCAAATGCAGTACGCAGCGTGTGAAAGCACCCTAACTATTCACACTCTGCCCTTTGCAAATTTGGCCTCTTGTGTCATCTGTTTACACCCTCTACATACTAAGGTCCACTTTACACACACCAACTTATCTGTCCAACTTCTGACCAACTTGCTGGTTGCAGTGAAATCATGGACACATTGCTCCATTTTGTGACTGAGTACAATGGAACAATGTGTCCATGATTTCACTGCAACCAGCAAGTTGGTCAGAAGTTGGACAGATAAGTTGGTGTGTGTAAAGTGGCCATTAGGCTAGGGTCATATTTGGAATAGTAACTGCGGTTACCGCATCCAGATTTGGATGCGGTAACCGCAATTGCCTTCACACACACTTTGCTTGCAAAATGTGTGTGGTAAACTGCAATGCCGTTACTGGATTGCTCCGGATGTGTAATCCAGAGCAATGCGGTTACCGGACAGTTTGCCGCAGGGATGAGCAAACTGTTAACACTGTAAAAAAAGTTTAAATATTGATAATAATTGTGGGCAACGTCTCTCTGGGGGGTGCTCCCCCCTAGAGACATGCTACCCATTCAGGTGGGCATGTAATGTGTTAATAAGTGATGTACAGTAAGTTGGCTCCTGTCGGCTCTGTACAATTTTCTGAATGAAGCCACCGTTCCCCTGTCAGCTGCGCACATACTATATGTAATGTACATATAGTATGTGCCGCTGTCCTAAGTCCTGTACGCATTTACAGTAGATCTATAGCTGTGCACTGCCCATAGATCTACTGTAAATGCCTACAGGACCTCGGACAGCGGCACATACTATACGTACATTACATATAGTATGTGCGCAGCTGTCAGAGGAGCCGCGGCTTCATTGAGAAAATTGTACAGAGCCGACAATAGCCGGCTTACTGTACAGGGAAAATTAACACATGACATGCCGTCCTGAGTGTGCAGCATGTCTCTAGGGGGGTGGGCACGCCCTAGAGACATGTTGCCCACAATTATTATTAATATTTAATCTTTTTTCACATATTTTACAGTTTGCTCATCCCTTCGGCGGTTATCGCATTGCGGACGCTAGAACCGCTCAGAAAACTGCAGCCTGCATGAATTTTCATGCAGGCTGCAGATCCAGAGCCGGTAACCGGATTGCTTTACAAGCAAACCGGTTACCATAATGGGCTCCTATGGGAAGTGTTTCCTGCTCCGGTTTTGAGCTTTTTAAAAGCTTAAAATCAGATCAGGATTTCAAAATAAAAATGCATGTGTGACCCTAGCCTTAATTGCACTTTCTGCACTTGTGCTGTACAGCTCCTGGCTGGTGACCAGTTCATGAAGCGTTATGTGAATCTCCTATTTATTACATTGATGGCTGGATCATCTGTTGGCACTTTTTACCATTTACTGTTTGTGTCTTCCCTATTTCCTCATAGATTGTAGCTTTTGAGCAGGGCTCTCACTCCTCATGATATCTGTTGAATTTTTTGCTACTCTGTATTACAAAGTAACATAGTTTTTAAGGTTGAAGGAAGACTTTAAGTCCATCTAGTTCAACCCATAGCCTAACATGTTGATCCAGAGGAAGGCAAAAAAAAACCATGTGGCAACACTAAGCTCCACATTGGGGGAAAAAAATCCTTCCTGACTCCAGATATGGCAATCAGACTAATTCCCTGGATCAACGCCCTATCAAAGGGTCTAGTATATATAACTGGTAATATTATAGTTTTCAAGAAAGGCATCCAGGCCCTTCTTAAATGTTAGTAGTGACTCACTCATTACAACATCATGTGGCACAGAGTTCCATAGTCTCACTGCTCTTACAGTAAAGAATCCGCGTCTGTGATTATGATTAAACCTTCTTTCCTCCAGACGTAGAGGATGCCCCCTTGTCCCAGTCTCAGGCCTAAGAGTAAAGAGATCATTAGAAAGGTCTCTGTACTGTCCCCTCATATATTTATACATTATTATAAGATCACCCCTAAGCCTTCGTTTTTCCAAGCTAAATAACCCCAAGTTTAATAACCTGTCTTGGTATTGCAGACTCCTCAGTCCTCTAATGACTTTGGTCGCTCTTCTCTGCACCCGCTTTAGTTCAGCTATGTCTTTCTTATACACCGGAGACCAGAATTGTACACAGTATTCTAAGTGTGGTCGCACTAGTGACTTGTATAGAGGTAAAATTATGTTCTCCTCATGAGCATCTATGCCTCTTTTAATGCATCCCATTATTTTATTTGCCTTTGCAGCAGCTGCCTGACACTGGCCACTAAATGTGAGTTTGTCATCTACCCATACACCCAGGTCTTTATCAGTGACAGTTTTGCCCAGTGTTTTACAATTAAGCACATAATTATGCCTTTTGTTTCCTCTGCCCAAGTGCATGACCTTACATTTATCCCCATTAAAGCTCATTTGCCATTTATCAGCCCAAGCTTCTAGTTTACATAAATTTTCCTGTAATATAAAATTGTCCTCCTCTGTATTGATTACCCTACAGAGTTTAGTGTCATCTGCAAATATTGAGATTCTACTCTGTACGCCCCCTACAAGATCATTAATAAATATATTAAAAAGAAGCGGGCCCAACACTGACCCCTGTGGTACCCCACTGTTAACTGTGACCCATTCTGAGTGTGTTCCATTAATGACCACCCTTTGTTTCCTATCACTAAGCCAGTTCTTAACCCACTTACACATATTTTCCCCTATCCCCATTGCCCTCATTTTATGTATCAACCTTTTGTGTGGCACCGTATCAAAAGCTTTTGAAGAGTCCATATACACCACATCCACTGTATTTCTTTGGTCCAGTCCAGAACTTACCTCTTCATAGAAGCTTATCAGATTAGTTTGACAGGAACGGTTCCTCGTAAACCCATGCTGATATTGGATACAACAAAAGGGAACGCACAACACCAAGTGGGGTTTTTTAGGTTCTTAGTTTAGGAGAGAGAGGGGAAGTGGAGTTTTGAGTTGTAGTCGAGAGAACAACAGTAACACCTGACAGCCAACAGTCAGTGAGACCAGATGGGAAGAACCCAGACCCGGCGGCCTGTGCCACCGAATGGCTAACCCGGGTCTCAGCCTGAGAACCGAGGGAGGACAGAGGTGGTCCAAGGTGTGTCCGAATCAGCGGGGACACTGAGGGACCGGGCTGTAACCAGAGTGCCGGCTCTGCTGAAATGGCAGGGAAGCTGCATGCCCCAACCATGAACCCCGGTGGGGTGCGGGGTCTTCATGTCCCAATACCCAACGTCCAGCACAGCGAAAGGAAGAACGTCCAACTAGGGCTAGGAGACCCGGAAGGTCACCCCCAAAGAGCCTGTGACCACTGGACCATAGCTACTGTGTGGGACAGAGAGAAAGGGGCCCAAAAGGAACTTAAAAGGTGGTGTTGCAGACAAGCTATCCCAGCTGCTGATACTGCATCGGAGCCGCTATTGTACTGAACTCTGCTTTAACATCTGTTGAAGTGAAGAAGTAAACCCGATAAAAAGCTCAGAAGAGTGTGAGACTTTATTTGTGTACTTGAGAGCTGGTAATTGAGCTGTGAGCCAGCAGAAAGAGTCTGCCTGAAGGAGCAGCGAACTTTACACTGATACTTTTAAGCGGTAGTCCTGGGGACCAGCCCTACCCTTGGAGGGCGCATCATCTCTGCTGCAACTCACATCATTCTCAGTGGTCCTGAATGCAGCGGTGTGTCACACGCTTAGATGGCACTGACATTGCTGGATGCTGCTGTGTATGTTGTTTGTCTTTAAGAGCTGCATGGTTTATATTTGTGAAGGTCCTTGCCTCCTGTGTTCTGCTCCAGAACTGCAGTCACTGTTATGTTCAATTGCTGATTGAGGAGTTAATGTGTCACTCACCTAGAATCCCCTCCCCCTGGCTTTAAATAGCCTTCCCTCTCCTCTGTCAAGTGCTGCTGATAGCAGCTTGCTCTAGGTCTTGGTGCTGTGCTGATGGTTAGCTGCTGGGCTAAAGTCTGTCCTTGGGAGAAGCTGTGATTCCTGACCTGTGGGTCTAATCAGGCGTTTTAGGGTACAGGGTGGTGGCTTGGAACTCCTCACCATCAGAGGTACCTCCAAGATCGGGGCAAGCCAGGGACCCCAGCATCAGGGTCAGATTAGGCTCTCCTGACCCCCTTTTGCCCAATTCACATACCTGTTACCTGATTACCTTACATCCCAAGCATGACACAGTGGCCGCCTCTGGCCACAAACCACGGGTGGCATCATGATTTACTTCTAAAAACTGTTTATTCATTTAACTCCCCTTTTTATTAACTCGCCCTGCACCACGGAGATGGGCTGGGACACCGTGAAATCCCACAGCCCCAGACAACGACGAGAAGGGCCCAGTTCTGAGTACCCCACAGTCCCGGTGGGTGACTCAACTGAGATGACTCGCCCCCCCCAGGGCCTTAGGATACTCGGATCCGGGCTGTTTTGAGGCTTCATCACGGAGATCACGGGGGGCCGAGACCTGACTCAGTGACCCTGGCATTGTCATTAAAAGTTTGGTGTGGGTGGCTTACTCTCCTAGGGATAGGGAATGTTCTTAAGTCCTGTACGGGTAGAGATGTCCCCTGGGGCAGCTTGAGGTACCTGAGTGAGTTGGTAGTTGTGTTTCTGGTGCTGTTGATGCATAAGAAAGTTCACAGACACAGCGGGCTGCAGTCTACAGGTCTTTAACATCAGTCACGGTGCATCAGCCCGCTGAGCACTGGGTTTTCAGAGGCAGGGATCCAGCTACTCCTGGGTAGGAGGATGACACGTAACCAGCACCCCTTCTCTTTCCTTTCTCTGCTGCCTTACACTGCGCTTGCTTCACCCTCCTGCCTTGCGCCTTCACCACACAGAGCTGTGAGCCAGTAGCTGCGCACTTTTCTTAGGGTCGACCTGCAGTATCTCCTCTTAGCCCTATGGTGCCACCTTTTCAGCAGTTGTGCGTGGTAGTCGACCGTGGCACCTTGAAAGTACCACAGTCTCCGGGTTGCTAGCTGAGCCTGGTTTGGATTCTCCACTAGTCTTAGGGTCCTGGTGCCCCCTCTGCAGCCTGGTCCTTCCACTTGCCTTGTGCTTGACAGTGTATACAAGATAACAAGTGGATTTCTCACTTCCCATGCTTCTGGGACCCCTTCTTCCTCCTGGAGCCACCTGGTTCTTTTTCTCTGCTCCTCAGTCTGGCCTCTAGGCACTTCTCTTAAGTTATTTTCCTTCTGTGACAGGATTTCTTGCTCCAGCTCGACTCTAGCTGCTTCACTTTCCTTTTCTCTCTCTCCCTACAGCAACTCGCCCCTCTGCTGTTCAACTGTCTCTCCTGTGTTCTAGATGGTTCCCACCCCTCTTATACCCTTTGTCACGTGTCCCACATCATCTACATGTGTACTTCCTGACTTCACACCTCCCCAAGTGCTTTCTCTAACTAACTCCCTTCACCACCCGACCCCACTACAATCATTCCTGGTGTGATCTGGGTGTCCCGGCACCATCTGCTCCCCTCTTACCCGTCAGTGGGATACTACACCCTAACAGGGGTGCAGTACCTCTGTAGCGACTGGATCCAAAGGGGCGCCACACAAACAATCAATAAGTTCATTTTAACCCCTTAGGAGCACAGCCAATTTTTGTCCTGGTGTTTTAAATTTTTTCCTCTCTTTTGTCAAACAGCCATACCATTTGTATTTTTCAGCCGGCATGGACTCATGAGGGCTATTTTTCCTAGAATGAGTTGTAGTTTTGCATGCCATCGTTCATTTTACCATAGAGAATAAAGGAAAATAACATAAAAATTTTAAGGCCAGTGAAATGGTAAAAAAAAAACCTTGAATTCCGTTATTGCTTTTTGTGCTTTATTTTTCCATGTTCCATGTGCAGTTAAAATTATCTGACAACATGGTTCTCCGGGTCAGTATGATTACAGTGATACCAATTTTTTTTCACTATTTATTCTAAACTTTATAAAAGTTTCTAAAAAATGTACTTTGTTTCCCCATTTTTTGAGACCCATAACTTTTTCTTTCCTATCAATAATGTTCTGTGAGGGTTTGTTTTTTTCCAACAAGCTGATGTTTTTTATTTATATTTTGGTGATCAAAAAAATGCAATTTTTTTCAGATCTTTCTTTAAAACTACTCTTTCTTCTACTTTTCACTTTATTTTTAGTCACTTCATGGAACTCGAACTTGCATTGTTTGATTGTATGTAAAATATACAACAATATTATAGTTTGCTGCAAAGTTCAAACCTCTCTCTTCCATGACTACCAGTCTGTGGCTGGACGTCACAGGAGAAACACATGGCAGTCATGAGGGCCTTCAGCATGCTCTCACCATTGACTTCCCACTGTCACATACGGAGTGATGGGGGGGGCACCCAAACAAGCTTCCTGGCTGAATCCTAGGGCTTAAATGCCACTGTCTATGATTATAGGAAAGATAAAGGAGACAAAACGAGGCGCAATAGTGCCCTATCAATATGACACTGATTCCACACTCAGATCAAACAGAGGTGCACTAACCTGGTCTAGTTGTGTGCACCCACAACTAGTTTTTATGGCATGTAGTTATAAGCTTCTGCAGGACCTCCACCGCCACGTAGCACGTGTAAAGATAACCAGATCCAGGGATGGTGTGTAGACAGTCCGCGCTGCTTGAAATAATCAGTTCAAAGTATTTAGGTAAAAGACCCCCCTTCTTTATTTCTACCTACACGTTTCAGTGCCACTCCGGGCACCGTCATCAGATGACGGTGCCCGGAGTGGTACTGAAACGCGTAGGTGGAAATAAAGAAGGGGGGTCTTTTACCTAAATACTTTGAACTGATTATTTCAAGCAGCGCGGACTGTCTACACACCATCCCTGGATCTGGACTGTCTGTGATTGACAGCAGCATTCATGAGATTAAGCAATTTGTGATCACTGCTTTTTCAGCAGATTCTAGATATGTAATATAGCTGGCATCTGCCCTATATGATTCTGAGCATGCGCCAAACACTTTGACATGCTTCATGATGTAATAATACTACTATATTGAATGTATGCTATAAAGCAGAACGTTTGTGTGTTACTTATATATATATAGAACATGTAATTTGCATGTATGAAGCTTGCCCAGGGATCTCTCAAGGTTGGTACCCCGAGGCATCTTTTTGTACCACATGCCTACTATCATAATCGTGGATATCATATACCCAGAGATATCTTTTTTTCTCTACCACAGACAGACAATCATAAGAGGCATCTTTTTCCTCTACCTCATGTGTACTATCATGATCATATTTAGAATGATTTCCTTTATGAACTGAACCCTCCTCTCCCATCATTATTCCTTCTCAATACACATTCACTTTTACCACTACTATTTATATAACAACATTCTCTTTACATTTCTTTCTCTATCCCTGCTTATCATAAAAACTGTTTTGAACATGAGCAACAAATTGCAACTCAAATATGTATTTCATGATTGGCATCAATTCCTTGTTTGTTCTGTTAACTGTAAGTCCTGACCCAGGGTTATATGTAGGATCCGCAAATGGAAAAATATCAGTTTAGTTTTTATCTAATAGATAAAGCCTAAGTATGTATGTGTGTGCATGTGGCATAGCCCTGCCCACTCCACATAACCCCACCCACTCCACAAAGCCCCACCCTGAGACTATGTGGAGGAGTTGAGCTAAGAAGGGTCAGGATTTTACATGGGGTGGCACTATGAAAAGGGTGGGGCTCCCGGGAGGGGTCAGCTATGTGTAGGGGCAAAACTATGAAGGGGCGGGGCTATGATATATACACACATACTACACACATACATACATTGCCATATATGAGCAATATTGCCATATATGGGCGATATTGCAATATATGAGCATTTTCGATCATATATGGGCATTATGCCCGGGCAACGCCGGGCTCTACAGCTATTAAGATGTAAAAAAAGATATCACATTATCCTCTGGGTCCATTAATTTAGTTCTGACAACATCCTGGACTGAATCCTTCTTTTTATAAAGGAAATATTTCCTAGAAGTAGCCATACATTATCTAAGCTTAAAATGGCATAAGTAAGCATATAAAAATCTATATTTTCATTTCTTGCTCTTGCAATGTTTTCTTTAGGTCATATATACAATCAGAAGCCCTAAAGATGCCGCAGTGTCCCTTTATTATTTTTCAAAAATGAGTTCATTCTACAAAGATCCTGAAAGTATGGATCAATTTCTTAAGGAATTCTTAACTGAAAAAAGTAAGTAGCAAAGACTAATATAAACTTACAACAGTGTCAGCTATACACATAGTCTCACTTCTCATATTTTATCCATTGCAGTGCCTTATGGATCTTGGTTTGATCATGTCAAAGGATGGATGGAAATGCTGGGAAAAGATAACTTTATGTTTCACACCTATGAGGATCTTCAGAAGGTGAATCTTTAATATGAAATTTTTGACATTGGGTCATTCCATGTCAAGTGAACCAATGATTATTACCTCTATATTTTTAATTCTTTTGAGATTTTGTTATTTGATAATAGCATGTCAGACAATGCAAAATGTGAAGAGAAAAATTTTTTAAAAAATTTATTTTTTTTAAAAATGATTTTCAAAGTTCGGAAAAAGTGTGAATTTCGCTGTTGCCTGCCTTTACGTTTCTCCTCATAACTAAGGCTAGGAATAAGATAGAGAGACAAAATAAACACCATTCTACTCAGAACTATACAGGCTTTCACCAGATATGTCACAAGAGGATCTTTGTTAATATTTTACCCATGTGATCGCAAGCGCAAAACTTTAAAACGTATTTCCGAAAAATCGGCGCGCTTTAAATATTTCAAAAACTGCCCATGTGTCTGCTTTGCTCTTAGCCACATCTGTACCAAATTTCAAGTTGGGATCGCAATGGGATCATATTTTAACATATTTTACTATTAATAGCGCCAATGGGTCATTCCATATCAAGTGATCTAAATATGAATATTTTTTTTTACCTGACGTCTTTAGATTTTTTTTTTTTTTTTCCTTTATGAAGTACTACTTTAGTTAATTACAAATTAAAAGTTTGGCATTTTTTTCTTCATCAGTTAATTTTTTACAGATTTTTAAAGTTTAAAAAAAGGGTGAATTTTGGCCTGGTACGACTTTAATTTTTTTTATCTCGGGCTAGAAATAAGATAGAGAAACAAAATAAACACCATTCTACTCAGAACTGTCCAGGCTTTCACCAGATATGTCACAAGAGTATATTTGTTAATTTTAATTTTTTACCTATGCGAATGCAAACGCAACATTTTGAAACGCATTTCCGAAAAAAACATTTTAATAAAAATTTTCCAAAACTGTCCATGTGTCTTTTATGCTCTTAGCCACATCTGTACCAAATTTCAAGTTGGGATCGTGATGGGATCATATTTTAAAATATTTAACTATGGTTAATCTCATTTTTATTAAATTTTGAAAAAACATATGAAAGACATACAATCAATCTTTTAACAAAATCTTGAGACATATAAAATATACAAAAAGAGAATTCACAAAGTTATTAGTAACTTTAAGATAAGCTGCAAATTTACTTTTGCGCTTATCTCTGGTGCAATATATACTACAATCTAAATATAATTCCAAACACTCAAGTATACAACCTTTCTCGGGGTTTTGAGATGTTCTGATGTCAAGGGACAAGCAGCCCCAGCAGAATGATTTTTATTACTTGGCCCCTTCTAACAGGTTGACCACGTAAGTGGGTCATTACCCGTTGAGGCCTAGTTGGAATAGTCTATCGACTGGTGTACCGGAAAGGAAGGCCGAAATATTAATGATCTACTCACAGCTCAGAGTTTTCGATACCTGTCTAATGTTCACTAGAATTCTGAAGGTATAGGCGTAGAAAGGAAATGCCTAGACTGAATGTATCAGATGGGAAGAAAAGAGAGATAGAAAAGAAGAGAGAGAGAGAAGAGAAACAAAAACCATTAGAAAAAGTTATACTGGGAAAGAAAAGCCACGTAAGAAAAAAAGGAGGGGGGGGGACGGGTGAGGTATTGGAAGGAGAAAGGGTACTCATCCCACTGGCTCCCCATCAGCCAGAGGTCGAGCCATATTATCTGTGCTGGAAAAGATACTCCTAAATTCTGCAGAGTCGTGAAAAAGAATCCATTCAACCCAAATCCCTAAGAATTTGTTCCGAGATCCCGACGCATCAGCTGCGAGCTCCTCCATTCGATATATGTCCATCAATTCTTTGAACCAATCAAGTAGAGATGGAGCCCGGCTTGATTTCCAGAACCTCGGGATCACAGCACGAGCAGCCAAGATGCAAAAGCGGAGAATATCCCTCTTCTGTAGCCCAATAGGACCTGGAAAAATGGATAACATTGCCGATTCTGGGCAGCATTCGGCTTGTTTACCTGTTATCCGGGCGTATGCATTGAAAACCTCAGACCAGAACCGCCGGATTTCCCCACAACTCCACCAAATGTGTATCATTGTACCCTTCTCTTCCCCACAGCGCCAGCAGGTATCAGGGGTTCCAGGGAACATGTTCCGGAGTGTCGTCGGGCACAAGTACCATCTAGTGAGCAGCTTATAGCTTCTTTCTTGTGCAGAACAAGCGCTAGCTAGTGAGTGAGTAAATATAAACCATTTCTGCCAATTAGCTTCTGAAATGCTACACCCCAATTCCCTCTCCCAAGCACGTTGGAAGTAAAGGGTGCCCTGCTCTCTCATGGACCCTAAGGCCTGGTATAGAAATGATATTTTGCGCCTCGGTGGAGCCTCCAGTTGGAATAACCTCTCCAATACGTTGGGCGTCAATCTTACCCTGCAAGAGTGGTCAGCTGAATATAATTATGCTCTGTATTGGAGAAATTCGAATCACTTAAGAGGTCTCGTAGGTTCTTTGAGTTGTAGCTCTGCCATCGGGGGCAAACCACCACTGGACAGAGTCTGTCCTACTCGGGTGTCATCCACAATCCGCCAACATAAAAATCTCTGCCTGTCAAATCTGGGTGGGAAAGATGGGTTGGAAAAAAGGGGAGTCAAAGGGCTAAGTCTGTCGTTTAAGCGGAGGGTTTTCGTCACTAGGTGCCATACCTTCAAGGTGTTTCTGGTCATGTCTGTCAAAGGTACTAGGTCTGTGGAGTCTTTAGGGGAAATCCAAAGCAGGTGTTTCAGCGGAATCCCCAAACCCTCTTGCTCCACCCCTACCCATTTCTTGGAGGACGCATGATAATGCCAATCTAGAGCTCTAACAAGAGAGGAAGCCTCAAAGTACGCTCGTATGTTGGGTAGTCCAACCCCTCCTCTGGTCTCGGGCAAGGATAGGATATTCATTCGCAATCTGGACCTCTTGCCCCCCCAGACAAATCTAAGGATCATAGATTGCATTTTGGAGAGGAAGCCTCTATCCAATAGAACAGGAACTGTCTGAAAAGTATATAAGAGTCGGGGCAAGACATCCATCTTGACTACGTTTATTCTCCCGAACCAGGATAGCTTTAATTGTCTATAGGAGGTAAATGCCGATTCCGCGTTAGTCAAAAGGGGTTGATAATTTAAATTGAATATTTGTTTAAGATCTTTTGGTATAAGGACTCCCAAGTACTTAATGGCTTCTACTTTCCATTTAAATGGGAACTGTTTAGATAGATGAGAAACCAATTCTCCAGGCAAAGAAATATTGAGTGCCTCGGTTTTGGAGCAATTCACTTTAAAGTTGCTCAATTGTCCGAACCGTTCAAACTCCATTAAGACCGAAGGGATGGAGACCAGGGGCTGGGAGATGTAAAGTAGCAGGTCATCTGCAAATAAGGCTAATTTGTGATGACTCTGTCCCAGCTTGACCCCATGGACGCATTCATTGGACCTAAGTGCAAAATATTTAACTATTATAGTGTCAATTCAAAAGTCACCAAGAACACAATCAGTCATTTTTTCACAATTGCCCGTCAATAGTTTGAATTTGATATAAAGATATATAGATAGATATATATTTGATATAAAGATATAAAGAAATATTCATTTTTGGATCACTTGACATGGAATGACCCCATTTAGAGGAAATAGTCATAATAATATCCATTGTGATTGTGGATATATAACTAATAAATGAAAAATTTCTAATAGATTTGAATCGAACCTCTGTGAAGCCCAATATCAGGAGATGTTTTATCATCTAAGTGGTGATTATATAGAAAGATTGCTATGCACATCTATAATCATAAACTGGAAAGACAAATAAGTGCAAGTAGGGTCTTATCAGAAATGCAAATAATAAAAGTCTTGGAAAAGCTCACCTTTCCTGGTTTTCAAAGTCACAACCACTGTACGATCATGAACAGCTTCAGCAGACCCACGTGGAGTAAGCAATCATGGAAAGATGAGAAATGGGTACATGATCCACTTCAGAGAGACAAATCATATTAACAGCCATATACATAAACAACAGCCCAACATAAAAAAAATTGGTTGATTGTATAATCCACAAAATGGATAAATGAATCCTGGCCTGGATGAACTGCTGCACAAGACACAGTCGTTGTGCGCTCACTTCCGCCATTCTGACTTCGCGGCTCATCAACTTGTCATGGACAAAACGGTTAAGAATTTGATATGCAATGTGCCGACACGGTGGATTTCCACTCTGTACATGTTGCAGCAACTGGGACAGCAGCAAAAAGCCCTGGCGCAGTATGCAATGACACGTACAGTGACTCAAAGTGAGCCAAATGTGGTGCAAATGACGTTTGCAGAATGGGCACAGATCAAGGACCTCTGCACCTTTCTTCACAGTTTTGACATGGTTCCTAAGATGGTTAGTTATGCCATCATCAGCATAACTATTCTGGTTATCTATATGCTGAGCAGACTTAGAAAAGTCTGAGGAAGGAGGTGGAGGTACTACTGGAAGAGGAGGAGGAGGAAGAGGAGGATTCAGAGAGACTATCAATATCTCAAAGGTGCAGACTCTCATCACACGGTTGGGTGGCATGGCAGGGTGAAGTAAAGCGACAAAGGTGGGCTCTTGGTACCAGACAAAGTGGTTGTGAAGGTGTAAGAGCTGAGAAATAAATGCAGGAGGACGAGGATGAAGAGGTCATGGGCACAGAACAGTCAGGAGATGAGAAAGAAATGATTCCCCTGAGGTTGACAGGACAGGATGGAGGAAGTAAATTCAATTTTTACTCTGCCAACAAGGAATTGGTCCTCATGGATGCCTCAGACATATGAGCGCCTTCATGCTGCACTACCTGCAACATGATGCACATATCGTTAGGATTGAAATTAGCAATGACTACTGGGTTGCCACACTGTTGGATCTGCGGTACAAGAGTAAATTTAGCCAGATACTTCCCATCTTGAACAGGGACACACGCATGCTGGAGTATCAGAAAAAGATGGCAGACAATCTTCGAACTGGTTTACCCCAACACAGCAGTGAGGGATACAGTATGCATTGCATATCTACATTTCCAATCTGGGGGATGTCGAGTTGTCAGCATAGAAACATTAACAGCAGCAGTTTAACTATCATAAGCAATTTTTGGGAGTCCTTTGACCAATTTTGTGAACTAGCCCATCCACCGACAGAACTGAGTACGAGTCTGATACATAATGAATGACTGGAGAAAATGGTGGCATATCTACAGCTCAATATCTAAGCCATCGGGGGGGTTGGACCCTTTTGCATTTTGGGCTTCAAAAATGGAGAAGTGGCCTGAGCTCCCCAGTCATGTCTTGGAGGTTTTGTCTTGCCCAGCAGCCAGCGGTCTCTTAGAACGCTTTTTCAGCGCTGCTGGTTGTGTCCTGACAGATAAGTGCATCCAGCTGTCAACTGAGAGCGTAGACTACCTAACTTTCATCAAGATGAACAAGTCATGGATCTCTAAGGACTTTTCCAACCCAGTGGCAGAATGCACAGGCTAGGCGATGTACTAGCCAGTTGGGCTTCCCCTCCAGGTCTGGGGTGGAAGGTGTTGGGTGCTGTGTGTGCCAAGGTGTACATCCCTCCCTGCATCGGTGGGTCCTGTGGCAATCCCCCGACGGGGTGCCACATGAACATTCAAATAGCAGAAATGGAATTATCATATGCACTCTCATTGTGGTTAACCAAATCAGTAGGGATTTTAACATTATTCACAGGAAAATTAAATTTTAGCAATATATTTTGAGCAAGTTTATTAATGTCCAATAAAGTTTTAAACACATCAAAATTGTTTGTTGGACAAAATCCCCGTCCTTTTGAGAGTGCTGCAATGTGTGCATAAGATAGGATTTGACTGAAGAGATTCCAAATAGGGCAGGTTAATATTTTTTCTTTTTCAGGTGTCCGGGATATTTTGTAATAAACCTAAAACAATTGCCTTCCAAGGAAGAGAAGTCTACCAAAATACTAGAAAAACCTTCAAAATTGTTCCCTCTATTTATATGATATAAACAGAATACTAATACCAAGGGGCAGGGTCGGCTCCAGATTTTTGTGGGCCCTGGGTGAAAGAGTCTCAGTGGACCCCTTTAACACTCACACACAGTACTGCTACATGCCCCATACATGCACATACATACACACAAAGCTCTGCTACATGAACACTACATACTTAGCTCTACTACATGTACAATACATGCACATACAAACACACACAAAGCTCAGTTTCATACACATACAAACACAAAGCTCTGGTCACGTGTACAATACATGCACATACAAACATACACAGCTCTGCTACATGCACATACAAACACACACAGTTCTAATACAGTTGTGGCCAAAAGTATTGACACCCCTGCAATTCAGTCAGATAATACTCAGTTTCTTCCTGAAAATGATTGCAATCACAAATTCTTTGGTATTATTATCTTCATTTAATTTGTCTTAAATGAAAAAACACAAAAGAGAATGAAGCAAAAAGCAAAACATTGATCATTTCACACAAAGCTCCAAAAATGGGCCAGATAAAAGTATTGGCATCCTCAGCCTAAGATTTTTTGAAAATAGATCCAATGCCACATGCGGTTACCGTATATACTCGTGTATAAGCCGACCCGTGTATAAGCCGACCCCCCTACTTTTGCCCCCAAAAACTGGGAAAATTTATTGACTCGCGTATAAGCCGAGGGTGGACTCCAGCACAGGGTGCACAGGCCCCCAGGCACAGGGTGCACAGGCCCCCAGGCTCAGGGTGCACAGGGTGCACAGGCCCCCAGGCTCAGGGTGCACAGGCCCCCAGGCTCAGGGGGCACAGGGTGCACAGGCCCCCAGGCTCAGGGGCACAGGGTGCACAGGCTCTCAGGGTGCACAGGCCCCCAGGCTCAGGGGGCACAGGGTGCACAGGCCCCCAGGCTCTCAGGGGGCACAGGGTGCACAGGCCCCCAGGCTCTCAGGGGGCACAGGGTGCACAGGCCCCCAGGCTCAGGGGGCACAGGGTGCACAGGCCCCCAGGCTCAGGGGGCACAGGGTGCACAGGCCCCCAGGCTCTCAGGGGGCACAGGGTGCACAGGCCCCCAGGCTCTCAGGGGGCACAGGGTGCACAGGCCCCCAGCCTCAGGGGGCACAGGGTGCACAGGCCCCCAGCCTCAGGGGGCACAGGGTGCACAGGCCCCCAGGCTCAGGGGGCACAGGCCCCCAGGCTCAGGGGGCACAGGCCCCCAGGCTCAGGGGGTACAGGCCCCTAGGCACAGGGTGCACAGGCCCCCAGGCTCAGGGGGCACAGGGTGCACAGGCCCCCAGGCTCAGGGGGCACAGGGTGCACAGGCCCCCAGGCTCAGGGGGCACAGGGTGCACAGGCCCCCAGGCTCCGGGGACACAGGGTGCACAGGCCCCCAGGCTCTCAGGGGGCACAGGGTGCACAGGCCCCCAGGATCTCAGGGTGCACAGGCCCCCAGGCTCTCAGGGGGCACAGGGTGCACAGGCCCCCAGCCTCAGGGGGCACAGGCCCCCAGGCTCAGTGGGGCACAGGCCCCCAGGCTCAGTGGGGCACAGGCCCCCAGGCTCAGTGGGGCACAGGCCCCCAGGCTCAGTGGGGCACAGGCCCCCAGGCTCAGTGGGGCACAGGCACCCAGGCTCAGTGGGGCACAGGCCCCCAGGCTCAGGGGGCACAGGCCCCCAGGCTCAGGGGGCACAGGCCCCCAGGCTCAGGGTATGGCGCCCCCCCCCTCCATGCTGCCGCTGCTGTACAATAAATACAGTGTTATTATCTCACCGGCCCGGTCTCAGTGAACCCTCCCTCCTCCCTGCGAGGCTGCGTGTCATGTGATTGGCCGGTGACGTCATCGGCGTGAGCCCCGGTCACATGACACGCAGGGAGGAGGGAGGAGGGAGGATTCACTGAGACCGGGCCGGTGAGATAATAACACTGTATTTATTGTACAGCAGCGGCAGCATGGAGGGGGGGCGCCATACTGTGAGGGATGGGGGGGGGGCTGTAAGGCGATATGCACTGCTCCCCCCGCGGATGGGCGGGGGATGCAGTGCATATCATGAATAAGTTATGAGCGGCTCCACGTCACGAGCCGCTCATATTGCAGCCTTCCCCCCACCTCCTCCAGCCTCCTCCTGCCTCCTCCTGCTCCCGGACACAGCCCCCACTTATATGACTCGTATATGACTCGTGTATAAGCCGAGGGGGGGGCTTTTCAGCCCAATTTTTGGGCTGAAAAAGTCGGCTTATACACGAGTATATACGGTAATTCCTTTATTCTTTAAATGCGAAACATACAGATGTCCACAGGGGCATCTATATGTTTCGCATTTAAAAATAAAGGAATTAACCGCATGTGGCATTGGCTCTATTTTCGAAAATTCTTTGATGGACGTCTGCTGTCTATTCATTGCCTGAGAATCATGGTGGATATAGGGTGGTGGAGCCTCACACCTTTATTTACTACCCTCAGCCTAATACTTGGTTGCACAACCTTTAGCCAAAATAACTGCGATCAACCGCTTCCAGTAACCATCAATGAGTTTCTTACAATGCTCTGCTGGAATTTTAGACCATTCGTCTTTGGCAAACTGCTCCAGGTCCCTGATATTTGAAGGGTGCCTTCTCCAAACTGCCATTTTTAGATCTCTCCACAGGTGTTCCCTGGGATTCAGGTCAGGACTCATTGCTGGCCACCTTAGAAGTCTCCAGTGCTTTCTCTCAAACCATTTTCTAGTGCTTTTTGAAGTGTGTTTTGGGTCATTGTCCTGCTGGAAGACCCATGACCTCTGAGGGAGACCCAGCTTTCTCACACTGGGCCCTACATTATGCTGCAAAATTTGTTAGTAGTCTTCAGACTTCATAATGCCATGCACACGGTCAAGCAGTCCAGTGCCAGAGGCAGCAAAGCAACCCCAAAACATCAGGGAACCTCCACCATGTTTGACTGTAGGAACTGTGTTCTTTTCTTTGAATTCCTCTTTTTTTCTCCTGTAAACTCTATGTTGATGCCTTTGCCCAAAAAGCTCTACTTTGTCTCATGTGACCAGAGAACATTCTTCCAAAACGTTTTAGGCTTTCTCAGGTAAGTTTTGGCAAACTCCAGCCTGGCTTTTTTTGTCTCGGGGTCAGAAGTGGGGTCTTCCTGGGTTTCCTACCATACAGTCCCTTTTCATTCAGACGCCGAAGGATAGTACAGGTTGACACTGTTGTACCCTCGGACTGCAGGGCAGCTTGAACTTGTTTGGATGTTAGTCGAGGTTCTTTATCCACCATCTGCACAATCTTGCGTTGAAATCTCTTGACAATTTTTCTTTTCCGTCCACATCTAGGGAGGTTAGCCACAGTGCCATGGGCTTTAAATTTCTTGATGACACTGCGCACGGTAGACACAGGAACATTCAGGTCTTTGGAGATGGACTAATAGCCTTGAGATTGCTCATGCTTCCTCACAATTTGGTTACTCAAGTCCTCAGAAAGTTATTTGGTCTTCTTTCTTTTCTCCATGCTCAATGTGGTACACACAAGGACACAGGACAGAGGTTGAGTCAACTTTAATCCATGTCAACTGGCTGCAAGTGTGATTTAGTTATTGCCAACACCTGTTAGGTGCCACAGGTAAGTTACAGGTGCTGTTAATTACACAAATTAGACAAGCATCACATGATTTTTCTAACAGTGCCAATACTTTTGTCCACCACCTTTTTATGTTTGGTGTAGAATTAAAAAGATTTGTCCTAAAGCAAAATTGGATCTGTGTTTTTTCATTGAAGACAAATTAAATGAAGATAATAATACCACAGAATTTGTGATTGCAATAATTTTCAGGAAGAAACTGAGTATTATCTGACAGAATTGCAGGGGTGTCAATACTTTTGGCCACAACTGTACATGCACACACAGATACACACACAGTTCTACTGCATGCACAATACATGCACATACAAACACACACAGCTCTGCCACATGCACATACAAACACACAGCTCTGTTACGTGCACTTAGATACACACACAGCTCTGCCACATGGACACTATATACTCAGCTCAGCTACATGTACAATACATGCACATACAAACACACAGCTCTGTTACATGCACAATACATGCACGTACAAACACTCACACACAGCACTGCGACATGCCCCATACATGCACATACAGACACACAAAGCTCTGCTACATGAACACTACATACCCAGCTCTGCTACATGTACAATAAATGCACATACAAACACACACAAATCTCTGTTTCTTACACATACATACAAACAGCTCTGCTCATGTGTACAATACATGCACATACAAACACACACAGCTCTGCTACATGCACATACAAATACACACAGCTCTGTTACATGCACAATACATGCACATACAAATACACATACAGATATACACATAGATATACACACACAGATATACACACATATACATATATACACACACACAGGCATACACACATTCAGATATACACACCCATTAGATATACAGATATACACATACACACATACAGATATACAGGCACACATACAGATATACAGACACACATCTAATATCCTATTATCTGGATAGGATTATGCCTCAACATTTCTTAGGTATTAGTAATATCAAATATGCACAAAATCAAGCAGCAATATATGTCACAGGTTTGTTAAAAAACACAAATCATGAAACCTAAAAAAATCATACACCTCACTAATTAGTGGGGGATTATATATAATACAGCTCACCTTTATAAGAAATGTCAGCCCGGTAAGCTTCACAGAAAGCTTCCTTGCCCATTTTTGGGGTATGTTTATGCCTGGATATGTTTTACTTGTTCCTGCTCGTCTGAATTCTTGCACAGCTGATGGGGGTGGGGAATAGGAAGCTGTTCACCTCAACACTCGTTGGATTCCCAGGCATCTGGAACAGTGGCTGGCTCCACCAATCAGTTCAGAAGAAAAAAGGTATTTTCCAGGGCCTCTGGATCATACTGACAGCAACTTTATTAGAACATATTTAAAAACACTTACCGTATATACTCGCGTATAAGCCGAGTTTTTCAGCCCAAAATTTGGGCTGAAAAGTCCCCCCTCGGCTTATACGCGAGTATACAGTATACAGCAGCAGCCCCCGGAGGTATACAGGCCCCCCCATCATGATCCAGGGCCCCCCCCCCCTTGCGCGGCACACCTGTAAAGTAAAATCATACTTATCCCTGTCCTGTCGCGCTGTCCCGCCACTTGCCGACATCACGATCCCGGGCTTCATTCCGCGCCTTTCGCCTTCCTGTGGTCGCGGGCAATGACGTCATTGCCCGCGACCACAGGAAGCCGGAAGCCGGAAGACGCGGAATGAAGCCCGGGATCGTGATGTCGGCAAGTGGCGGGACAGCGCGACAGGACAGGGATAAGTATGATTTTACTTTACAGGTGTGCCGCGCAAGGGGGGGCCCTGGATCATGATGGGGGGCCTGTATACCTCCGGGGGCTGCTGCTGTATACAGCCCTGGGGCTGCTGCTGTATACACCCCTGGGGCTGCTGCTGTATACAGCCCTGGGGCTGCTGCTGTATACACCACTGGGGCTGCTGTATACTACCTAAGGGCTGCTGTATATACCTCTGGGGCTGCTGTATACACCACTAGGGCTGCTGTATACACCACTAGGGCTGCTGTATATACCTCTGGGGCTGTATATACCTCTGGGGCTGCTGTATACTACCTCTGGGGCTGCTGTATACTACCACTGGGACTGCTGTATACTACCACTGGGGTTGCTGTATACTACCACTGGGGCTGCTGTATACTACCACTGGGGCTGCTGTATAGTACCACTGGGGCTGTAAATACCTCTGGGGCTGCTGTATACTACCACTGGGGCTGCTGTATACACCTCTGGGGCTGCTGTATACTAACTATCATGAAAATGAATATTGATCATGATTTTAAGGTATTGGAGAGTCAGTCAAATCTAACTCCCTCCTCCCTCCTCCCTTTTAGCTGGTTTGTGTGTAGCACAGAGACCCACTGCGTGCATCCCCCAACCTAAAGTATTTACGACGCCCTAATAAATAACTTTCAGGAGAGCAAGAGTTGGACACCAGTCCAAACCAGTTGGTCTCCGGTTAAAAGAAAACTCCTTTGTCTAAACTTAGTGTTTTCAAAATCGAATTGAAGAAGATATTATCATGCCACAAACACATAATGCATATTTTCAGATTATTTATCGTGGTGCGCATTCAATGATGTGTTTCATACAGTCATACAACATTCAGGAACCTGGGAACGGATTGCTGCCATTCTAAATATGACAATCAAGTCATATTTGGTATCAAACTTCTCAGAATAACCTGACCTGAAAAATGAGTCATATATTATGTCTGTGAGCCCCCCCCATTACCAGATATGGAAAATGGGGGTTTATGAAGCATGGTGAAAGAGGAGGTGTTAGCAGACACGCCCACAAAGGAGGGATCACTCAGCGAAGGGGGGTCAAAGATTTCCCCTGGTTTAATAAAAGCAAAGGAGGATTTCTTGGGTCATTCCATCCAAGGGGCCTGACAAGCTAAAACACCGTACCAGCTGTCGGAAGGAATCTTACCACCCTGGGGAGAGGCCCCCCCACACACAACCAAGCTGACCATGCGACACTAGGTCTGAACCTTTCTTTTTATCCCTTTTATTTTTCATAACTGCTTATTCATACATTGTATATTGTCTCTTATATAATATTCTGTAAATCTTTTATGTAATCACTGCCCATATTTCGTGGAGTAAAATATTATAATTTACTAGTCTCGATCTCCTTGTCCTATGAACGAGCTCTCACGACCTCCCTGCTCGTTTTACGCTATCGCACAGGTTACTGATCCGTCTGTAAGTGATCAGTGGTGGCAGAATACCGTTTTTGTATTTATGTGATATTGTGGGCCTGAGGGTGACTGGATCGAGGTATATATACGTTCCTGGCAGGAACTGGTGGTATATATACATCCTGTCACATCACGTGCCGCAATAGACAACATAAATTAGAGCAGCTGGGCACCTTTCTTATCCTCTGGCAGTACCGGATTTGGCCAGCAGGCTAAGGGGGCGCCAGAGAGCTACAGGTCCTGACTAAGGTAATCGTGACAATTGGTGGCAGAGCGGTGGGATCATAGGACATTAGTGTTCTGGTTTGAGCAATCATTCCTCTTACTAAAAACTTGCACAGTTCTTACAAGAACTCTGCACAAAAGTTTTGAAGATCGAACTCAGTGGTTATTAGATCTGAGACAATACTGTGTGTGTAGCAGTTACCCCTCCCCCCTCTTTGTTTTTTTCTATTCTATCTTTTGATTTGGAAACCATGGTCTTGGTTGGAGAGCTCGGTTACGGCCAGATGAAAAAGGACGTTCTAGTGGGAATATGTACGGCCAACGGCCTTGACCCTAAGGGCAAAACCAGAGACCAAATGGCTGCAGAGCTGGCACGACTTGAAGCAGAGCAAGCCCGTCACCAGAGCCCAGTGAATGGAGAGGCCAGCCAAAGTCATGTCAGTGCTGGTGCACAGCGTTCGGCTGCAGAGGTCAGTCAGAGCATGGACGGTGTTGCTGCTGAGCCCGTACCTGTGGATGTAAGCCAAGTCCTAGAAGGTGTTCCTGCAGAGGTCCCACCTGTAGACGCATGCCGCGTCAGCGACCAGGTCAGCATGGACCCCTATCTACAACTGGCCTTACAGCAATATCCCACTGAGGATTCCCAAGGGCGCCTGCAGCTCATTCAGCAATACCTGGAGGCTGCAGAGCGTCGAGCCGAGCAAGAGGCTGCAGAGCGGCGAGCCGAGCGAGAGGCTGAGAGAGCCGAGCGGCAGGCCCAAGCTCAGAGAGAGCACGACCTGCGGATGGCCCAGCTGGAAAGGCAGTCATCTACCCCATTGAACTCTGAATCGACCAGTTCAACCACCTTCCAGCTGAATCCAAAGCATTTCCCTGTGCTGGATGACAACGGTGACCTGGACATTTTCCTAAGGGGTTTTGAGAAGGCTTGCTTACAGTACCAGCTGCCGAATGACCAGTATGCCCCGTACCTCATTGCAGCGTTGAGAGACAAAGCGCTAGCAGCGTTTGTGGCTCTTCCTCGAGAGCTAGATGGGAACTATGCGGCCATCAAGAAGGCTCTAATCCAGAGGTTCCAGCTGACTCCTGAGGTGTACCGTAGAAAGTTCCGGAACCTCCAGCGTGGACCACACGACAGCTACAGTGATGTGGTCCACGGGCTCAGGACCAACTTCGAGCAGTGGATCCAAGGGCTGGAAGTGACCACCTTTGAGCAGATAAAGGATCTGATGGTGAAAGACCAGTTCCTGCATCTTTGCCCCACTGAGGTACGACAGTTCGTGATGGATCGGGAGCCACCAGATGCGAACAAAGCAGTGCAGATCGCAGACACCTACGAGGCCAACCGGAGACCAGAGGGACGGAAGCCGATCATCACCAGCTGGAAGGGGGGTAAGCCATCCAACACCACCCCTGCCCCAGCCAGCCGACCTTCTGGAGGCCTTGGCCCCCCTGCCCACACCACTCGGCCGGTATCCGATCTCCGCAAGTGTTACTCCTGCAACCAGAGCGGTCATCTCAGTGCCACTTGCCCAGAGAAGCAGTGGAAGAATCTACCACCCAAGGCTCCAGGGCAGAAGGCATCATTTTTTTTTGTGGGTGGGTCGGTTGGGAGGGCCTGCGAAAATTTGCAGTCTGTCACTGTGGGGGACACTGTCACTGTGGGCCTCAAGGACACTGGGGCCGAACGAACCCTCATCCGACCTGAACTGGTGTCCACCGAAGAGTTGATCCCAGGAAAGACTCTGACTGTCACCGGGATTGGGGGCGTCCGCTGTCCCCTGCCAATGGCCCGGGTGTTTTATTGATTGGGGTGCAGGGAGTGGGGTGAAGGAAGTGGGGGTGTCCGAAAACTTGCCCACAAATGTTTTACTGGGGACTGATTTGGGGAAAATGTTCGCTTATTAAGACCCTGACTCCCCTCCCCGATCTGATACGGTTAATAAGGTTAATGCTAATGATGGGAATGTCAATGCTTTAACTGATGATGTTGATGATGATGATAATGATGTTGATGATGATGACAATGTATCACGAGGTACAGGAGACCTCAGCCATGTCACTCTGCGGGGTGATATTGCTGAGGATCCCCTACCAGGAGCAAGTGTTAGTGCTAAGGGTGATGGGAAGAGCCCCAGGGCCCTTGAAGCAGGGAGTGCCATGCAGCTGACCAGGGTCACCACAGACGGTGACATGGCTGATGGTAGCTGCCCCATGATGAGCACTGCTCCTAAGGTAACAGGGGATGATGGGAAAGTAGTACCCACAGCCAGGCAGGCTGATGGGACGGTGTTATTCCCCGGGGAGACGGCCTACATAGCCGCCGTCACCCGCAGTCAGAGTGCCCAGAACGCCAGGAACCCCCTGCCTTATGGACCCTCCTCAGCCAGAGGAATAACCGAACCGGTTTCGGACCCAGAGCAGGTCCCAGAGAGTCCCGAAGAGGATGTGGCCTTAAATTCCCTCCTGGCTGCCTTCAGCCAGGAGTTTCAGGCAGCTCTGCATACCGATGCTAGCCTAGAGACGTTAAGGATCCTCGCCAGTCAGCCCCCCTCCGAGACGGATAAGGAGAGGGTATTCTGGGACCAAGGAAGGTTGTATCGGGAGACTGTGCCCGGTACACCCCAACAGGATTGGCCTAGAGAACGACAGCTGGTCGTTCCCTACCAATTCAGGGATGAGTTGTTGCGGATTGCCCATGAGATCCCCCTTGCTGGACACTTGGGGGTTAGCAAAACCAAGGCCCGGTTGTCTCACCACTTCTATTGGCCCAAAATGGGGACAGATGTGAAAAACTACTGCAGCTCCTGTATCACGTGTCAAAGAGTGGGAAAGGCAGGGCCGGCCCCCAAAGCACCCCTGAACTCCTTGCCCGTGATAGAGGAGCCTTTCCAGCGGATTGCTGTGGATATCGTGGGACCACTGCCCATACCCAGCAGTTCTGGAAAGCGATTCATCCTCACTGTGGTAGACTTTGCTACCCGGTATCCAGAGGCAGTAGCTCTGTCTTCAAATAGGGCAGATAAGGTGGCGGATGCCCTGTTGGCCATCTTTTCCCGAGTAGGATTTCCCAGGGAGATGCTTACCGACCAGGGGACCCAGTTCATGTCTGGCATAATGAAGGCCCTCTGTAAGAAAATGCAGGTGCAGCATCTGGTATCAAGTGCATATCATCCTCAAACCAATGGTTTGTGCGAACGCTTCAATGCTACCCTCAAACAGATGTTGAAAATGCTGGTTGAGTCCCAGGGACGCGACTGGGAACGTTACCTCCCACACCTGCTATTTGCTTACCGAGAGGTTCCACAGGCCTCGACCGGGTTCTCTCCCTTCGAGCTCCTGTATGGCTGGCGAGTCCGGGGACCCCTTGGTTTAGTAAGAGAATCCTGGGAAGAGGAGCAGAGCACCCCAGGAGTGTCCATCGTGGAGTATGTCATGCGTTTCCGTGACAAAATGCAGACCTTGACGCAGTTGGTGCATGTCAACATGGCGCAAGCCCAGGCTGACCAGAAGCATTGGTACGACCAGAACGCCCGCGAGCGGACCTACCGGGTGGGTCAGATGGTGTGGGTGCTGGTCCCCGTACCAAAGGACAAGCTTCAGGGGCAGCCTGGGAGGGCCCTTACGTCATTCACCAACAGCTCAACTCAGTCACCTACGTGGTCACCCTCGACCCCGAGCGGGGTAGGCGGAAGGCCTTTCACGTCAACATGATGAAGGCTCATCAAGAACGTGGGCCCTGTGTCCTACCGGTCTGCAACCTGCCCGAGGAGGGGGAGGAAGATCCCCTCCTGGACATGTTGGCCCAAGCGAAGGCCAGCGGGTCCATTGAGGATGTGGAGATAAGCACCTTGCTATCCACAAGCCCGCGGTCTCAGATGCGAGCGGTGTTGGAATCCTTCCAAGTCATGTTCACCAACATGCCTGGAAGGACGGCGGTGGCGGTCCATGAGGTGGACACCGGTAATCATGCCCCACTCCGGCGGACAGCCTATCGAATCTCCGACGAGGTGCAGCACGTCATGCGCCAGGAGATCAATGAGATGCTGAAGTTGGGAGTGATTACCGAGTCCAAGAGCGCGTGGGCCTCACCAGTAGTCCTGGTGCCAAAGAAGGACCGGACCACCCGATTCTGTGTGGACTACAGGGGGCTCAACGCTATCACGGCCTCCGATGCACAACCAATGTCACGCATTGAGGAGTTGCTGGAGCGGTTAGCTAGTGCCAGCTATCTCTCCATTATGGATCTGAGTCGGGGATATTGGCAGATTCCCCTGAGCCCTGAGGCCCAGGAGAGGTCAGCCTTTATCACCCCCTTTGGATTGTACGAATCCACGGTCATGCCATTCGGCATGAAAAATGCCCCGGCCACTTTCCAGAGAATGGTTAACTCCCTGCTCCTGGGACTGGAGAGGTACGCGGTGGCGTACCTGGATGACATTGCCGTCTTCAGTCCCACCTGGGGGGATCACCTTAAGCTTCTGCGGCAGGGCATCGGGCGCATCCGCCAGGCAGGCTTGACCATTAAGCCAGGAAAGTGCCAGATGGGCATGAACGAGGTCCACTACCTGGGGCACCGGGTAGGCGGGGGCACACTGAAACCAGAGCCCGGGAAAGTGGACGCTATCGTGTCCTGGCCCACCCCCAGGACCAAAAAGCAGGTGCTGTCCTTCTTGGGCACTGCAGGGTACTATAGGCGCTTTGTGCCAAACTATAGTAGCCTTGCGAAGCCTCTCACAGACCTCACCAAGAAAAACCTACCCCATGCAGTCGATTGGACCGAGGCCTGCGAGGTCGCCTTCCAGGCTCTGAAGACGGCCCTGAGCAGTTCCCCTGTGTTGAGGGCGATTGACGGCAAGCAGCCATTCCTAGTACAGACTGATGCTAGTGAGTTTGGCCTCGGAGCTGTGCTCAGCCAGGTCGACTCAAGGAACCAAGAGCACCCAGTGTTGTACCTCAGCCGAAAGCTCCTCCCGAGGGAAGTGGCCTATTCCACGATAGAGAAAGAGTGTCTGGCCATTGTATGGGCTCTGCAACGCTTACAGCCCTACCTGTACGGGCGCCCCTTCACTGTCGTGACCGACCACAACCCCCTGAGCTGGCTGAACTCCCTGTCCGGTACCAACGGGAGGTTGCTACGCTGGAGCCTCACGCTCCAGCAGTACGACTTTACCGTGCAACACCGAAAAGGCAGCGATCACGGCAATGCTGATGGGTTATCCCGGTGGGGAGAGCCCACAGGGACACGCCTGGAGGAGTACCGAGAGGTTCTTCCTCCATAGCGTCATCGAAAAGGGGGAGGTGTCATGAAAATGAATATTGATCATGATTTTAAGGTATTGGAGAGTCAGTCAAATCTAACTCCCTCCTCCCTCCTCCCTTTTAGCTGGTTTGTGTGTAGCACAGAGACCCACTGCGTGCATCCCCCAACCTAAAGTATTTACGACGCCCTAATAAATAACTTTCAGGAGAGCAAGAGTTGGACACCAGTCCAAACCAGTTGGTCTCCGGTTAAAAGAAAACTCCTTTGTCTAAACTTAGTGTTTTCAAAATCGAATTGAAGAAGATATTATCATGCCACAAACACATAATGCATATTTTCAGATTATTTATCGTGGTGCGCATTCAATGATGTGTTTCATACAGTCATACAACATTCAGGAACCTGGGAACGGATTGCTGCCATTCTAAATATGACAATCAAGTCATATTTGGTATCAAACTTCTCAGAATAACCTGACCTGAAAAATGAGTCATATATTATGTCTGTGAGCCCCCCCCATTACCAGATATGGAAAATGGGGGTTTATGAAGCATGGTGAAAGAGGAGGTGTTAGCAGACACGCCCACAAAGGAGGGATCACTCAGCGAAGGGGGGTCAAAGATTTCCCCTGGTTTAATAAAAGCAAAGGAGGATTTCTTCTTCATAAATTAGAGCAGCTGGGCACCTTTCTTATCCTCTGGCAGTACCGGATTTGGCCAGCAGGCTAAGGGGGCGCCAGAGAGCTACAGGTCCTGACTAAGGTAATCGTGACAATTGGTGGCAGAGCGGTGGGATCATAGGACATTAGTGTTCTGGTTTGAGCAATCATTCCTCTTACTAAAAACTTGCACAGTTCTTACAAGAACTCTGCACAAAAGTTTTGAAGATCGAACTCAGTGGTTATTAGATCTGAGACAATACTGTGTGTGTAGCAGTTACCCCTCCCCCCTCTTTGTTTTTTTCTATTCTATCTTTTGATTTGGAAACCATGGTCTTGGTTGGAGAGCTCGGTTACGGCCAGATGAAAAAGGACGTTCTAGTGGGAATATGTACGGCCAACGGCCTTGACCCTAAGGGCAAAACCAGAGACCAAATGGCTGCAGAGCTGGCACGACTTGAAGCAGAGCAAGCCCGTCACCAGAGCCCAGTGAATGGAGAGGCCAGCCAAAGTCATGTCAGTGCTGGTGCACAGCGTTCGGCTGCAGAGGTCAGTCAGAGCATCGACGGTGTTGCTGCTGAGCCCGTACCTGTGGATGTAAGCCAAGTCCTAGAAGGTGTTCCTGCAGAGGTCCCACCTGTAGACGCATGACCTGACCTGAAAAATGAGTCATATATTATGTCTGTGAGCCCCCCCATTCCCAGATATGGAAAATGGGGGTTTATGAAGCATGGTGAAAGAGGAGGTGTTAGCAGACACGCCCACAAAGGAGGGATCACTCGGCGAAGGGGGGTCAAAGATTTCCCCTGGTTTAATAAAAGCAAAGGAGGATTTCTTGGGTCATTCCATCCAAGGGGCCTGACAAGCTAAAACACCGTACCAGCTGTCGGAAGGAATCTTACCACCCTGGGGAGAGGCCCCCCACACACACAACCAAACTGACCATGCGAGACTAGGTCTGAACCTTTCTTTTTATCCCTTTTATTTTTCATAACTTCTTATTCATACATTGTATATTGTCTCTTATATAATATTCTGTAAATCTTTTATGTAATCACTGCCCATCTTTCGTGGAGTAAAATATTATAATTTACTAGTCTCGATCTCCTTGTCCTATGAACGAGCTCTCACGACCTCCCTGCTCGTTTTACGCTATCGCACAGGTTACTGATCCGTCTGTAAGTGATCAGTGGTGGCAGAATACCGTTTTTGTATTTATGTGATATTGTGGGCCTGAGGGTGACTGGATCGAGGTATATATACGTTCCTGGGAGGAACTGGTGGTATATATACATCCTGTCACATCACGTGCCGCAATAGACAACATAAATTAGAGCAGCTGGGCACCTTTCTTATCCTCTGGCAGTACCGGATTTGGCCAGCAGGCTAAGGGGGCGCCAGAGAGCTACAGGTCCTGACTAAGGTAATCGTGACACTAACCACTGGGCTGCTGCTGTATATACCTCTGGGCTGCTGTATACACCACTAGGGCTGCTGTATATACCTCTGGGGCTGTAAAATTCCTCTGGGGCTGCTGTAAACTACCACTGGGGCTGCTGTATACTACCACTGGGGTTGCTGTATACTACCACTGGGGCTGCTGTATAGTACCACTGGGGCAATATATACCTCTGGGGCTGCTGTATACTACCTCTGGGGCTGCTGTATACTACCACTGGGGCTGCTGTATACTACCATTGGGGTTGCTGTATACTACCACTGGGGCTGCTGTATAGTACCACTGGGGCTGTATATTACTTCTGGGGCTGCTGTATACTACCACTGGGGCTGCTGTATACACCTCTGGGGCTGCTGTATACTAACCACTGGGGCTGCTGCTGTATATACCTCTGGGGCTGCTGTATACACCACTAGGGCTGCTGTATATACCTCTGGGGCTGTATATACCTCTGGGGCTGCTGTATACTACCACTGGGGCTGCTGTATACTAGCACTGGGGCTGTATATACCTCTGGGGCTGCTGTATACTACCACTGGGGCTGCTGTATACACCTCTGGGGCTGCTGTATACTAACCACTGGGGCTGCTGCTGTATATACCACTGGGGCTGCTGTATATACCTCTGGGGCTGCTGTATACCACACTGCTGGGGGCTGTATATCTGTGCTGGGGTCCACCCTCGGCTTATACACGAGTCAATAGGTTTTCCCAGATTTTGGGGGCAAAAGTAGGGGGGTCGGCTTATACACGGGTCGGCTTATACACGAGTATATACGGTACATCCCACCGGACGCGTTTCGGACAAGGTCCTTACTCATCGGCGTATATACAAATATAAAACCAATACATTTATAGACAAATAAAAAACCTTTATTGCAACATTCAAGGCCTTAATAGCCAACATGTGTAAGATTAACCCCTTCAGGTTAGATAGAATAAGAAAACCACCCACAGTTCATATAGTTCAAATGTTATGAGACCGAAAAAAAAAAAAATTAATTTTTTTCTATTTTTTTTTTTCCCTTTTGCATAAATATGCATATCTTACCCTAACACAGATGATAATTACAGTACATCGTTATAGGAACCACCATACTCATCAATAAATATTGATCATTCTTTTATTTAGACTCCCTATAGATTTCTCTAAGAGGAAGATATGTAAATATATGACATAATTCAGAGCACTGAGAAACGTATTTATATTAAACCCACCAGGCAAGGCGGAGAGCAAGGACCAAATAGAAGAAACCTTCCCATGTTTCCATGTGAAATTTGCAAAAAAATGCCCAACTATTAACAATAAATTGAAAACCTCTCTCCCCATTGGGAGGTACAATCCCACTTAATGTGCATAATATTGCTTAAAAATGGAAAAAAAAAAGCAACAACAATAAGTAGAGAAGGAAAACGAGAGGGTAGGTAGAAGGTAGTATAAAGATTAGTATCACACAAACAAAAAAAAAAAATTATATATATAACCTCGCTCCGTACACCAAAAATGTACCCACTATGACACCTATCTCAAAAAACGGGAGGTGTGAAACAGAGGAAAGGAACCTTTTTAAACTTTTCTGAGCTTCCATACCATAGAATGGCCAAATATAAATAGTAAATTGAATTACCTCTCTCCCCATCGGGAGATATAACTGAATGCTAGAAGTAAAACTCCATTATGGAAAGACACTTCATGTGGAGAATGAAATGGAAAGCTGTAACGTGAAATAGAGATTAATGTAAAATAATATCAATGAAACAAAAAAAAAAATGATGAGTAAGGACCTTGTCCGAAACGTGTCCGGTGGGATGTAAGTGTTTTTAAATATGTTCTAATAAAGTTGCTGTCAGTATGGTCCAGTGGCCCTGGAAAATACCTTTTTTCTTCCGTCTGAATTCTTATCTGAGTATAGCTCCTCAGTATCTGCAGATGAAATAGAGATTTTAGACTCTGCAAAGCTTTTACTTTTTTTGTCCTTTTATTATTATTTTTATTATTATTATTAGTATGTATTAATATAGCGCCGTTAGGTTACATGGCGCTTTACAAGTGAGAGGGTAGACAGAGACAAGTAGTAAAAACGACGACAAATCAGTCGTCCAGGTACAATAGGGAGAGGATCCTGTCCGCGAGGGCTCACAGAGGTGTTATTCTTGTGCTGTGTTTTCCATGAAAAGACCTGTAAATCTCATTCCAATTAGTTTTTTTTTTTCCTTTCAGCTATTTTATCATCAAATGTTTGTCCATATTTTCCAAACGTTTTTGTAGTTAGGGAGATTATCAAATGTATTGAAATCACTACTTTTATCCACAATGTCCTCTTTGATTTTCTCTAGTTCTGATTCTTCATCTATTATATAATTGCGAATGGGTTTTTTGCCCCTTTTGAGTCCACTCACGCTGCGAGTCAGCGTGGTCATGTGGATACGCCCGAAGCATTGGCCGCGCAGCGGGCATGGCGAGTCGCCTTAGCAGCGCGAAGCATTGGCCGCGAAGCGGCCATTGCGAGTCACAGACTCGCTCTTCTAGAATCCCGATGCATGTGCATCGGGCACCCAGCTAGTATTTTATAATTAGATTCATTCATTTATTAGAATATGTTAAAAGAATGAAGTCCCATTCCTGGCGAAAATACTCTGGGTAAGAAGAAAAAGTAGGATTTTTTAAAAGGCGCCATCCCCTGGGACCGATGTCCTTATCCACATATGACTTTATTGAGGTGGACTCCCACCATAGTTTTAGCTCTTTTATACTACATTTTACAGATTCTTCAAACAAACATTAAAATCATTTGAAATCTTTCCCAAGGTAATAATTTAACCTGTTGTGATATTAGTGTTAAAGATGGAGTCAAATTTATTCCTCCTTATGCTGTTGATGTCCATGTTTAATGTGCCTTATCTTTAAAGAGAACCTGTAACCCCCTAGTGCTTTCCAAAGTGAAAGCAGCACCTTCAGCAGCGTGTATGCTGCATTCTGTGAAGGTGTGTACAATGTCTCTACCTCCCCCTGTACCCCGAAATAAACACTTTCTAAAGTTTCTCGCCCTGTATTTAAATTGTAGATAAGTGGTCCGATGGGTCTTAGCTTTGCTTGCTTCCATCGCCACCGGGCCAGTCCTCCCGCCCCCTTTATGTGTCTGCCGCCTCCTCTTCTGTGTGAGAATTCAAAGTGCTTACAACACATCTGTTTATATTTCTTGAGGGGTCACTTGTGGGGTTTGTCACTGTTTAGGCACATCAGAGGCTTTGTCAACGTGGCATGGCATCTGCTATCGATTCCAGATGATTTTGCGTTCGTTAAGTCAGATGTTTCTCCTTCCCTTCAGAGCCCTGCCGTGCACTCAAACAGTGGTTTTCCACCACATATGGGATATCAGCGAACTCAGGAGAACTTGCACAATAAATTCTGTGGTGCATTTTCTCCTGTTACCCTTGTGAAAATGAAAAAATTGGGGGCTAAAGTAACATTTTTGTTGGTAAAAATAAATGTATTTTTTCCTTCCACATTGCTTTAATTTCTGTGAAGCAGCTAAAGAGTTAGTCTCCATTCACACGTCCAGTTTTTGGTCTGTGTTTGCTCATTAGTTTTTGTAGCCTAAACCAGGAGTGGGTGATAAATCCAGAAGTGGTGACGTGTTTCTATTATACTTTTCCTCTGATTGTTTCTCTCCTGGTTTTGGCTACAAAAACTGATGAGCAAAAACAGAGCAATAAGTAAACGTGTGACTGTAGTCTTCATGAACTTCTTGGATCTAGTTTTGAGCACTTTGAGGAGAGACATTTTTAGAACAGTGACACGTTTGGGTATTTTCTGTCACGTGAGCTCAACGTGACTTCAATTGTGATGTGGTCCATAAAAAATTAGTTTTATAAATTGTCTTGGAAAAATTAAAACTTTATAAAAAAAAATATGTTTGAAACATTATGCTGATAGAAAGTAGAAATGTGGGAAATGTTATTTATTGACTTTTTTCGGTGACATAGCTCTTTGGTTTAAGGACCTAAAAATTCAAATTTTGGAAATGGCAAAGTTTTCACCAAATTTCCAATAATTTTACAAACAAATGCAAAAAAATTGTCCTAAGTGTATCACTATCATGAAGTAATATATATCACAAAACAGTCTCATCACTGGGATATGTTGAAACATTCCAAAGTTATAACCTCATAAATGGAGATGAGCAGACCAGTTGAAGTTTTGGTTTGGGTGGTACAGCCAGAATTTTTTTCACGGAACATGACCCGAACCTTAGTTGGAGACACTGATTGGCAGTTTGGCTCTCTGCCAACATACAGAAAGCCATAAGTAAACCACTTCCGGGGGCAGGAGGGCAGGCGTTTTTTTTTTTTTCTAATTTACACTTACACACTACAGCCTCAGCTTTTACCTCCAGTGCGAGATGATCGAATACTGCATGCGGTTTGCACTAGGCCAAGCACTGAACTCACACTGGCACAGTGATGATTGCTGGAATGCTTCATACCCAAATGGGTTTTCTCATCTCTACTCATAAAGTCACACTGGTCGAAATTGAAAACAGGCTTCGGGGGTAAAGGGGTTAAATGAATAATGTCATAAAGAAAACTAAAAGTTGTCCGGTAAAAAAGAAGCCCTCATATGACTTTGCTTATGGGAAAAATAAAAAAATTATGCACTTTGAAAAAAGTACGGACAAAAAAACCAAATGTGCAAATGTGTCACACAATGACTTAAAAATAAAAGGAAATGGAGCGCACATAGAGTAATATCCTTTTGTACCAATAACCTCAGTGCCCCCCTTTTGTAGAAGGTCTCACCTGATTTGGTTGTGCAAGTCACAACCAACTCCGCTCTCTCCTATGGTCGCAGCAGGTGTCCAGCAAGAGTAAAGATCCAAAAGGGTGAACAGAAAGTGCTGGGTTTCATAGATTCACCGCGCTGACCTCCAAGTGAAGACAAACAGAGTGATAGATAAGACTCTGTTTAATGAGTAGTTTGCCTAACGGTTTCGTGATCTCAGTTATCACTTCATCAGGGCTTTTAATATGGCTAGTGTAGGGTACGTTCTGAAGAGAGTCACCTTGTCGCGGTGGAATGGCTTATTGCACGTTTTTTGCAAAAAAGGTATGTACCAAGTACTCTTGTTTTGGTGGCATTAGCTTTTATTATTTTTACTGTAAGGTATTTGGAGACATCTTACACAGCATTGAGTTAAATACTCAAAATAACTGAGTTGTTTTTTCATAGCATGTCGTCATGGGCCAGAACTAGAATACAGTTAGACATACAGTGATAAAGGTAGTATCCTGTAATATGTAAGTGACGCGCCCCTGGGTTATATGGACTCGGGTATCTGGGCCCTCAGCTGCGGTTGGGGATGTCACTGGTGGCCTGCCCAGACCCGTGATCCTGGTGGTCTGCTTTAAAAAGGGGAAATTGAAATGGGAATTGTTTGTTGTGACACTACCTATGGTGTTTGGTGATTGCCCCATTGTGTCAGGCCTTCAGGGATGATGGATGGGCAGCAAGGTGTTGAAGCTCCCCACAGGCGGAGCAGGATCCCTGGGGAGTTTGGTAATGATGATGAGGGATGGAGCAGGGATTTGGCAGGGCTGTTGGGTAACGGGACAGTCTCTATGGATGGCAGGGGCAAAGGTTGAGGAATTGACATACACACCACAGGTTGTTTCTTTGCCTTTTACTGATGACTTGGCAGGTAAATGTCCAGGTACTGATGGGTGGTCAAGAAGCACTTCAGGATCTCCACAGTGAGTGGGTATAAGGCCTCCTTTACTCTTTCCCGTGTGTGTGAAGCCCTTGCCCTGTGTGAAACTTGGCTGGCCTCCTCTGCTCTCCTATCACCTGTGCTGTTTTTGGGAAACCCGCGATGGACTGCCACCATTCCTCTCTCCGCGGTGCCTGGCTCCCTTGTTGGTGGCTGCACAGATGCCTGGGTCACTGAAATCTCCATGGTAAACCGGTATTCTCTGCTGGGTTAGGTGCTCTCCGGCAGACTCGGACTCCTGTGTCTGGAATTCTTTCTGGTGTGAACCAAAGATGGCTCCTTGGTCCTCAATTTGCTCTTTCTCTGTTCTCTCCTCGCATTCCGACCCCTCTCTTGGGCCCTGCACGACTACTCTGAAGGCTGTTCAGGGTCACTGGCTCAGCGCGGCACCGATCACCAGAAATGTCTTCACAGCTCTTCTAGCGTCTGTACACTCTAACTAACTCCACCACCAGTATTTACAGGGTATCTTGCCTAAGAGCAGCATGTTTAGCTCCCCCTACTGTGCTGGGGTGGAAGGAGTTGTTTGCTCTGTGTACCCACTGTGGAAACCAATCCGTGCTGTAGGTGAGTCTGCGGTTACATCTAGCGACAGGGCGCCACATAAACACTATCTTAGGATGTGGCCACACACTATGATTATTCATGCACTGAGGCTCCTACAGACCATAGTGGGCCAATGACAACAATATTACATAAAGTGTGCTGCATTTGGCAAACACCATGAACAGCATTTGAGCCTTGTGTGTGCAGTCACAGTGTGTTTTCTCACCATTAAAGTAGAAGCATAAAAATGTAATTTCTTTCCACACTTAATTATTAAGCTAAATATTGCATTTTCTTCAATCAATAACAGGACCCACGAGGAAGCGTGATTAAGATTTGCAAATTTCTTGGAAAGGAGTTAGATGACAAAGCAGTGGACTCTGTGGTGGAAAACACTTCCTTTAAGAATTTGAAACAGAACAAAATGGCTAATTATACTCTCCTCCCATCTGGTTACATGGACCAGGAGAAAAGCCCATTTATGAGAAAAGGTAAAAAACTAAGTACTTTATTGAGAAAAAAATATGTATGTATAATAAAGGATTTGTTCTGTGTTGTGTGTCATCTGGTCCTGGCCTGCCATATCCAATAAGCATCATGCACTTTGTGGAGGCGAATCACACAGGTAACGACCGTCACAAAGGCACACCATCCAGGGAACCCCTTTTATATGTAGCATGGTGGGGTGTGGAAGATGAGTATATTGTCTAAGGCTAGCACCCCTGGCCCCATTACACTCGGGGGTGCTGATAGGGTGTGAGAGGAAGCTACCTACCTCTCTTATAAGATCTTCTAAATGCTGCAATACTATTCATCATGGCACAGCTAGGTGCAGTGCTAGTGCTGACCCTGACTGTTACAACAGAAGCTCAGCTATGAGTTAAGCCGAGCCCATTAATTGCACAAGCACAGCTTTTGTGGCAGCCTAATAACCAAGATGTAAAAATGCATTCATTTATAGTTTCATAGTTTTAAAGGGGTTGTCCAGGCTATTTGTATCATTTCTATGCGTATTTAGGCTGCAAAATGTTGACAGTTTGTAATTTACACCCTGTCAATATTTTGCAGGGATACCTAGTGTGAGGCACCGCCGGCATGATCCTCATGACTAATGAGTGGCTCATGAAATCGAGGAGGCCATGAGGAATGGGATGTAATGACTGAGTGCTGACAACCCGGAACACAGGGAGTTAACATAAGCTGTGTGGAAGCTGATAATCAGCAGCGAAGGGGGTGTGTCCATGTGGGAGTGGCCGGCACGATAAGAGCCGGCCAGCTGAGTGATTGAGAGACTTGTGTGAGATCCTGCTGAGAGATCATGCAGAGATTCATTCTCAGCCAGACATCAGCCTGAGAGGATGTGGGCTGATTATCAGCCAGAGAGCCGAGCAGAGCCAGTCTGTGTGAGGGACTGGGAGTGCGAGTCCAGACCACCATAAGGAACGATGGTGAGGGGAGCATGCTAGCTCCATACCGGTGGCCAGGACCAGGGTCGTGACAGCACCTGGGGTGGGGAAGCCGTGGCTGACCTGTTGGACGCTGGACTGGACGTGGGGTGAAACATGTCCAGGACGGAGCCTGTGAGAGGCTTGGCCAACCCGTTACCCAGGTAGCGAGACCCGGATCCGTGCCCGGTAAGACAGCGGTTCCCGTGTAACGGAGTGAGCTGTATGCGTGATTAATGCCAGGCGGGCATAACCGCTATTGGGTCCGACTAGGCAGTCGTTAAAGGACCCGTTGATGTATGTAGGGGCTTAGGCAATTGCCCTGAATGTAAGATGATGACCTATGTAAGAACATTGTATAATAATGCGGGGAGAAAGTAACCCAGCCAGTATGGATGATGTTGGAGGCGTTCCGTCCCTGTGGGACGAGAGGGAGGCTTGCCCTGCTGCTTGCAGAGGGTACCCGTCCCTCAACCACGACCTCTAATGGTGTGGGTGTGCCTGTGGCCAGAGACAGGGGTCACGAAGGCTCCTAGAAGGGTAACCATGGCTGATCCGTTAGGGTGATACTCAGACACAGGGTACAGTCGTTGACCTTGAGACGTGCCATGAGATGAGATGGAGGTTTGGTGGCGACTGATGGCCCGTACCGTGGTGAGTAGGCCACGGTGACGCATGGTTAGCCCGGATTCTACGGTTGACCAGGTCCCTGTTATGGTCATGGAGGAGCCACAGTCCATGGATGTGTTATGATGGGCTGTGAGCGGGTGTAAGAAATGTATGTGATCCATGGACGTTTGAATGATGGATCACATACGGTATGTAAGGTCCCGGTCAGGCAGGAATCCTGACTACGGGTAATGTTGGGTCATCAAGCTGGGTGACTAAAGCCAGGCGGCAGGTACCGCCATTGGGACCCACAGGGCCCGTTGAGGTATATGTAACGAAGGTCAGAAGCAGGGGTTAAAAAGGGCTCCTAGAGTGGGGACACCATGGTTGAACCAGGTGGATGCTGACCTGGACATGGGGTGAAACATGTCCAGGAGGGAGCCCCTTGGGGATACATGACATACCCGGTACTCAGGTTGCTCAATCCCTGTTATGAACCCGGAGGGGGCATCGTCGAAATATAACGAATGTATTTATTATAAATGTACTGTAAAATGTGTAAGTAGGCCGGAGGCCGTAGCTACCACGGGAGCAGGTGTTAGAGCTCCAATGGGGAGAGAGTCGTGGTTACAGGTCCCGGGTTACTGTAAATGGATATGTGTAATATTTGATGTAATGTATAATGTGATGTGTTTGTGTTAAATGTTAAATTTACTAACCCGATTATTGATGTTGGTGAGAAAAAAACGGGTAGATATTTGAAAAATTATACAAATGTGTTGGCGTCATTACGCAGCAAGCGAGTCCCCCGGCTCGCTACCTCACACTAGATATCACTCTTTTGTGTCTGGAAGAGACTGACCAATGAGCCTGTTTGTTTTGGAACCAGTCGTTTACACCCAGTCTCCTACAAGCATGCCCCACATAGCAACAAGCCTGCCCTAGTCTCAGCATACCCCCTGGTCTCAGTATGCCTGCCCCCTCCCATCTCCAGCGCATGCCTGCCACCCCACTGGTCATGGTATGCCCGGCCACTACAGTCTCTACAGTATGCAGCGCCATTCCACACTCCATTGCCCTATGTAATCTGTGATAGAGGTGCCTCATTGCTCTGAGAGTGGTCATCTCTGAGACACTGTGATGAATCCGCACCTCTGAGATTACCACTCTAAGTGCTGTGTGTGTGCGCTCAACTTCCCCTGTGCCAGTTCTAATGTGATATGATGAAGCACTGAAGGAAACATAGGCTTAGCTCTGCCTAATATAAAACCCAAGGTTGTGACATCACCACAAGTCCTGCAGTGATGTAAATCAATTGCAATGCAGGGGGCATAAAAAAATTCAAAAAATATCATGAATGAACTTTAGTTACAGTGAGCAAAAGTGCCTCCCCCATGACTTAAGCCAGGTATGGATGTACAGTCACCTACCCTATGACTGAAGCCAGGTATGTGTGTGCAGTCACCTCCCTTATGACTGAAGCCAGGTGTGTGTGTGCAGTCACCTCCCTTATGACTGAAGCCAGGTGTGTGTGTGCAGTCACCTCCCTTATGACTGAAGCCAGGTGTGTGTGTGCAGTCACCTCCTCTGTGTCTGTGTGAGGTATGTGTGTGCAGTCTCCTCCCCTATGACTGAAGCCAGGTGTGTGTGTTCAGTCACCTCCCTTATGACTGAAGCCAGGTATGTGTGTGCAGTCACCTCCCCTTTGACTGAAGCCAGGTATATGTGTGTGCAGTTACCTCCCCTATGACTGAAGCCAGGTATGTGTGTGCAGTCACCTCCCATATGACTGAAGCCAGGTATGTGTGTGCAGTCACCTAACCTATGACTGAAGACAGGTATGTGTGTGCAGTCACCTAACCTATGACTGAAGACAGGTGTGTGTGTTCAGTCATCTCCCCTATGACTGAAGCCAGGTATGTGTGTTCAGTCACCTCCCCTATCACTGAAGTGAGATATTTGTGTGCAGTCACTTCCCCTATGACTGAAGACAGGTATGTGTGTGCAGTCACCTCAGCATAGAAAGTTTTTTTTGAAGATAAATAGGTGTAAGTTTATTTTTCGAATTAGAAAACCTTGTTAGTAACGCACATTGCATCATTTAAAAAACATTGGGGGTGGTTTAATATCACAAAATGACATGACAGGTTCCCTTTAATAAAAATCTTACCTATGACTGTCACCGAAAAACAAATGAGGTTATAACTCCTGGAACATGACAGAACAAAAGGTAAAATGTAAAATGAACTGTCAGACCAAGGAGTTAGTAGAAGGAACATCATCCAGAAAATGTTCCTTGTTTGATACCACAAGAATTATCATGTATTTATTATAGGTAAACCCAAAATACATGGATTGCAGCAAGAGCATTCTAATATCTGATATAAGACTATACAGGTGTAGAGAAGGCAGGGAGGAGCAGAACTTCACTCCTGTGTATTAAAATTGGAGAAATCATTGTCAAAATCTACATGAAACATCTCCGATATGTGTCAGGTGCCTGATGATTGTTATTTTAGCACTGATAATTTTGTTGCTTAGAATCTGTAATCATTTTATCCTTGCCATAATATAAATGTTGATGTATAAACTTCCTGGTAAGTTTACAGCTAAGGCCCCCTTCACACCACGATTTTTGTGGATCCGTGGTTATTCATTGTAAAACTGATAGCCACGGATCCAATTTGGCCTCCATGTATCCCTATGGGCACAGATGGGCATGGATTGGTGCTTAATGGCCATCAGTGTGTGCAGGGATCTGATTGTCTGCGCTGTTTTCAGGTCCCCAAAATCAGAGACTGCTCCGATTTTGGGCCCAGCGGACAGAATTGAACAGCATCGGATCACGACGCTGTCCGATTCAAATAGCATGGGGGCCTATGGAGCTCGGGTCCAGGAAAAAACAGGATTGCTTCCCGGATCCAATTTTAGTGTACTGGGCATGCTCAGTACACTAAAACTGCTCTGCTCAGTGTAATTTCACTTTAGCAAATGTATCTACATACACTATCTACACACACTGCTAAAGTGAAATTAAATAAAGCAATGTATTAAAAATAGAAAAAATACATACCTTCCTCTCTGCCGGCTGTCTGGGACCCGAGAAGATGTCCAGATGCTGCCAGGACCTTAGTTAAAATGTGATTGGCCGCTAGCGATCAGGTGGTATGTCTCGTCACATATCACATGATTGCTACTGGCCAATCACAGATCTCTAAGGTCCTGGCAGCATTTGGACGTCTTATCGGGTGCCAGACAGCTGGCGAAAAGGTAAGTATTTATTTTTTTATTTTTCATACATGTTTTCTCTTTTATTTTGCTTTGAAGCAAAACTTCAGCCCCAACATGTCACACGGAGGGAGGAACACAGGATTCTTTCTCCCCCTGTTTGACATCACAGCCCTGACACCACTGGGCTCCTCCCAGCTCTTTCTGTGTCCGCATCTGTCAAAATAAAGGATCCGGATACAGAAATGGCATCCGGAGTTCACATCTGGGCCTGTCTAATCCTGTCCGCAAAAAACAGGATCCCCATGGACAGGTAAAAATCATGGTGTGAAGGGGGCCTCATATACAACTACAAAGTGCAAAGTGTGGGTTAGGAACAAAGCAGAAGAATAAGCCTATAAAAGAAACAGATAATTGTCTGTTTTTGTGTTTCCTGTTAAAAAATTAACAATTGATTGTAAACTACCATATTGTCAGACTATAAGATGCACAGCACCATAAGACACCTAGGTTTTAGAGGAGGAGGCTAATAGAAAAACTATTTGGAGCAAAAAATGTGGTCATGCTCCGTTATCGGGGAATCTTCTGCTGAAACTGTTATGGGGGTAATGTTCCCCAATTATATACTATCGTCCCCCATCCTGGGCCCCTTCCAGGTACAGTCATATGAAAAAGTTTGGGCACCCCTCTTAATCTTACTGATTTTTTTTGGTTTAAAATTGGGTTTTTGCCACAGCTATTTCAGTGTGATATATGTAATAACTGATGGACACAGTAATATTTCAGGTTTGAAATGAGGTTTATTGTACTAACCAAAAATGTGAAATATTCATTATTTCAAAATTTGACAGGTGCAAAAGTATGGGCACCCTTCTGATTTTCATGATTTGAATACTCCTAACTACTTTTTAATGACTTACTGAAGCACTAAATTGGTTTGGTAACCTCATTGAGCTTTGTACTTCATAGCCCGGTGTATCCAATCATGAGAAAAGCTATTTCAGGTGTCCACTTGCAAGTTGTTCTCCTATTTGCATCTTCTCTGAGGAGTGGCATCATGGGCTCCTCAAAACAGCTCTCAAATGATCTGAAAAATAAGATTGTTCAACATAGTTGTTCAGGGGAAGGATACAAAAAGTTGTCTCAGAGATTTAACCTGTCAGTTTCCACTGTGACGAACATACCCTATATACTCGCGTATAAGCCGAGTTTTTCAGCCCAAAAATTGGGCTGAAAAGTAGGCCCCTCGGCTTATACGCGAGTCAATACGGCCCCAGTGTATATAGCAGCGGCGAGCGGGGACGGCAGCGGGACAGTGATAAGTATATTTTCCTTTACAGGTTACTGGAGCAAGGCTGGGGGGGCCCTGGATTACTAAGGCTGCTGTATACTACCGCTGGGGCTGCCGGGGCTGCTGTATACTACCGCTGGGGCTGCTGGGGGTTCTATATACTACCACTGGGGCTGCTGGGGCTTCTATATACTACCACTGGGGCTGCTATATACTACCACTGGGGCTGCTGGGGCTTCTATATACTACCACTGGGGCTGCTATATACTACCACTGGGGCTGCTGGGGCTTCTATATACTACCACTGGGGCTGCTATATACTACCACTGGGGCTGCTGGGGCTGCTATATACTACCACGGGGGAGGCCTGTATACCACTGGGGGGGGCCTGTATACCACACTGCTGGGGGCTGTATACCTGTGCTGGGGTCCACCCTCGGCTTATACACGAGTCAATAGGTTTTTCCAGATTTTTGGGGCAAAAGTAGGGGGGTCGGCTTATACACGGGTCGGCTTATACACGACTATATACGGTAGTAAGGAAATGGAAGACGACAGGGACAGTTCTTGTAAAGGCCAGAAGTGGCAGGCCAACAAAAATATCAGAAAGGCAGAGAAGAAGAATGGTGAGAACAGTCAAGAACAATCCACAGATCACCTCTAAAGACCTGCAGCATCATCTTGCTGCAGATGGTGTCACTGTGCATCAGTCAACAATACAGCGCACACTGCACAAGGAGAAGCTGTATGGGAGAGTGATGTGAAAGAAGCCGTTTCTGCATGCACGCCACAAACAGAGTCGCCTGAGGTATGCAAAAGCACATTTGGACAAGCCAGTTTCATTTTGGAAGAAGGTCCTGTGGACTGATGAAACAAAGATTGAGTCGTTTGGTCATACAACAAGGCGTTATGCATGACGCCACAAAAACACAGCATTCCAAGAAAAACACTTGCTACCCACTGTCAAATTTGTGGGAGGGTCCATCATGCTTTGAGGCTGTGTGGCCAATGACGGCACCGGGAATCTTGTTAAAGTTGAGGGTCGAATGGATTCCACTCAGTATCACCAGATTCTTGAGAATAATGTTCAAGAATCAATGTCAAGGTTGAAGTTACGCCGGGGTTGGATCTTTCAGCAAGACAATGATCCAAAACACCGCTCCAAATCTACTCAGGCATTCATGCAGAGGAACAATTACAATGTTCTGGAATGGTAATCCCAGTCCCCAGACCTGAATATCATTGAACATCTGTGGGATGTTTTGAAGCGGGCTGTCCATGCTCGGCGACCATCAAACTTAACTGAACTGGAATTGTTTTGTAAAGAGGAATGGTCAAAAATACCTTCATCCAGGTTCCAGGAACTCATTAACAGCTACAGGAAGCGACTAGAGGCTGTTATTTTTGCAAAAGGTGGATCTACTAAATATTAATGTCACTTTTCTGTTGAGGTGCCCATAATTTTGCACCTGTCAAATTTTGAAATACCGTATATACTCGTGTATAAGCCGACCCGTGTATAAGCCGACCCCCCTACTTTTGCCCCCAAAAACTGGGAAAACTTATTGACTCGCGTATAAGCCGAGGGTGGACTCCAGCACAGGTATACAACCCCCAGCAGTGAGGTATACAGCAGCCTCCCCAGTGGTAGTATACAGCAGCAGCCCCAGTGGTAGTATACAGCAGCCCCAGAGGTATATACAGCCCCAGAGGTATATGCAGCCCCAGAGGTATATGCAGCCCCAGAGGTATATGCAGCCCCATATGCAGCCCCAGAGGTATATGCAGCCCCATATGCAGCCCCAGAGGTATATGCAGCCCCATATGCAGCCCCAGAGGTATATGCAGCCCCATATGCAGCCCCAGAGGTATATGCAGCCCCAGAGGTATATGCAGCCCCATATGCAGCCCCAGAGGTATATGCAGCCCCAGAGGTATATGCAGCCCCATATGCAGCCCCAGAGGCATATGCAGCCCCATAGGTATATGCAGCCCCATATGCAGCCCCAGAGGTCTATGCAGCCCCAGAGGTATATGCAGCCCCATATGCAGCCCCAGAGGTATATGCAGCCCCATATGCAGCCCCAGAGGTATATGCAGCCCCAGAGGTATATACAGCCCCAGAGGTATATGCAGCCCCAGAGGTATATGCAGCCCCAGAGGTATATGCAGCCCCAGAGGTATATGCAGCCCCATATGCAGCCCCAGAGGTATATGCAGCCCCATATGCAGCCCCAGAGATATATGCAGCCCCAGAGGTATATACAGCCCCAGAGGTATATGCAGGCCCAGAGGTATATACAGCCCTAGAGGTATATGCAGCCCCAGAGGTATATGCAGCCCGCCCCAGAGGTATATGCAGCCCCATATGCAGCCCCAGAGGTATATACAGCAGCTGCAGCCCCAGAGGTATATACAGCAGCTGCAGCCCCAGAGGTATATACAGCAGCCGCAGCCCCAGGGCTGTATACAGCCGCAGCCCCAGGGCTGTATACAGCCGCAGCCCCAGGGCTGTATACAGCCGCAGCCCCGGAGGTATCCAGGCCCCCCATCAAGTTCCAGGGCCCCCCCCCCTTGCGCGCCAGCCTGTAAAGGAAAATCATACTTGCCAGTGTCCTGTCGCGCCGTCCGCAGCTGCCGACACGCGATCCCGGGCTCTATTCAGCGTCTTCCGGCTTCCGACTTCCTGTGGTCGCGGGCAATGACGTCATTGCCCGTGACTACAGGAAATGCGGAAGACGCTGAATGGAGCCCGGGATCGCGTGTCGGCAGCTGCGGACGGCGCGACAGGACACTGGCAAGTATGATTTTCCTTTACAGGCTGGCGCGCAAGGGGGGGGGGGCCCTGGAACTTGATGGGGGGCCTGTATACCTCCGGGGCTGCTGCGGTATTTTTTTTATTTTTTTATATACTCGCGTATAAGCCGAGGGGGGACTTTTCAGCCCAAATTTTGGGCTGAAAAACTCGGCTTATACGCGAGTATATACGGTAATGCATATTTCACATTTTTGGTTAGTACAATAAACCTCATTTCAAACCTGAAATATTACTGTGTTCATCAGTTATTACATATATCACACTGAAATAGCTGTTGCAAAAACCCAATTTTAAACCAAAAAAAATGAGTAAGATTAAGAGGGATGCCCAAACATTTTCATATGACTGTATATGTGTCCCCCTTCCTGTTGTATATGTCCTCCATTCTTTTCCCATTGTGCTATATATGGCCATCACCCTCGCATATATGTCCTCATCCTTGGACAATCCTGATATATATTGCCCCATCCTGGTATATATGCAAGACAAGAATTAGAGACAAGGGTGCGCTAATGGGTAAACCTGGTGGTCCAAGTGGCGCTTAGGTAAATTTGAGAGTGCCCACTCACCTTACCGGGTTGTGAACCCTTGCACAACACCGGAGAGAGCCTGGCTGTCCGGGTACTGCTGACAGCCGCTGGGAAACGCTGACCGCTTTATTCCTAATTCTCATCTAAGACCATCCTGGATCCTAATATATATACGACCCCATCCTGGTATATATGGCCTGTTGTCACCTTCGGGTTTTCGGATGGATCCAGAGAAGGTCCGGGCAGTGCTTGACTGGGATCATCCGGAAAACCTGAGGGCATTGCAACGCTTTTTGTGGTTTACCAATTTATACCGTAAATTTATTAAGAATTATTCTGCAATTGTGAAACCCCTCACAGACATGACATGGTTAGATTTTTCTAAGTGGTCAGACTCTGCTCAGCAGGCTTTCTCCTCCTGAAGAGATGCTTTGCTACCGCACCTATCCTCTATCAACCTGATCTTTCTCAGCCCTTTATTGTTGAGTTCAATGCATCTGAGGTGGGAGTGGGGGTAGTGTGTTGTAACAAGGACCATCTGTCACGTGCTTAGTTGGCGCTGACCTTGCTGGATGCTGCTGTGTATGTGTTTGTCTTTTAGAGCTGCATGGTTGATAGTTGTGAAGGTCCTGGGCCTCCTGTGTAGTGCTTCAGAACTGCATTCACTATGAGGTTCAGCTGCTGGTGGAGGGTTTAATGTGTGACTCACCTGGGCTCCCCTCCCCCTGGCCTTTAACTAGCCTCTCCCTCCACCTGGTGGTGCTGCTGATAGAGTTTCACTCTATGCCTGGAAGCCGTGCTGTGTTGACCTGTGTGTTTGAGTTGCTGAAGTCCTTTCCTTTGGAGTTGCTGTATCCCAGTTCTGTGGAGGTAGGTGAGGGGGGAATAGCGCAGGGCTGGTGGAGGAGTTTTAGAAAGAGGCTGGAGGCCTGAACCTTCTCACCTTCAGAGATACCTTCAGGATCAGGACGATTCAGGGTTCCTAGACTAGGGTCAGACTAGTCTTCCCTGGTCACCTTGCCCATAACTGTCATTCCCTCATCAGAATTCTCACTACACCGTGACACCATCCCCAATAAACTGTTGCCATGCACCTTTTTCTCCAAAAAATTATCGTCGGCTGAAAGAAATTATGATGTCAGTAATAGGAAATTTTTTGGCTATTAAGTTGGCTTTTGAGGAATGGCGTCACTGGTTGGATGGGGCTGTCCATCTCATTACTGTTATCACTGACCATAAGAACTTATCTTACCTTGAATCCGCCAAGCGTCTCAACCCCAGGCAGGCTAGATGGTCTTTGTTTTTTACAAGATTTAATTTCACCGTCACCTACTGTCCAGGGGTTGAGAATGTGAAGGGAGATGCGTTATCACGTAGTTTCTTGGGTGGTAGTATTCATGAAAGCGCCATTCCCATTTTACAGGATTGGGTGGTTGTTTCGCACTTTTCCCAGATTTAGAGGGGAAGTATTGAACGCTCAAGAGGGCGCTCCTGTCTCCTTCCCTTCAGGGAGACTTTTTGTACCACCTAATTTGCGCCTCAAGGTAATTAAAGAACATTATGACTTTGTACTGGCTGGTCATCCGGATAGCAGGAAAACCTTGGATCTTTTGTCTCATCGCCTTTGGTGGCCAGGGTTGCAGAAGGATGTAACTAATCTTGTTTCTGCTTGTAGTGTTTGCGCATGCGCTAAGTTTACTCATATCCATCCATCTGGATCTCTCCTACCATTGTCCATTCCTGATAGACCGTGGACACATCGATCTATGGATTTTATCATGGATCTCCCTGTGTCTGCAGACAAGATGGTGGTTTTGGTAGTGGTTGATAGGTTGAGTAAGATGGTACACTTTTTGTGTATATGGGTTTCATCCTCAGTTTGGTACCTTTAATGGTAAAGGTTCTTCAAGAGTTCCTGAGGAGGAACAATTTGCCTCTTCACTCTGTTCTGTATGGCAGGGAGTGCAGAATAACTTGAGACTCATGGGTGACAGATATTATTATTATTATTATTTATTATTATTTATTTAAATAACGCCATTAATTCCATGGTGCTGTAATTGAGAAGGGGCCACATACAAAATTATAGATATAGTTTACAGTAAACAAATTAACAATGACAGACTGGTACAGAGAGGAGAGGACTCTGCCCTTGCGGGCTTACATTCTACCGGATAATGGGGAGGAAACAGTAGGTCAGGGGTGCAGCAGATCTGATGGTGGAGAGGCGGCAACTCCGGTTGCGGTGGGGCAGCAGCTTTGGTGGCGGTGGGACGGCAGCTCAGTCATTGCAGGCTGTAAGCTTTCCTGAAGAGATGGGTTTTCAGGTTCGGTCTGGAGGATCCGAGCGTGGTGGATAATCTGACGTGTTGGGGCGCAGAATTGCAGTGGATGGGGGACATTTGTGAGAAATCTTGGAGGCGATTATGTGAGGAACGGACAAGTGTGGAGGAGAGAAGGAGGTCTTGGGAGGATCGAAGATTACATGAGGGAAGATAGTGGGAGATTAGTTCAGAGATATAGGGAGGAGACAGTTTACAGATACAAACATATGGCTGCCAAGAAGCGCTCGCCAGGTCCGGACCTATGTGTGAATGAGTATGTGTGGTTGTCTGCCAGGAATATCAATCTGAAGGTGCCTTCATGGAAGCTGGACCTAGGTTTATTGGTCCTTATAAGATAACTGCTGTCATTAACCCTGCAGCGTTTCGTCTGGAGTTGCCTCAAGCACTCAGGATTCACAATGTGTTTCATAGATCTCTTCTCAAAAAATATGTGCCTTCATTTGAGCTGTCTTCTTTACCGCCAGAGCCGATCTGTGTGGATGGGAATTTAGAATTTCAAATTAGTAAGGTTGTGGATTATCGCATGTTGTGCCGTTCCCTTCAGTATTTGGTGCACTGGAGGGGTTATGGTCCCAAGGAGAGGATGTGGGTGCCAGGGTCAGAGGTGAACGCCGCAAGGCTGGTCCGTGAGTTTCACCTATCCTCTCCTGACAAGCCTGGCACTGAGTGTCCGGAGACCACACATAGAAGGGGGAGTACTGTCACAGGTGTGTCAGGAGGCACAGATGAGACTGTAGAGGCCACTCGCAGAAGGTCGCGGTGTTTGGCCAGTCAAAATCCTAAAAAATGTTTCTGTTGCTTTAAGAGGCATTTCTTTTTAGTGAAAGCTGGAGGTTACTAGGACACAGCTGATCTCTTACCTTGAGCTGTCTATTTATACCAGTTGACTCCCAGGATGCACTGCTGGTGATAGCTTGTCAAGAGTTTTGAGGTAACATCTCAGCTCAAGCAGTGAATCCTGGAGTTTCTGTTGCAATGCTTTGTGGATCTTCTCAAGCTAAATGTTTCTTCTCTTCCCTCTTTGTTTGTATGTTTCCCGGATGTGTATCTTTAGTTGGTAGCTGGGCTTACTAGTGTTCACCCGCTCTGATTCTTTAATAGTTGTAGTTCAGGGACAGTCAGGGAATAGGTATCCTGCTCGGCGACAGTTGCGGAAATTGTATAGGGTCGTTAGGGGAGCCAGGTGTCAGCGCCAGTTTATCTAGGCGTCACCATCGGCCGTTTTGCCCTTAGCATCAGGGACTCCTTCCCCCCCCGCCTCGTCGTCCTGCTCTGGGTGTCTTCCTACACCCAGCATGACACTTAAATTCTGACAAATGGGGGGAAGTTATGTGCAAGGGAAGCAGTACATATTTATATTCTTAAACAGCGGTCACTCATGTTAGCTTCAGTGACGGATCCTGCCTCCTGCAACCTTGCTCCTGCATCCTGTGATCCGGCGCCGCTGACTTTGCCATCTCCAGACATAACCAGGTATATCCAGACTATAAGAAGCATCCCCCACTTTCCTCCCAAATGTTTTTGGGGAAAAAGTGTGTCTAAAGGCCACGTCTGATGCTTCAGTTTGATGAACGATGTTAGCGATCACATGGATGTGCGATCGCTAACAACATCGTTCACATTGCTGGTGAGCTGTCACAGTGATGCGGCCAGAGGCGGGGAAATACAAATATGCCCGCGCTCTGCCACCAGCATGACGCTCATCAGGGCGTCAATTTTGCACCGAGGCAGGGGCAGCATGCCCAAGGAGACCCTTCAGAATCTAGAAGAAACCAGATGAGGTACACAATAAATCATTTGGAAGCAATCCCATTAGTCAAACTGTGCAATTGCAAGATTCCTGAGAACAGAGTTAAATGTGTTACCTTTGTTAATGAGGCTCAGGGCTTAGTAAATCGCAGCGTCCACCGCTGTAAAGTGTGCCATGGATGTGTGGAAATATGTTACGGTAATTGCAAACAAAATAATAATCTTGCAGTTATGATACCTTTTAATGGCTAACAAAAATAAAATAAGTGATGTTACCAGGCAAGCTTTCGAGACTTCTCAGGTTTCTTCATCAGGCATGGTATGACAAAATATTTAAAGAAACACAAATATATACATGCACAACCAGAGCAGATGCAAAGAGGATGTCGGGTTTAAAATAACCCGGTCATCCAATCACAGCTGACAAGGTGTGAGATTTGAATAGGAACAGCAAGAAGTGTTGAGAAATGGGAAATGACAAATAGTACTGGATAGTATAGTTGGCACCAGGATGGGAATAGGAGCCAGGGAAGACTTTCTGGGAAAGATGATTAGGGCTCACAGTCGATCCTAAGAGGAAAGAAAAAAACATTATAATCATAATATGGTACCAAATCAAAAAAGGATAATCTTTACAATGTGTACATCTCAAATTTTACAGTGTACAAAAAAAATTTGAACAATATCACATGAAATAAACATTATGAAAGTGCATGTTTGGACCAAAATTACTATTTTTTTACCATTGTTTTGCACATAATGGATACTGCTCAAAATGAATACAAATCATATTCTCTATTAAGCCCTTCTGGTGTGAGAGTGTTCAGCTCGTGAATCCAATACGATTCGCTTTTTTAAGCAAACTAATGTGTTGCCACCTCCTTGGGATTTTGACCTGTTCGATCACTTGAAACCTTAATTGGGTGATGTTGTGGCCAGACGAGATAAAGTGTTGTGGTACTAGTTATAACAAGTTACCTGTCCTGATTGTGGACTTATGCTTGGAAATCTGGTCCCTTTTATGCTGTGTGGTCTCGCCCACATATAATAGACCGAATGGGCATTTGATAATGTAGATCACATTCTTCAAATCACAAGGGAAATAGTCCTTAATTTGGTACCTTTTCCCAGTGTATGGGTGACAAAAGGAGTCATCCTTTTGTGTGTTTTTACAATGGAAACAGTGTAGGCATGGAAAAGTGCCATGTTTAGGTGTGCCCAAAAACCACTGTTGCAGAGCACGTGATGGACCAATATCGGCCTTCATGCGATAGTTTCTTAAAATGTACGGGCGTCTGAAGCAGGGAAAACAACATTATACTTTTTGAGGACCGCACGCTTGTACTTCCTTACCACTAATTAACTTCCTGATAATTAACTACACTTTGCCTTCAATAGCCAGTCACAGACACCCACTGTCTGTGACAGCGTCTAATTGGCTGTTGCGCCCCCACCCATTGTGCCGGCATCTGTGATTGGTTACCATTGGCAATGAACCTGCCATCATAGAAGTGTAAAAATAAATAAATAATTTTAAACAATTTACCTAGGTATTTGCTGTGTTTTTGTTTATCAGCGCAGCTACTACAGACAGCTACAGATTGCCACCCACAACTGGCTAGCTTTACCTTGGCTAGCAATTAAAAATACAGGTGAGCCCATTATTACCTTTTTTAATAGCTTAACTAAATTACCTTACATTTTTTGTGTTCTTCGCCCTATTTTTGATTGCCAGCCAAGGTAAAAACCAGGCAGCTGGGGGCTGTTATTCTCACCGTGTTGACGCCCACAGTTATTGGGCCCCTCAAGCTACAGAATAGCAGCCTGCAGCTGCCACATAAATTGGTGCATTAATTAGAATCGCCAATTCTTTTTCAATTTACTCGGCTCTTACCAATGCCCTGATGCGGTGGCATTGGGGTGATAGAAAGGGTTAATGATAGCTGAGTATTGACAGCTGTCATTACCCATAGATTGACAATGTTCAGGCTTCTATGAGACCCACCCATTATCAATTCTGTGAGTAAACAGTTAAAAAACACACGCAGAGAAAAATATTTTATTTTAAATAATACACACAGACAACCCTCATTTTACCATTTATTAACCCCAAACATAGCCTCTGATGGTAATTTACAGCAATATCCAGCAAAGCACACGATCCTGGCTCTGCTACATCCAGAGACTGCAGCAATGGAACAGGCATCCTATCACTGCAGTTTTGTGATCCCACTGACTGTCGCGGGAAACAGTGATGTCACTCACTGAGGACTCCCTGTGGCAATCAGTGAACTCAGGTGACCCCAATTGCTGGTTTTCAGGCAGCGCAGCAGGTTCAGCTGAGTTTACAGTGTGGGAAACTAGTGATATGAGCTCAGTTTAACCTCCTGATAGATTGCAGGACTTATATGCCACCATGTCCTGCAACCTGGTAGTGGGGACATCTGAGTTAACTTACTGCTGCGGAGAGCCCTCAGTAACTCAGTGACTGCACCGCTTCCCAGCGGCAGTCAATGTGATCCCAGAGACAGCATCAATAACCCAATAACTATGGGTCTCAACACACTAAGAAAAACAGCCCCAGCTACCTGTTTTTTAGGTTGGCTGGAAATCAAAAATAGGGTGAAGCCTATGCATTTTTTTTTAATTATTTATTTGCATTGGGCCATTCCATGTCAAAAGAACCAATGATCATTACCTCTATATTTTTAATTCTTTTGAGATTTTGTTATTTGATAACAGCACGTCAGACAATGCAAAATATGAAGAGAAAATTAAAAAAAAAAATTTTTTTTTTTTTAAAAGAGTTTCAAAGTTCGAAAAAAAGTGCGAATTTCAGTGTTTTTTACCTGATGTCTTTAGGTTTTTTTAAATTTTTTTTCTATATGAATTAATACTTTAGTTAATTACAAATAAAAAGTTTTGCATTTTTTTCTTAATCAGTTAATTTTTTACAGATTTTTAAAGTTTTAAAAAAGCGCGAATTTTGGCCTGGTATGGCTTTACATTTTCTATCATATCTCGGGCTAGAAATAAGATAGAGAAACAAAATAAACACTGTTCTACTAAGAACTGTCCAGGCTTTCACCAGATATGTCACAAGAGTATCTTGGTAAATTTTTTACCCATGCGAACGCAAAAGCAAAATTTTAAAACGCATTTCCAAAAAATCGGCATAATTTAAATATTTCAAAAACTGCACAGGTGTCTGCTGTGCTCTTAGCCACATCTGTACCAAATTTCAAGTTGGGATCGCGATGGGATCATATTTTAAAATAATTAACTATTATAGTGTCAATTCGAAAATCTTGAATTCAGATCTGTTCAGCCTGTGGTCTAAAAGTGTGGGGTCTATATTCACCAAATAATCCATGGTTTTTAGACATTACTGTATTATTTTGATATGTTACAGCTTAGAAGCAGGAGAGGACATATAGGAGAAAGCTTTGTTAGGGCTCAACCTGAGAATGAACAATATTGTATTGAATATTGTACAAACCAGGACTACGAAGAGGAGGAGAGTTTGTTAAAACATCGGTTACAGGAAGCATAACCCATCAAAGGGACTCGGCAATCCCACACTTTCATTCCATGTAGTGAAACAGAAACGAAAACAAGGTTTTTTTCATTCAGCAAAGACAGTGAAGTCCATGAAGTGGTAGAAGGCGGCACAAGATTGGCAATTTATGACATAATTGGCTATGTGACCTGTGAATATGATTGGCGCTGGTGACTTGCTACTGTACTCTCCAAAGATTGTGAAAAAGTCAGATAATAACTCAGTGACAGGCCGTACATACTCTGACACAAAATGAAATGGCGATTGCTAGTAAGCGCTTATGGACAAGATTACATTTCACCCACTTACAAGGGACAAATTGATGATAAAAAGCCACTTTAAAAACGTACTATTAATTGTTTGATTAGTTCATATTTTATAGAACGATGATGTAACTACTGTACTATTCTTATTAAACACTTCATAAATGACATGTTTAGTGATAAAATAGAAAACAAATCTACATGTATAAATAGGGGTTAAAATTTTTGGTTCTTTTATTCTTGTTTAATCAAACTTGAGGATATGATCACCTTTTTTCTTTTGGTTTGTTCAATGCATTCAGGTTGAAAATGCTGAGCGTTGTGTTCTGATGATTAAGATATATTTATCCTGGCACTTATGGGATTTGTGTTTTGTGTTCTTTTTTGTTGCATATAAATGTTTTATTTAATAAGTTGTAATAACTCATACAACCATAAAATAAAAAATATATAAATTGACAGGTCCCAAGTTGAATCTCTGCACAAATATAACCAAGAACACAAGTAAGGCTGCTTTCACATCAGCATTTTGCGCTGATCGCGGCAGTTGCGGTGAAAAAAACGCAACTGCCGCGATTACCGCATAACGGCCGCACTTGCGGTTCACCTGCGGCAAGCCCCATGCAATGCCTATGGGGCTTACGGCAAGTGCGGCGTAGTTGTGGTTTTGGCACTTGCGACAGGTGCGGCCGCGAAAAAACAGCGTTTTTTTCGCGGCTGTGCCTGCCGCAAGTGCCGAAACCACACTTGCCACACCTGCCGCACACTTACCGCAAGCCCCATAGACATTGTATGGGGCTTGCCGCAAGTGTGCCGCGATCGCGGCCCTTATGCGGTAATCACGGCAGTTGCAGTCTTTTCACCGCAACTGCTGCGATCAGCATTTACCGCTGATGTGAAAGGGGCCTAACACACAGGCATTTTTTCACAGTTTTCAAACTAACATTTCTTTCACAATTGCGCATCAAAATTTTGAATTTGATTTTTCCCAAACAAAATATAAAAAACCATAGTCTTGTGACATAACAAATGAAAGTTGTTACCATTCTGAGTAAAATTATGCCTCTCCTGCTTCATTATCTTATTTCTAGCCTGAGATAAAAAAAAATGTAAAGCCATACCAGGCCAAAATTCGCACTTTTTCAAAAACTTTAAATATCTGTAAAATATGAACTGATTAAGAAAAAAATTCAAAACTTTTAATTTGTAATTAACTAAAGTAGTGCGTCAACTAGAAAAAAAAAAAAATCTAAAGACGTCAGGTAAAAAAAATATTCATATTTAGACTCGCACCCATATACTTTTAATGGCCACTCGCACGAGGGAATCGCGTGCAATCGCAGCATGCTGCGATTGCACTCGGATTGCTCTCGCAAAGCGAGTTTAATGTCAGAAACTCGCATTAATGTGACCTGTATCATTGAAAGATACAGATCCGAGTTTAATGCGAGTTTTTTAGATCACTTGATATGGAACGACCCATTGACGCTATTAATAGTAAAATATTTTAAAATATGATCCCATCGCGATCCCAACTTGAAATTTGGTACAGATGTGGCTAAGAGCACAACAGACATATGGGCAGTTTTTGAAATATTTAAATTTTGCCGATTTTTCGGAGATGCGTTTTAAAATTTTGCGTTTGCGATCGCATGAGTAAAATATTAACAAAGATCCTCTTTTGACATATCTGGTGAAAGCCTGGACAGTTTTGAGTAGATTGGTGTTTATTTTGTTTCTCTATCTTCTTTCTAGCCCGAGATTTGATAGAAAATGTAAAGTCATACTAGGCCAAAATTTGCACTTTTTTAAAACTTTAAGAATCTGTTTATAAATTAACTGATAAAGAAAAAAATTAAAAACTTTTTTTTTTGTAATTAACTAAAGTTACGTCAGGTAAAAAAAAATATTCATTTTTGGTTCACTTGACATGGAATGACCCATTATGAAAAAAGAAAGAATAGGCTCCCCTGTATTTTTGATTGCTAGTCAAGGTAAAGCCAGACAGCTGGGGGGAAATAGGGAATATGGCAAAACCCTACATAAATGTTTAAAAATTATTTATTTTCACACCATTATGATAGCAGGTTTGTTGCCAATGGAAACCAATCACAGACGCCGACACAATGGGTGTGGACACAACAGCCAATCACAGATACTGTCACAGAGAGTGGGCCTCTGTGATTAGCTGTTGGAGGCAGAGTGCAGTGAATACTTCGGAGGTTAATAAATGGTCTGGAAGTACAAGCGTGCGGTCATCGGTAAATATAATGCTGCAGTTTAATCACTGTTTTGCTTATTTTTACAGTTTCCCTTCCCCCCATGAGAACCCAAACAGTAACACGGACTTATCAGGGATACTAGGTATTCAGTACAGACCCAGAACTTTACAGTTCGGGTTCGCCCACCACTAGTGATGTGCATCGTGCTCAACATGCTGGACCTTGTGAAGGCCATAGACTTAGCGCAAGTCGAAGATAATAGAAATTATATGCTGCTCTATAGAAATAAAAATATGCCATGCTTTTAATGAAATGCTGTATGAATGCTGATTTCTACCAATAGAAGTTGAATAAGGCTCAAAAATAGGATCTGTATTGTTTTTCCAGTATGTTTGGGGTATCCTCCTGATTTCTTCTAAAATAGAGATTCAGATGAACTCCTGATGGAGCCATATACTGTGATGACATCAATACAGTGCAGGTTATCTCCTTTATGTGATTTTTTCTGAATGTTATTGTCTTTTTAAACCAGCATACGAACATGGTCGGCTATATATGTGCCGATCTCACAAGACAATCAATCATCCGGACAAAGTACCTCAGATTCGCGCTGCTGCAGGATAGATGTAAATGACACCAGAGACACCGGGATGTCTGGTTGAAAGTGATAAATAGCTTTATATTCCGACGCGTTTCGGAGCTGCTTGCCGGGCTCCTTCCTCAGGGATGATCGATCGTTTACCGCAGTAACCTGTGGAAGTACGGTCCCTGCAGCAGCTGCATTTCTGAGCGATCAAGCTGGTTGTGTGTGACACAACCTTATCAGGTGAGCGATTCTGATTTAGACCCTTTTTTTAACTGATTGTAAAAAGATAAGACCCTATTGCGCATTCTCACCCTTTATAGATCTCACAAGACAGGCACTTTCAGAAAAAGAAGAAACAAAGTTCAAGTGAACTCTGTGTCATTGCAGTTTCTAAGGGTTAATCTAAATTTGAGAGAGTTAGGTGGAAACCCCAAATGTATTGCAAAAGTACAATGTGAACAGTGCTTAAAGAAGTTCTGTCACCAGGGCAGATGTGTCCAGTTATTGCTTTTATTTTATTCCCACTGTTTCCCTGATTATTCAGTAAATCAGCTATATGGTTGCAGAGTTATAGACCTTTAGATGTAGATCAAACGTTTCTGCTCTTTACAAGGGGGTGTGGCTCACCGCATGCTCTTGAGGTTTGTCTTTAGGGTGTTTTGGGGGTGAAGATGCCAGGTTTGGGGTTAGTAACAGTGATTTGGATTGGCAGAGGCTTTTTAAATGTTTTTTCTATTTTCCTTGCTTTTTATGCTTCCCTTTATTTTTCATTTACATGATATTTTGTGCCCCCATCAGTTATAAAAGAACTTTAAGAACTTTCACCATATTACAACATTTTTGTGTAACTTGATTTTTTCCTATAAATGGAGCTAGCACAGCTCTTAATATTAGCTCAGTTACTGATTCTACTAACCAAAGCTCAGGAGGGTCCATCTTGCTTCCAGCATCCACCTAGACTGCCACTCAAGTGAATATATAATAAATGGAGAGGAAGCGCACAATAGGGTCTTATCCGATATAATCAGTAAATTATAAGTATGGTCACAATCACCTGGTCGGGTTTTGTGTGACACAACCACTAATAAACCAGACAATTGGATCCTGTCGAACGCAGCTATCAGCCAGAAGAGTTGTATAAATGATATGCGTTGATATAGGAATCCGGCTTGTAGATCGCGCTCTTCGAAGATTGGGCCAAGACAATCACTCCAAGGACCTCGGATCTTTAAGACAAAGATCTTTATTCCTCCCAGACTCGACGCGTTTCGTGTACCCGCTGTACACTTCCTCAGGAGTTCAAGAATTACCTTCTTGAACTCCTGAGGAAGTGTACAGCGGGTACACGAAACGCGTCGAGTCTGGGAGGAATAAAGATCTTTGTCTTAAAGATCCGAGGTCCTTGGAGTAATTTTCTTGGCCAAATCTTCGAACAGCGCGATCTACAAGCCGGATTCCTATATCAACGCATATCATTTTCCCAAGTGAATCTGGGAGCTTAGTTTGTTTCTTCTTACTTCAAGGAGGAGGCAATCAAGGTGTTGCATGGGGTTACAGAACTGAATGTCAAACACCATCCCCCTCATCACCAGAGGTCATTGAGATGAACACATGTGAAGTAGACATATGTGACAGTAGGCTATGGGTCTCCTGGCCGAATTACCAGCCTCATGGGCATGTATACACCATGTTCCAAATTATTATGCAAATTGGTTTTAAGTATCATAGGTTTTTTTTTTAATGAAACCCATTGATGGTATTGTGTCTCAGGGTTCTTTGGATCACTGAAATTAATCTCAGATACCTGTGATAATTAGATTGGCAGGTGAGCCCAATAAAAGGAAAACTGGGTGTTCCACAATATTACGCAGGCCACAGTTTTCAAGTAATATGAGAAAGAAAAAGGATGTCTCTGCTGCTGTAAAGCAACAAATAGTGCAATGCCTTGGAAAAGGGATGAAAACATTAGATATTTCACAAAAAGTTAGGCATGATCATTGTACTGTGGAGAGATTTGTGGTTGATTCTGAGCACAGACGTGTTTGTGGAGATAAAGGCAGAATGAGAAAGGTTTCTGCCAGGCACGTTCATCGGATTAAGAGAGCAGCTGCTAAAAAGGCCTTACAAACCAGCAAACAGATATTTGAAGCTGCTGGTGCCTCTGGAGTCCCTCGAACCTCAAGGTGTAGGATCCTTCAAAGACTTGCTGTGGTGCATAAACCTACTATTCGGCCACCCCTAAACAGTGCTCACAAGCAAAAATGGTTGTAGTGGGCCCAGACATACATGAAGACTAATTTTCAAACAGTCTTGTTTACTGATGAGTGCCGAGCAACCCTTGATGGACCAGATGGATGGAGTAGTGGATGGCTACCATGTCCCAACAAGGCTGTGACGTTAGCAAGGAGGTGGAGGAGTCATGTTTTGGGCCGGAGTCATGGGGAAACAGCTGGTAGGTCCCTGTCACATCGCCATTGGACTCGGTGGCTGGTGTTCCTGCCTCGGCCACTGGGAGGCGCCGGATTCCTTCGGCTGATGGTGTCGGTGATAGGAGGGCCTTGATTTTCGACTCTGCTACAGCCTGACGATTTTGTACCTTAGCTGCCCTCTCGGTTTTGACTCGGACTCCTGACTACGTTTTTTGGGTCCTGATTTTTCCCTTCCTGGCGACCTCCCTGCTCTCCTGCTCATAATAGGCAGCTACCCCCTGGGCTCCGCTGTAATTCCAGGTCCCTGTATAGGGGTTAAGGTCTCAGGGTTTCTTGGGGTGCTGCCTTACCAGCAGCTCAGCCTCATAGCGGATGGTCGTCACATTATATCTGGCCTTACCATTTTTTTATATATATAATATATATATATATATATATATATATATATATATATATATATATATATATACACACATCAACTATATATATAAAAGCATTCCCTTACCTTTTTGTTTTTCTTTTTTCCCAATGGTTTTCCCTGTTTTTTTTTTCTATACTCTGAGCTGTGTCTGCTGATTGCTTCCTTCATGCACCTGTGTCCTGCCTCTCAGTCCTGTGGAGGATCATTCCCATCATCTTATACCAACATGCTGTACAAGCCACAATCTGGAGTCCTCTGTGTGAGCCCTGGAGATCAGAAGGCCTCGTTCCCTGGATGTCAGCACCTGGGGGGCTCTGGCTTTGCCTGCCCAGCTATTACCCGCGGATGCGGCCAAAGTTTTGCTACCTATATCTTTGTCTTACCTTAAGAAATCTGTGTGTTTGCAGGCATACGTAGACAGTGGCTCAGAGAGGAATTTCATAGATCTCCAGGTAGCCATAACTCTTGGTGTACCACTACTAAGGCTTAATGCCCCATTAGAACCACTGCAGTTAATGGCACTCCCCTCATCCAGGGTGGAGTGGAATTTGTCACTGAGGAAGTGTCAATGCTGGTGGGGTCTTTACACGCTGAAAATGTGTCATTTTTTGCTATTGGTAATTTATCATCTGCAGTAATCCTGGGCATGCCATGGTTACGTAAGCATAACCCAGTCATAGACTGGCACTTGGGTGACATCGTGCGCTGGAGCCCAAAGTATCAGGATAACTGTAGCTCGCTATCTGTAAACCAAGTGAAGGTCAAGCCACACTTTGTACCATATGCCTTTAGAGATTTTGAGGATGTGTATTCTATTCAGGAATCAGAGAAATTACCCCCTCACAGAGTGTATGATTGCTCCATAGATTTGATACCTGATTCTCGTCTCCCAAAGGGGAGAATATTTAATCTCTCTGGTCCAGAGTGTCAGGCCATGAAAGATTATATAGCAGACAATCTGCGAAAAGGGTTTATTAGACCGTCCACCTCACCAGTAGGGGCCGGTTTCTTTTTGTGGGAAAGAAAGATGGCAGCCCCAGACCTTGTATTGATTACCGCGAATTAAACGCGATCACTGTGAAAAACCAGTATCCTCTTCCACTCATCCCTGATCTTTATAATCAGCTGTTGCGAGCTAAGTGTTTCACCAAACTGGACCTCAGGGGAGCATATAACCTTGTCCGTATAAAAGAAGGCGATGAGTGGAAGACCACGTTTAACACGCCTCTCGGCCATTTTGAGTATCTCGTAATGCCGTTTGGGCTCAGTAACGCACCTGCAGTTTTTCAGAATTTTGTCAACGATATTTTCAGAGATATCAGTGGTGTATATGTGGTTGTTTATTTGGACGACATTCTGGTTTATTCTCCTAGTATTTGGTCGCACGTCCGACATGTCCGTACTATACTCCAGAGACTCAGAGAGCATTCTTTATTCGCCAAATTATAGAAATGTGTCTTCATGACTGATGACATAAATTTTTGTTGGGGTATATTTTATCGGCTAGAGGTTTCCGCATGGATCCTTCGAAAATTAAACCCATTAAGGAATAGGTACAACCCAAGTCTCTAAAAGCACTGCAGCGATTCTTGGGATTCGCTAACTATTATCGTAAATTTATTAAAGGGTTTTCAGAGATAGCCGAACCACTCACTGATTTGACTCGTAAAGGGGCGGATGTGGTTAATTGGAAGCCTGAAGCAATTCATGCATTTTCTAAGTGAAAAGAATGTTTCTCCTCTGACCCAATATTGGTGCAGCCTGATTTGGACCACCCCTTCATTGTAGAGGTAGATGCCTCTGAAGTTGGAGTGGGAGCAGTGCTATCACAAGGCACTGCATCCCTCACTCAACTTCGTCCGTGTGCCTTCTTTTCCCGAAAATTTTCATCTACCGAGACGAATTACGGCATAGGTAATCAGGAATTGTTGGCAATCAAATGGGCCTTCGAGGAATGGCGCCACTTCCTCGAAGGCGCCAAACATAAGATTACCGTAATTACTGACCACAAAAACCTGACCTACTTGGAGTCAGCGAAAAGACTGAATCCTAGACAGGCTAGGTGGGCTTTGTTCTTCTCCAGATTTGATTTCGTTATCACTTTCCAACCGGGTACTAAAAATATGAGGGCTGATGCCCTGTCTCGAAGTTTTTGCCCCTTACAGGTCGTGGACATGGAACCGACTCCCATTTTAGCCAAGGGGATTGTTATTTCGGCTGTGTCTTTGGATCTTCTGGAAGAGATTTGTGGATCTCCAGAACAAGCCCCTGACACTACTTCTGCCCAAAAACTATTTGTCCCTGCCAAATTCCGCCTCCAAGTCCTTAAAGAATCCATGATTCCGACCTTGCAGGGCATCCTGGTATCAATAACACCATCAGACTTGTAACCAGGAATTTGTGGTGGCCAACCATTGTAAAGGACTGTAAGGAATATGTACTGGCTTGTGAAACCTGTGCTCGTGCTAAGTCTCCTCGTAACCGACCTGCCGGGTTGCTCCAGTCTTGCTTACCCCTGAGGGTCCTTGGACTCATATTTCCATGAATTTTATTACTGACCTACCACTCTTGGAAGGGAAGACTTGTATCTGGGTAATGGTAGGCAGATTCAGCAAGCAGTGTCATTTTGTTCCGCTGTCTGGGTTACCTAATTCCGAGACCCTGAGCAAATTAATTATTAATCATCTTGTGAGATTGCATGGTGCTCCTGTGAATATTGTTTCTGACAGGGGCACCCAGTTCGCTTCTAAATTTTGGAGGGCATTCTGTAAACGGATTGGAATTGACTATTCCTTTTCTTTTGCCTATCACCCTGAAACCAATGGTCAAACCGAGCGCAGTAATTAAGCTCTTGAGCAGTATCTACATTGTTATGTCTCTGAGCATCAATCCGATTGGGTGGAACACCTGCCACTAGCAGAATTTGCAATGAATAACCAGTACCAGGAGTCCATCAAGACCACCCCTTTCTACTGTAATCATGGGCTGCACCCGCGCTTTGGTTCATTTTCTTCTAGGCTTTCCGACGTCCCTGGGGTAGAAAGGTCCATAGATCAGTTAAAGACTGTCTGGTCTGAAGTGAACAAAAACTTGAAGGGGGCACAGACTAGGCAGGCGTCTTCCGCTAATAAACGGCTCTCCAAGGGTCTGGACCTGGGAGTTGGGAACAAAGTTTGGCTTTCTACGAAAAATATTAAGCTCAAAGTGCCATCTGCCAAACTAGGTCCCAGGTTTATTGGTCCATATGAAATTATTGACGTGATTAACCCTGTAGCCTTTTGTCTGAAGCTCCCTCAATCATTCAAACTGCCCAATGTATTCCATAAGTCCCTTCTCAAATTGTACCGATCTCTGGTTCATCCTGTCCAGTCCCCTCCTCCTCATGTCTTGGTCGGGGGTGCCGTAGAATACGAAGTTCAACGGATCCTTGATTCCCGCTTAGTGAGAGGATCCGTGCAGTATCTGGTACATTGGAAGGGCTATGGTCCGGAGGAGAGGTTCTGGGTGCCTACCAGTAATATCCATGCCAAGGGTTTGATCAGGAAATTTCATCCTCTTCATCCCAATAAACCGGGCTTTGTGGGTCCGGAGGCCTCTCGCAGAAGGGGGGAAGGGTACTGTCACATCGCCATTGAACTCGGTGGCTGGTGTTCCTGCCTTGGCCACTGGGAGGCGCCGGATTCCTTCGGCTGATGGTGCCGGTGATAGGAGGGCCTTGTCCTCATATGGACCTGCTCCTTCGAACCCTGCCTCTGTCGCTGAACGCCGCCGTGTTTCTCCTTTGAGTGATGTTGGTTGCAGAGGAGCGGGCCCTGCAGAGGTGTCTGATAGGCGCAGCCTTCATTCTTCTGTCAGAAGTGGGGTGGTTGGTGCCAGTTGAGCATCTCCATCTGGCCTGGTTCTAGGGGCGGTCCGGATGAGATCATCAGGCTGTGAGCTGCAGCCTATAGGAGGTAACCGCGCCCTTCAAATACATTGGAGCCTGTCTTGCAGGCCGTTAGATATAGTCTTGGTTCCCCAGTGATATAGTGTGTGTGTGTTTAGTTTTGACTCTGGCCTTGGCCTGGATTTTCGACTCTGCTACAGCCTGACAATTTTGTACCTTAGCTGCCTTCTCGATTTTGACTCGGACTCCTGACTACGTTTTTCGGGTCCTGATTTTTCCTTTCCTGGCGACCTCCCTGCTCTGCTGCTCATAATAGGCAGCTACCCCCTGGGCTATACTGTAATTCCAGATCCCTGTATAGGGGTTAAGGGTCTCCTGGTTTCTCTTGGTGCTGCCTTACCAGCAGCTCAGCCTCATAGCGGATGGTCGTCACAGCCCCTTTAAGGTTCCTGAAACATGCCTTCAAGAGGAAAATCATCTTCATGCATGACAATGCACCATCTCATGCTGCAAAGAATACCTCTGCGTTATTGGCTGCTATGGGCATAAAAGGAGATAAACTCATGTTGTGGCCACCATCTTCCTTTGACCTCAACCCTATAGAGAACCTTTGAAGTATAATCAAGCTAAAGATCTATGAGGGTGGGAGGCTATTCTGACATCATGCAAAGAAATACAAGCAGAAACTCTCCAGAAACTCACAAGTTCAATGGATGCAAGAATTGTGAAGGTGATATCAAAGAAGGGTTCCTATGTTACCATGTAACTTGGCCTGTTAGGATGTTTTGGAGTTAAATAGCTTTTTATTTAAGTGAATGTGACCTCCTAATGCTGTAAATTCAACAAATGAGCATTTTCAGTTCTTTCAAACATATCAAATGTTTAGAAACTCTACTGTGCCTGATTATTTGGAACAGTGCATTTAGAGGTTTTTTTTTTAATTTTGAAGATTATACTGTTGTCATTGGGAGGTTTCTTCAATAAAATTTGATGTATACTAACGGGAGACTTTTTATTACACTGACTGTCATTTGCACCGACCATTTAGGAAAATCAGAGAAAAAGAACATTTGCATAATATTTTGGAACATGGTGTAAGTTGTTAATTTGGGTTATTAGTAGAGATGAGCGGACACGAACTTTAAAGTTTGGTGTTTGTATCAAACATAGACTTCACAAAAAAATCAGTGTTCGAGTTTGGAGTTTGGGTTTTACTTACGCAAACCACTGGTGTAAGTATCGCTGTATCGGGTTCACTCGGTGCCAAGCCCAATGCGAACCGCTTGCAGTGTCTGAGCAGCTTGCAATGGGGGTAAAATCAGAGCTTTCCGATATAGTGTGCAAAAAAATATAAAAAATAATGACAAAACCCTGCCTTTGCTACCACGAACTGTTTTGTTTATGATTGGACTTTCCTGCTCTCCACCCAAATACAGCCAATCAGTGATTTCAAATGAGTTTTGGGTCAAGTTTTGGTTCAGAACATTATCTAAAGTCTGGCTGAACCCCCAGGATCTTAACTTCCACAGGTCTGCTCATCTTGAGTTAGTAGACCTATGTATGGTTTCACACACGATGAAATGCAGATATGTGAAGCTAGCTTAAGGCCATGTTCACCTGGGTATTTCATCGTCCATATACAGACCACATTGCTCAGCCTGGTAGCTGGTGTCATGAACCAAACTTTTAGCTTCACAAGCTACTTATGTGTCTGAGTATGTGAGTTCAGGTCAGGAGAACCCTTTGCTCTGTCTAAGGCAGGTGTAGGGAACTCCAGACCTCCAGAGCCGCCAACAGAGCAGGTTTTCGGGATTTCCTTAGTATTGACAGGAGATAATATATTCACCTGCACTGGTGATAATTCCAACCCCTGTGCAATTGTGGCACCCTACAGTCCAAGTGCCACAGTGTCATTATTGCCCCCGGGTGGTAGTGTCACACTTGAGAGCAACAGAGGGTATCTACCCCAGACAGAAACCGCACACAACACCATTCTGCCTCCAGGCCTGAAGGGGGAGATCTAAACTCAGGTTCATGGTAAGCTCCCCTATAAATTCTGGTCTGGGGCCAAGTTAGTTCAGTTATTAGGAGGACTGAGGAAGACATCCTGTGGACTAGGAGCAGTGCTAAGCTCGTCTCAGGATAGCCAAGCGTAGCGTGAGGGACCTAAGGCAGGGGTCTGAGGAAGGAGAGGAGAGCCTGGGGAGCGGAGCGGTGTCGTGTTCACCTCAGAGGAGATGAGCCACAGGAACAGCCACTGGAGCCCGAGGCTGTGCAGGGCCTAACGACCTGGCAGCCAATACAGGAAGGTGGGGAATTCCAAGTTCCCCAGCAACACTGTGCCCAGAGGCAAAGCAGTGTAAAGAGCCCAGGAACAGCTGCCTGAGACGTGGGGCTAGAGAAGGACTCGAGTTGCCTGCCATACTGGCACCAAGAAGGAGGCAGAGAGGGCCAGCAGCTTAGCTTAAGCAGCAGCAGAGTCCCGCTAACAATGCGCAGCAAGGAGGCCTAAGAACCTGTTGGGTGAGGAAAACCCAGAGTTACTCAGGTGCACGGACTCAACATAACATCATCTGTCGGTATTCCCGTTGCACCAGTAAAAAAACTGAGGAACCAACAAACCGTGAGTCTGTCTGTTGCTTTGCACCCACCATCCTGCACCCTACACCCTTACCACATCCACTGCCCTGGAGTTCTGCTCCGCCCATGGGGAGCCGCTCCATCCCAGCTGCCCATCCATCATCCCCAGAGGTTCTGCAGCAGCGGTGGCCACTAATAGCCACAAACCACGTGTGGTGTCACGACTAACCTTCCCTATCATCACCTTCTTCCCTATCAAGCCAAGAACTGCCTTTTTACAACTTAACCCAGGGTTATGGAAGCCAGGTCTCAACCCTGTAACTCCCCAGAACTTCTTAACAGCCCAGTTCTGAATACCCCACGGCCCTGGGGTACATCACAATACTAAGGTAATCCTGAAAACCTGCACTGTTGGCGGCTCTCAAGGCCTGGAGTTCCCTACCCCTTGTCTAAGAGTTCACTTACATCAATGTATGAAATCTATGAGTGCATTTAAAAAAATTATAAAAAAATCGGATTGCACTCGCAACAATGTTAAACAAAAGAACAATTTCCATCTGTGAGTTTTTCTATGCAAGTCTATGAGTGCGAGAAAAAAATGGATGGCAAATGTAATGCATTTTTAACATGGTCTTTTACATGCTGTAAAAAGCCAAAATAGATAGGCAGATTAGATAGATAGATAGATAGATAGATAGATAGATAGATAGATAGATAGATAGAAAAAAATTATCTGCAGCACTCAGCTACTACCAATGATGCACAGATGCTAACAAGCTATATATGTATGAGAAAAAAAATTTAAAACTTAAGTTTTTTCAAAAAACTCAAATTCTTATTTTTTTATTTTTTTGGGGTTCTTAGTACACACATTGGCCAATGTCCGTTTGCTCATCAACCGCGACAAGGTGACCCCAGGTCTGATGAGTCCTAAAGTTGACATCCCTGTCCTCCTTTTCCCCCCTGTCCCACTCTGAAGTGGGTAGACACTATCTCAACCTCAGACCACCTGTGGGTGATGAGGGTGCACCAGTTCACATTGTGTCTGTGAGTGCTGTGCAGTTTTTTCTGTTTTGTGCATAACATATGGAGTTCCTGGCTCCATGTCTGCAATTTGCACCCTCATATTTTCTCATACATATATAGCTTGTTAGCATCTGTGCATCATTGGTAGTAGCTGAGTGCTGCAGAGAGTTGTTTTCTAGTTGTTTGACCCAGTGTCCCTGCTGGCACCAGTTCACATTATGTCTGAGTGCTGTGCAGTTTTTTTCTGTTTTAGATAGATAGATGTCTAATAGCTATATAATTGTAATCCTGTGGTTGGTGGGGCCCCTCCCCTGGACGCAGGGGGATCGGGTCCCATCCGGCCGCCGGTATTCTGCTGTGCCCTGCAGACATACTCACCGGGTCCGCGCTCCATCGACGTCCTCCCGGGCCGAAGCGGCTCTTCTGCGCTTTTCCTCCACCTCCTCACTTCTTGGTGGCGGGGAGAACGCGCATAGGGTGTGCGCACGTGCCACACTTCATAAAATTTAAGGGCCAGTACGCCCTTTTTCCTGTCACCACCTCTCAGCCAATCGCTGAGGGCTGGTGGGTTCTTAAGGTCCTCACTTCCTAAGAGAGGTGCCTGGGCAACTTCATTGTTTGTCTAAGTTGCCAGCTCAGGTCCCTAGCAGTGCATGCAGTTTCCGGTGTCCTCAGAGACCCTAACATAGTAACATAGTAATGTAGCGCCCAGGCTTTGGGGTACTTGGGTGTCAGGCGGCAAAAGGTTAACGCTCCTGTTGTCACTGGGAGTGGTGGCCGCGCCTGATCCTGTGTCCTGGGATATCTTTTAAAAAAGGGGAATATTTACAGAGGATTATATACAAGTTGTCGTGACGCCACCTCTAGTTTCTGGTGATGTTCTACCAGCGCCGCCACAGACCGCCGGAGGTGGATGGTAATGTGGCTAGGGTAGTAAACTCCTCCACAGGTAGGACTGGACCTCTGGGGGAGAGTTCCTGGATGGAAACAAGTACATGCAAAGAAAAACAAGCAGAGTCCAAATGTTCCTTCGGGTACTTTACTTTACTATTTGCATTAAGCACACAAACATTACAGTTCAGCACTCCTGATGGTATGAGGACAGGTAGGTTAACAGTGGCTGTAGGCAGATCCTAAGTGGTATGGTGGCCCTTGTTGTGTGCCTTCGTGCTCTTTTCCCGTATGTTCCTTTCCTGCTTCCCAGTAGTGGTGTGAAGCCTGGTGACTTAAAGCCCACCTGACCTCCTTCTCCAACTCCAACTTGCTCACTCTCTCTCTTACTCTCTCACTCTCTTACTGTCTCTCCCTAGAGGTGATTTTATTCCCTCCTGGGTAACCTCCCACCGTGTAATCTAGTGTGGGAGTGCTGGTTACTGGGTGCCACCCACCATCCTAGAATCCTCCTGCAGCTGGGGTAACTGCACCTCTTTTACGGGTGCAGTACCCCTCTGTGACGCCTGCTTGGCAGGGCGCCACAGTAACATAGTTTTTAAGGTTGACGGAAAGCTTTAAGTCCATCTAGTTCAACTCATAGCCTAACATGTTGATCCAGAGGAAGGCAAAAAAAAAACATGTGGCAACACTAAGGCTGCTTTCACACTGCATTTTTCTGTGATCCGTGGCTGTCCGTTGTAAAACAGACAGCCATGGATCCGATTTTGCTACCATGTTATCCTATGGACACGGATCGGATTTGCCCTTAATGGCATCCGATTTTTGTCGGATCCGATTCTGTCCGATTTTTTGCTGTGCCCAAAATTGCAGACTGCTGCGATTTTGGGCACAGCGGATCAAAGCGGACCGAATTGGATCCGACATGATCCGCACCAAATAACATGGAGCGCGGGTCCGAGGAAACAGCCGATCGTTCCTCGGACCCACTTTTAGTGTACTGAGCATGCTCAGTACATTAAAATCTCTCTGTGCCATCTAATTTCACTTCTGCAATGTATATTCATACATTGCAGAAGTGAAATTTAGTAAAAAGAAAGGGTTAAAAAAAAAAAAACCTTTATTCTCACCTGTCCCACGATCCACCGATGCCTCCAGCAGCGCTCGATGCTTATAGGACCTGGCGTGACATCACAGTCACATGACCAGTTACCGCGGTAACCGGTCATGTGACTGTGACGTCAAGCCAAGTCCTGTAAGGATCAGAAGAAGAAGCTGGAAGCGCCGGGGGACTCGTGGATGGGTGAGAATAAAGAATTTTTTTATTTTTTAAGGTCTGGAGAAGAGGGGAAAAGAGGGGAGAGACTGAGGGAGCAGGGAGAGGAGGGGGGAAAGAGGTGACAGGAAACAGAGAGAAGAGAGGTGACAGGAGGGAGAGAGGAGTGGGAGTGAGGTGACAGGAGGAGCAGGGAGAGGAGGAGAGAAGCAGAGGATCCAAACTAATCCTGCAAAATATCGGAATCGGATGCCTATTTGGCATCAGTTTGGATCCGTTGCTGTCCAAGGGGTGCTGCAAAAAGTCGGATCCTCTCAGACAGAAAAATGCAGGTGAAAAACAAATATTTATTTAGTGCAAGACAGAAAAAACCTTAATGCGTTTTAAAAACAATTAAAACCAATTTCCCTCTGCCATACACAACATCATACAATTTACCCAGAGCCCGGGTGGGTATTCAAGGTGGAGGTACATTAGGAGTAAGAGCTATTACACAGAGCAAAATAATCTTCTATTTAGAATATATATTGGTGACTTTGGAAATTACAATAGATCTAGCTATATGGATGTTTGTCCGGAAACATATATAATATTATGCACAATTAGTTTGGTATATAATATACACAAAAAAATGACATCACATAAGCGACCGTATATACGAGATTGTGTGCCAAAAACAGGTAAATTAATCACAGAGGTATTAAGCTACAGCTCTAATTTTATCATAGTGTTGTCCACCATAAGAAAAGCAGTATTGGCCCGTGTATCTGCTGCCTCTTGGGCGTCACCCAAAGACATATGACACAGTCCCCACAATCAGTGAATTGACAAGGCAATTAGCAGAATACTGATGATACTGCATAGCAACCTTTCTGTATAACAATAATCAACACACTTATATGCCCTTCAGGTGGTAAAGGCACCTCAGCACAGTGGCTGTAAAGTCACATAAAAGGAACCCGTGCATACAGGGACCTTCATTAAGGAGTGAGGCCCCCTTAGAAGGGTAGGGGGAGGTAAGCAGTTTGACCACACGGGGGGAGGGTATGTGCCTGTCAGTAGGATCTGTGCAGTGCTATGTGGGCGCTGGGAATCCACATGCACTGGTGGGGAGACAGGTGTATTAATCAAGGGGCTGTCAGATTGGGGAGAGCATACCATACCCAAGTGATGAGGGCCTGGAGTGTGGGCAGTAGGGACCAAGCCCAACGCGTGTCGCCACAATCAGTGGCTTCGTCAAGGCATCCAGGCCATTCTTAAATGTTAGTAGTGAGTCACTCATTACAACATCATGTGGCAGAGAGTTCCATAGTCTCACTGCTCTTACAGTAAAGAATCCACGTCTGTGATTATGATTAAACCTTCTTCCCTCCAGACGTAGAGGATGCCCCCTTGTCGCCGTCTCAGGCCTAAGAGTAAAAAGATCATTAAAAAGGTCTCAGTACTGTCCTCTCATATATTTATACATTATCATAAGATCACGCCTAAGGGTTCGTTTTCCAAACTAAATAACCCCAAATTTAATAACCTGTCTTGGTATTGCAGACCCCTCAGTCCTCTAATAACCTTGGCTGCTCTTCTTTGCACTCGCTCTAGTTCAGCTATGTCTTTTTTATACACCGGAGACCATAATTGTACACAGTATTCTAAGTGTGGTCACACTAGTGACTTGTATAGAGGTAAAATTATGTTCTCCTCATGAGCATCTATGCCTGTTTTAACACATCCCATTATTTTATTTGCCTTTGCAGCAGCTGCCTGACACTGGGCACTAAATTTGAGCTTATCATCTACCCATACACCCAGGTCTTTTTCAGTGACAGTTTTCGCCAGTGTTTTACAATTAAACACATAATTATACCTTTTATTTCCTCTGCCCAAGTGCAAGACTGTACATTTATCCCCATTAAAGCTCATTTGCCATTTATCAGCCCAAGCTTCTAGTTTACATAAATCCTCCTGTAATATAGAATTGTCCTCCTCTGTATTGATTACCCTGCAGAGTTTAGTGTCATCTGCAAATATTGAGATTCTACTCTGTATGCCCCTACAAGGTCATTAATAAATATGTTAAAAAGAAGTGGGCCCAATACTGACCCCTGTGGTACCCCACTGTTAACTGTGACCCATTCTGAGTGTGTTCCATTAATGACCACCCTTTATTTCCTATCACTAAGCCAGTTCTTAACCCACTTACACATATTTTCCCCTATCCCCATTGCTCTCATTTTATGTATCATTTAATGTATTTTGTGTGGCACAATATCAAAAGCTTTTGAAAAGTTCATATACACCACATCCACTGTATTTCTTTGGTCCAGTCCAGAACTTACCTCTTCATAGAAGCTTATTAGATTATTTTGACAGGAACGGTCCCTTGTAAACCCGTGTTCCTCTTGATTTCAGTGCTAGATCCCTCCTGTCTGTTCACCCGCAGATGGGTACCACTCTTGCTGGTCCCTGGCTACCTCCTGGACCCCTTTGTCTGCACCAAGCTCCATCCCTGCCTTCTCCTCCGGTTCCCTTGTTTCCTTGTATTGTTCTGCCTTGGATTGGACCCACAGGTTGACTGGTTCATTGGACCCTCTCTGGCTGCGCTTGGAGGAGTTCCTGTATAGGGGTAACCATTCTTGTGCTCCCTTAGGGGGACCCTGGTGCTCTGGCCCTGTGGACCTCCCTTGGGGAACAATCCCTTAATGTATTTTATAAACCCTTTTCATTATCTGACTCTCTTGTCCGGCTCGTTTCTGGTATTAGCCTCCACAGTATCTCCATGGTCTAGTGGGTCCACTGGTCAGCTCCTGTGGTGGTGTGACAATAATGTCCCATCCCTTATACAGTATATGCTAAGCTTGCACATTTTCATTTAGCACTAAAGGGCGTTCATCCTTGTATTATGGGCAAAAATAAAGAATTTTAAAAAATCACCTGCTAGGTTAAAGCAGACAGCTGCAGCCTTCAGCTGACAGCTTTATTTTGGCTGGTAATCAAAAACAGAGGTCACTCCATGCTATTTTTGCAAATGATTTATTTATAAATAATTTGAAAAACCAGCGTAGTGTGCCCCCTATTTTGGAAAACCAGCCAAAGTTAAACCAACAGCTGGGGTCTGCTATTCCCAAGGTGGAAAAGGCCATGGTTATAAGCCCTTCACAAAAAATAGCAATCCGCAGCTTCCCCAGATCTAGAGCCTTCAGAGAGATGCGCTAATCCTGGCACTTCACCCTGGCTCTTTCTGCTGCCTTGGTGCATTGGCATGTGGGTAATAGAAGGGGTTAATGACAGCTCAGAATTGATAGCTATCATCAAGCCTTGAATTGGTTATGTTCATGCCTCTATGAAATCTCCACAAAACCAATGCTGTAAGTAAATAGTTAAAAAATGAGACACAGAGAAAAGTCATTTATTTGACATAAAACAGACACTCTCTTTTACCAATTTGTTAGCTCCCAAACATACCCAGCTCCAATGGTAAATCCACAACATTATGTCCCTTAACGAAGCTCTCCAGCTGTGCTACATTGCGATGAGTGGTTAAATTTCAGTGACCACTCATCACAAGTAGTGCTCTCACACTGACAGATTAGACAGCCACAGCTCTGAGAGCGACGACATCAGAGAGTTCATCTGAGGTCACTGCTAGCGTGGTTTGCACAGTACCTGATGAACTCTCTGATGCAGTAGCTGGTTGAGTCTCTACAGCTTTGTCCTTCAGCAACCAAGAATTTCTGGCGGGCATCAGTAACAGCTGATCGGCAGGAGTTCCAGGCTTTATACTCCCACTAATCAGATACTGACGTATTCTAAGGATAGGCTATCAATAAGAAAAGAGGTGACCAACGTCTTTAATTTAACATAACTGCAGGCATGTATTATTGTGTACTGACAATTTTTCAAGGATTTAAGTCTGTATGAAATGTTATACTATTACATTAGTCATAGGACTTTAAACTTGTATCCCAGTCTTTTTCTCCTATTTATTTGCGGAAGGCATCGGTACAATGCAGAAACATGTTGCTTATATTTATTTGATAACATTATTTTTTACTTCATCTACGGTAATTTTGTCTGGACTGTGCCACTTTCTCAACAGTCTCTATATTTCCCAAGTATTGTTTACTGTGATTAATATTGTAATATTTACTATCTGCATATAACAGATATCTTGAAGATAAACAAAAATATTTTCTCACCACTTGTGATTTTCTACAGGAATAGTCGGAGATTGGAAAAATAATTTTACTGTGGCTCAAAATGAATATTTTGACAAGATTTATAAGGCAGAAATGCAAGACTTCAGTGTGAAATTTCCTTGGGATACAAGCACACAGCAATAACAGGGCTTTGCCAGCTGATCAATTGTCCTAAGTACTTTATATGATTGTTGGTCACAAATTAACACTTTTTATACATAACCACGCACAGCTTCACACATTCATTGTTTTTCTATGAATAAGAAGATATAATAAAAGATATTGATGTTTTCTGAATGTACTGCCTGTACTGAATTAATGTCAATATGTAAAATAAATATATCGCTTTTGAGTGAATTCCATGCTTCAATGTTTGTAAATAATTAAACTTCTCAGGTTTTATGCTGAATGCGGCAGATCCGGTAGATTTACTGCATCTGCCGCCTAACGGCCGCATTTGGCGGCCGCACTTAACGGCAGGCCCCATGCATTGTCTGTGCGGCAAGTGTGGTTCTGCCGGATGCAGCAGATCTGGCACTTGGGGCAGCGAAAAAAAAACGCTGCTAACCGCATTTTTTTTCGTGGCCGCAACTGCCGGATTTCCCAGATAGTGGCAATACTGCAATTGCCGCAAGCCCCATAGAGAATGAATGGGGGCTTTCTGTAAGATCACCGCGTGTCGGCCGTTAGGCAGCAGATGCGGCAGATGCGGTCGATCTGTCGAATCGGCCGGATACGGACATAACTGCTGATGTGAAAGGGGCTTAACAGGTTGATTGGTTCCTGGAGCTGATGGCTAGAAATGGCAGATTTTCTATATATTCTATTTGTTATCCCAAGTTCTTAATGGCAGTTCCGCTACTTGTTTGATCTACCATACTGGACCTATTCCATAGACACATGTGGCTCTGTTTTAGGCAAAAAATTCATAGCCTTATTTCATTTTAGATCAATGCTTCAAGTTGTGAGGTGCTAGCTAAGAATTGGTGAGGTGCGGCAGTAAAGCCTGATTTCAAAGTGAACATATGCTTTTAAGTATTTTCTACGTCTGCTGCAATAAAAAAAAAAAGACATTGAAAGATATTTATAATTTTAGTATGGATTACCACTGCAGATGGTGAATTCTAGGCAACACCTGCACACATGGACAAAATTGTTGGTATCTTTCTGTAAAAATATATCTCCCCAAAACCCGCAGACACTTCCACAAGGAGCACCACAGGTGAGTAAGTGAACTTGCACCACACTTATATAGATTTAAATTACAATCTTTATTAAGATTGATTAAAACTTTTTTTTACAAAATCAAATATTCAGGTACCAACATGAGTTTTTTAGACTATAATTATCAATACTTAGGGTAGGCTCACAGAATAATTGGACAGTATATCCACACAGAGACTGTCCTTGTATATATATTATAGTACATAATACACTCTTTCCCTACTAAAATAAAACTTCCTATCCTTCACTCATTGTTTAGGATGTCCCTTTAAAGTTAACGATCCCCTTAGGATGGCTTCACACTTGCGGACCCCTCCGCAGCGTCCTGTGGAGGGGATCCGCAAGCTGAGCGCAGCCAGCGCTACCCCCTATGTTTATATTGGGAGCACACGGTGCTGCGCTTGACTGCGCATGACCGTGCGCTCCCATTCACTGCAATATGTGAATGCAGGACGCTGCCGAGTGATCCGCAAGTGTGAAGCCACCCTTACCAAGTGGTCTATCATCTCAAGTGAATCATAGTGAAAGACCTGTAAGAGTTAATGTACCTTTGCTGGAGTCGTTGGTGTTGAAATAGTTTGGAGTCCCGCTGTGACCCCCCTGGTACACCTACGCACCTTTCAAAGTTCATCTTCCTCAGGGCGTGATAGATTGCTCAAAGCAAAGTCTCTGCTTGTTATAGTCCCCCCTCCCACCCGGAGACTATAAAAAATTCCTTAATCAAAAAAACGAAAATATGCTGGACAAAACATCTTTACAACAATATGTGGAAAATAAAATTGTACCACGTGGGTTGAGAGTACAGCTATACCCCTCATTTAACCTCGATGATGAGAATTTGATTGGGAAATGGCAAACAGTGGCAGCAAGCTGTTCAGAAACCTTTTTGGGTGTAATCATTGAGAAAAATAACATCTGAATAAGTGAGATAAATGAAGAGAAACCCAATTACACAAACAATTGTCTGATGAAATGGGTGAAGAAAGTTTTAACAAACAGATGAAGGAAATACATGAAAAGTTAACAAGATGTGAGAAGGACATTAGTGAAAAAAGTACAAAAATTTTTGAGGGATGCAACTGATTACAAAAACGATAGAGTCTATCGATGGCAAAGCAGAGGCACTGAACAGCAGCCTACTATGGAAAGAAAGATGTCTACTAGCTTGTTATCTTCTGCTATGGGTAATCAGTCAGACGTGAGAGATCGAAATCTAAAGGCCACATCACACGCTTTAATATCGTTAACGATCGCACGAGCGATCTCCCGTGAACAAGATCATTCGGTCAATCTTTCGAGAACGTTGGTGAGATGTCACACGTCTAGATATCGTGAACAAGGCGCCAACGATGTAGTGAGCAGGTATCATTCGCACAACCCGGGAACGATACTTGTTCAATGTTGTGAATAGGCGAAGTCATTCACAAAATCTTTATTGCGGTGTCACACACAACGAAGCAGCAGGTTGAACGCTGGTTAATTGAACTACGTACGATGGATTTGAGGTCAGGATCTCAAATCTGTGATGAGCGATCAAACGATTTCTCAAGAAAAAATTGTTCGGTTACACGCAATGACGCACAAACTATCGTTTCAGCAATTAAAAAACAGTGACGTTTCAGTGATATCGTTAACAATATTGAAGCGTGTGACGTGGCCTTTACATTACCAGCTGTACCAAGAACTCGTCTAGCTGGAAAACATAAAACCATGAGCAGAGAGATGGGAACGGTTGTGCAAAAGCCCAGAAGAATGACCGTTATAAGGTAATCAATCTCTCTTCTCATGTTATTACTGATGCACAACTTAATTTATTAGAAAAAGGTCTCACTTTTTCTCCTTCATCTTCTATAGACCCGTTTTTGACAGATAAAGATATCTATCTATTCTCCAGGAAGCTGGTGTTAAAAAAAACTACATGATAAAACTAATCCCATTAATCCATTTTCTATGGAGCAAAATAAAGTATTTAAAATGCTGGAATCAATGGAGGAAGAGGAGGAGGATTAGACAAAAGTGAGTACATTCACTAACCACCTAATTGAGTCACAAAAAAAGTTCCCTAGTCTAAATATATGTCGTCAAGTGGAGGTGTTCACTAAATCAGTGGCATCGGAGGTAGAAAGATTGGCATCTAAACAGAATTATAATTCAAACATCACTAAAGAGGAATGAAATGCATTAAAAGAACTAAGGAGTTTGCATAATGTAACATTCAAGCCCACTGACTAGCGGTAATCTTGTTGTGTGGCCAAATAATCTATATGTTAAACAAGCCAAAAAACTCCTAAATGATGCACAATGTTACAAAAAACTTCAATCATATCCTGTAAGGGTACCTTTACACGCCGCAACTGCGGAGAGAAATCTGACAGGCAATCAGTAGCCCCGTCACAATCGCCGTGAAATTGCTACGAAATTGCGGCGTGTAATTGGGGAATCCGGCGGCAATCAAAAAAGTTGCGACTGGTTCCGATTTCACTGCACTGCTCGAAAACCAGAGGCAACCATGAAGGGGAAATTCCCTGCTTTTGGAGTGTGAAGGGGCGATAGGGATGGAATCAGCGTCGCCTACTGATTTCCCAGAGGCGTGCCACAGCGTGCTGGAGTCCGCGCCCCATCAGCGATGATTGGAGTTGACTACTGTGTTTCCATTGGCTGTCCATTCACAGGGCGCCATATTTGAACAGCTGTCCATCCACACTACACAATGGCAATGGCGTCATGTATTAGCCAGCCCTCCTGCGCAGGCTGGCCAATCATAACACTATTGCGTTGTCTAATCAGCGTGTTTGGGGCGCGGAATACACTATTCTGTCACGCCTATGTTCTTGTGGTGCTGAACATGTACGCCCACATTCCTTTGGGGATTGCAGCGTGTGAAACGGCAATGGGAGTCTACCGGATGTTTCCCGCAGTTTGTGTGGGAATCTCCGGGGAGACACATCACCTCAGGCTGAGGGCGAAATTGCGACGTCTAAAAGCACCTCGTGTTCGGAGGAAACCATGAAAAACGTGCACGCGCACGTTAGATTGCCTCCGAACGCCGCTAAAAGTTGCGTCGTGTAAAGGTATCCTAACAGTGTTCCAAAATGAATTGATTAAAATCTTGAAAGATGCTTATAATGAAGGGGTGATGTCCAAAGAAATGTTGGATTATGTAAAAAAGTTACAACTATGTATGGCCACACTATACGTAATCCTAAAAATACATAAAAATCAAGCGGACCCACCCTGAAGACCTATAGTCTCCGGTTTTGATAGTTTATGTGATGTGGTATGTAAAGTGATAGATCATTTTCTAAAACTTATTGTGATGACATTACTTTCGTACATCAAGGATACCACTGCAACCCTTCATAGATTAGATCATATACACTTAACTGATAACATGATGATGGTCACAGTAGACGTGGAGTTTTTGTATACGTCCATTAGGCATCAGGATGGACTAAAAGCAGTGAAGTGGTTTTTGGATAACAACAGCATCGACCGGGGAATAACCGCACTCTTATTGGTGCTGTTGGAATTTATACTTACCCATAATGCTTTCTCTTCTCCAACCAGGTGTACCTCCAGAATCAAGGTACAGCGATGGGGGCCAGTTGTGCCCCCTCATATGCAAACCTGTTTCTGGGGGCCTGGGAAAGTGAAATTTTTCGGGTGATCTCATCCCTGAAAATGGAGAAGGTCCATCACTGGATGAGATTCATTGACGACTTGTGGTTCATTTTGGGGGGTCACGTTGTCAGAATTGGAGGCTCTGATGAGGAAACTAAACTCCTATGTCAATATTAAATTGACATATAAATGTGGAAGAGAATGAGAGTTTTTGGATATCTACATCAAAGCACTAGCCAATGGAGATTTGACCATTGATGTATATCGGGAGCCCACGTCATCAAATTCTCTGTTGCATGCAAACTCTTGTCATCCAACTTCGACCATATGTGGAATACCTATAGGTCAGTTCCTGCGAGCAAAGAGAATCTGCTCCAATGGGGAATTGTTTGAGCAACAAGCAAGTGACTTTCGACAGAGATTTGTTGATAGAGGCTATACACTGTGTGCATAATTATTAGATAAATGAGTATTTTGATCACATGATACTTTTTATACATGTTGCCCTATTCCAAGCTGTATAGTCTTGAGAGCCAACTACCAATTAAGTAAAGTAGGTGATGAGCATCTCTGTAATGAGGAGGGGTGTGGTGTAATGACATCAACACCCTATATAAGGTGTGCTTAATTATTAGGCAAATGCCTTTCCTTAGGCAAAATGGGTCAGAAGAGAAATTTAACAGGCTCTGAAAAGTCCAAAATTGTGAGATGTCTTGCAGAGGGATGCAGCAGTCTTGAAATTGCCAAACTTTAGAAGTGTGATCACCGAACAATCAAGCGTTTCATGGAAAATAGCCAACAGGGTCGCAAGAAGCGTGTTGGGCAAAAAAGGTGCAAAATAACTGCCCATGAATTGAGGAAAATCAAGCAAGAAGCTGCCAGGATGCCATTTGCCACCAGTTTTGCCATAAATTCAGAGCTGCAACGTTATTGGAGTATCAAAAAGCACAAGGTGTGCTATACTCAGGGACATGGCCAAGGTAAGGAAGGCTGAAAAATGACCACCTTTGATCAAGAAACATAAGATAAAACGTCAAGACTGGGCCAAGAAATATCTTAAGACTGATTTTTCAAAGGTTTTATGGACTGATGAAATGAGTGTGACTCCTGATGGGCCAGATGGATGAGCCAGAGGCTGGATCAGTAAAGGGCAGAGAGCTCCACTCCGACTCAGAGGCCAGGAAGGTGGAGGTGGGGTACTGGTATGGGCTGGTATCATCAAAGATGAACTTGTGGGACCTTTTCGGGTTGAGGATGGAGTGAAGCTCAACTCTCGGACCTACTGCCAGTTTCTGGAAGACAACTTCTTCAAGCAGTGGTACAGGAAGAAGTCGGTATCGTTCAAGAAAAACATGATTTTCATGCAGGACAATGCTCCATCAGATGCATCCAACTACTCCACAGCGTGGCTGGCCAGTAAAGGTCTAAAAGAAGAAAAAATAATGACATGGCCCCCTTGTTCACCTGATCTGAACCCCATAGAGAACCTGTGATCCCTCCTAAAATGTGAGATCTACAGGGAGGAAACAGTACACCTCTCAGAACAGTGTCTGGGAGGCTGTGGTGACTGCTGTATGCAATGTGGATCGTAAACAGATTAAGCAACTGACAGAATCTATGGATGGAAGGCTGTTGAGTGTCATCATAAATAAAGGGGGCTATATTGCTCACTAATTTTTTGGGGTTTTGTTTTTGCATGTCAGAAATGTTTATTTCTAAGTTTTGTGCAGTTATATTAGTTTACCTAGTGAAAATAAACAAGTGAGATGAGAATATACCGTATTTGGTCTTTATTAAATTGCCTAATAATTCTGCACAGTAATAGTTACCTACACAAACAGATATCCTCCTAAGAGCCAACTTCCAAAAATATTAAGCTTTGATATTTATTAGTGTTTTGGGTTGATTGAGAACATAGTTGTTGATCAATAATAAAAACAATCCTCTACAATAAAACTTGCCTAATAACTTGCACTTTTTTTTTTTACTTTTCTCGCACTTTTTTATTTGACATTTCTTATATTTTTTGAACGTTTCTCGCACTATTCTTGAAAGTTTCTTGCACTTTTTTGCACGTTTCTTGCACTTTTTTTTGCACGTTTCTTGTACTTTTCTTGCACTTTTTACACATTTCTTGCACATTTTTTGCATGTTTCTTGCACTTTCTTACACGTTTCTTGCACTTCTCGCACTTTTTTTTGCACATTTCTCGCACTTTTTTGCATGTTTCTTGCACTTGCACTTTTCTCCACATTTTTTTTGCCGTTTTCTCGCACTTTTCTGCACGTTTTTACACTTTTCTTGCACTTTTTTCTACATTTCTCGCACTTTTCTAGCACTTCTTGGCACATTTCTTGCATGTTTCTCGCACTTTTTGCACATTTCTTGCCCTTTTTTTTTGTTTTGCACTTTTCTTTTACGTTTCTCGCAATTTTCATGCACGTTTCTCGCACTTTTTTGCACATTTCTCGCACATTTTTGCATTTTGCACCTTTTTTTCCACTTTTCTTTCACTTTTTTGCACTTTTCTTTTGCACTTTTCATGCACTTTTCTTTGCATGTTTTTGCACTGTTCTTGCACATTTTTGAACTTTTGCACTTTTCTCGCACCTTTTTTTGCACTGTTCTTGCACTTTTTTTGCACTTTTTTGCACGTTTCTTTTGCACTTTTTTCTATACTTTGCCAGCACTGTTTTTGCACATTTCTCGCACTTTTCATGCATGTTTCTAGCACTTTTTTTGCACGTTTTTGAACTTTTCCTGCACTTTTTTGCACTTTACTCACACTTTTTTTGCATGTTTCTCACACTCTTGCTCGTTGTTTTTTAGTGCCCAAATCTGCCTTAACCAACTGATCTCTGATGTTTCTGGGTCTTCTACTGCACAGGAGTGGTGGATTTTGAAAGACTTGTATGTTGGGATGGGCTTTGGATAGTAGTGACCAATGTTTGTGGACTACGTTGTGGATTTTTGGCATAGCGGGATGGTATGTATGCACAAAGGGTACTCTCACTAATGTTTTGGGGCGGTCCATCCAGTGGCGGATTATAATGAGGTAAATATGGGCTTTAGCCCCGGGCCCAATGGTGTCTAGGGGCCCACAGCCCAGGGGATAAATTGCCCCATTATAATCCGCCACAGCACCGCACCACACTGCACTCTGCACGCAGGGGCGCAGTATCCATGAGGCAACGATCCCTGCTAGTAGACAAGGGGCGGCATCTGCTGAGGCCCCTGGTGGTAGTGCGGCCCCCTGCTGATGCCGCTCCTTCTATTATGTCCTGGCCGCCGCGTTACACCACCCCCCTCCTCCTCCTCCCCGCAGTGTGAGCCCACCTGTGGACTGCTGGACAGGATCTGTGCTTACAGGACCTGTGATGATGTCAATGGAGGGGAGGAGTCAGGGATCACATGATCAGCTCCTCGTGAATGGTCTCCACCATGCAAAATAAAGAGAACAGGTGAAGAAGTGGATGAGGTGAAGTTTGTGTAGGGTGAGGAGGGTTTGCAGTGTGGATGTAGCAGAGCCGAGTGTGTAATAGGTGCATGGAGTGGGCCGCGTGTGTACGAGGTGTACGGAGCGGAGCCGCGTGTACGTAGGTACGGAGCGGAGCTGCATGTGTACGAGGTGTATGGAGCAGAGCCGCGTGTGTACGAGGTGTAGGGAGTGGAGTCGCGTGTGTACGAGGTGTATGGAGCTGAGCCGAGTGTGTACGAGGTGTACGGAGTGGAGCCCAGTGTGTACGAGGTGTACGGAGCGGAGCCGTGTGTGTAAGAGGTGTACGGAGCGGAGCCGCGTGTGTATGAGGTGTACGGAGCAGAGCCGAATGTGTACGAGGTGTACACAGCGGAGCCACGTTTGTATGAGGTGTACGGAGTGGAGCCCAGTGTGTACGAGGTGTACGGAGCGGAGCCGCGTTTGTATGAGGTGTACAGAGTGGAGCCCAGTGTGTACGAGGTGTATGGAGCGGATCAGTGTGTGTATGAGGTGTACGGAGCGGAGCCGTGTATGAGGTGTATGGAGCGGAGCTGTGTATGAGGTGTACGGAGCAGAGCTGTGTGTGTATGAGGTGTACGGAGCAGAGCTGTGTGTGTATGAGGTGTACGGAGCAGAGCTGTGTGTGTACGAGGTGTACGGAGCGGAGCCGTGTGTGTACGAGGTGTATAAAGCGGAGCTGTGTGTGTACAAGATGTATAAAGCTGAGCCGAGTGTGTACTAGGTGTATAATGCAGAGCTGAGTATTAGGTGTATGGAGTGGAGCCGTGTGCATACAAGGTGTGTGTACCAGTGGTAGCCCCCCCGCG